>MCGO01000289.1:0-39056 GCA_002104985.1 Rhizoclosmatium globosum
AAGTCCGGGCTCAGGATCTTCAATAAGCTCGGTGTCGATGAGTTCGGTGGTGCAATGGACATGTGTTGCTGTGTTGTAACTTGCTAACTTGCTGGTGAAGAAAAAGAAAGAATGCAACGATGTGCCACATCAACGATAGGCGAGGACTCTCATTCTTCACATATTAGGATATACAGGCGATGTCACAGAGTTTGAGTGTACCACAAGAGAGGGTGGCTCAGGGTGGCTCAGGGCACTTCTCCAGGCACTTCCCTTTTTTCCCTATCAGACACAAATTTGAATGACGTCACTTTGGATTCTGTCTTCTGCACGTGAGTAAAAATTTCATGATTAAAAATCTCTTCGCCCAATCCATGTCTCCTTACCATTTGATCGTGTTGCGATGGATTGTTTTGATTTCAGCCAAACTTCCGCTGCCGGGTGCAACTATGTCCTTGTCATGACCGACGTTGCAACAAGGTTCACTATCCTTCGTCCGCTCAAGGACAAGTCTGTTTGAGTAAAAATCTCATAGTAAAAATCTCATAGTAAAAATCTCATAGTAAAAATCTCATAGTAAAACTCTCATAGAAAATTTTAAAAAAAATCTCATATTTGACACGCCACCTGCTTTCCTTGGCAAGCGAGCGTCACATGAGCTCGAAAGTTTCAAATTCAGCACGAGTAGCGCCACCGTCACATAAAAAGGGCACATTTCCTTCAACTTTCCTTCATTCAAACGATGAAGTTGCCTGCCATCCTCTCTGCCCTTCTCGTGGCTGCTTCTTCTGTCTCCGCTATTGCTCTGCAAGTCGGTGCTCCTTCTACTGCTCCCGGAATCGTCGACAAGACGTACATTATTAACTTCGCTCCTGGAACCGATGGAACAAGCATTGTCAAGGACTACTTCAAGTCAATCAATGTCAACTACACTCAGCGTGTTGCCATCAACACCAATCTTGCCAGCTTTGTCTCAGTCAGTGTGCATGGAAGCTGTGAGTACCGTAACGCTATCAGAACTTCGAATTAATCAGCGCACTTTAGTTGACCAAAGTGCCCACCTTCCTGGAATTCCAAGTGCGATCTCCTTCTCTAATGTCAGAGAGTTAAAGAGACCTCAGCTCCAAGCTTTGACTTCGAACGAACCACCACAGCCAGAATTGATCCACTCTATTACCGGAGTAAACGACGCACGAAACAATCTTGGTCTCACCGGTAAAGGCGTTAAAGTTGCTGTCATTGACACGGGTGTCTACTACTTGCACCCTGCCTTGGGAGGAGGGTTTGGACCTGGATTCAAAGTCGCAAAAGGATACGATTTCGTGGGCGACAACTGGCATTACACTGATGCACCTCAGCCAGATGATGACCCACTTGATAACTGCAGTGATGAATCTCACGGAACGCATGTTGCTGGTATTGTCGCTGGTGATGGTAGAAACATTACAGATCCTGCTTTGGCTCCAACGTTCGCTTTCAGTGGCGTCGCCCCTGATGCGACTATTTACGCGTACAGAGTTTTGTAAGTATTCCTTTAAGACCCATTCCTCTCATTTTTCTAATTATGCTTTAGCTCCTGTACCGGCAGCGCCAGTAATGACATTATCACTGCTGCTATTATCAAAGCCGCAGCGGATGGAGCTGATATCATTTCGTTGTCATTGGGAGGAGGACCAGCTTACGCCGACGAGGCTGAAGATATCGCTGCATCTCTTGTTAGTCAAGCAGGCCACTTTGTGATTTCTGCTGCAGGAAACGATGGATCCGCCGGTCCATTCGTCACTTCTAATCCAAGTAACACTCGCGACGGTCTCAGTATTGCCTCTTTTGATAACGTAGCTACACCTGCTCCATACGTTACCGTTGATGGTGTTAAGTCTGCATACAACTTGGGCTCTCTAAGTGCTGGCAAGTTGGCTGAAGGGCAAGTTTTGGACGTTGTGGTCAACAACTTGCTCGCAAATGTGAATAACGTACCAGACGACGGAGTCAAGCCTCTGGTTGCAAATGTTAAAGGAAAAGCCGTTTTGATTCGTTTTGGAAACACTGCCCTTGGTGGATCCAAACTACGTTGTGGAAATGCATATGCGGCTGGCGCTACAGCCTGTATTCTGTACGCTGTTGATGAAAATCTTGGTGGAATTTACGGCTCTCCAGATATTCCAAGCTTGCTGATTACAAACTCTGCAGCAAAGGCCTTAATTGCTAATGTGAATGCAGGAAAGCCCGCACAAGTCATTGTCTCTCAGAAGCTATTCTTAAACCCAATACCAACCGCTGGAACACTTTCAAGCTTTTCTTCACCTGGTCTTGACAATGAGTTATGGTTCAAGCCAGATTTGGGAGGCATTGGTGGCCAAGTTTATTCCACAATTTCCCCACACGCAGCCGAAGCTGCAGGCTTAAAGGAAAACTATGCTTCCTATTCTGGAACTTCGATGGCCACTCCGTACGTTTCAGGGGTTAGTGCTCTGGTGCTTCAAGCGCAAGGAAAGATTCAATTCTCGGAGCTTCGTGCTCGCCTTCAGAACACTGCTTCACTCAAGCCTGTATACGGAACTAATATCACTCATAATCCATCCTATCAAGGAGCTGGTTTGGTCAACGCATTTGCTGCTGCTTCCACTAAAACTCTTGTGGTTCCTTCCGCTATCGCGCTGAACGACACTGTGAACCTCAAGACCGTCTCATTCACGATTACAAACAAGTACAAGTTTGCTCAAAACTATTACTTGAACAACAACCCTGCCGCTACAGTCAATGCAGTACTTCCAGGAGATGACTTTACTCAAGACTACATGACAACTACTTTCACTGGTACCACTCCTGCCTCCCTTCGTTTCTCTGGAGATGATGGATACGGTAGTCCAGCTTGGGACTTCAAGCTGGTTCGCGTTCCAGCTGGAAAATCCGTGACAGTGTCGTTCAAGGTAACCCCTCCAGCAACTGATCCAAGTCTGTACGCTGTTTACGGTGGATACATCAGTATTGTTAACGATTATGACGATAATGTTATTACCGTTCCTTATGCCGGAGTCTCTGGTGACTGAAGAACCGTCCAGTGTGGTCCCGCAATTCTCCATCACTTGGTCAAAAGTGGCTCTCTCAGTATTTTCCATCTTACGGCTCCACTTCAACTGGGCTCTACCAAGACCAGTCGCTTACGCCACTGACTGCAAACGCGGTTATTAACGGCACAGCTGGAGCTTTCGTTCTTGCTATTCCTGCCATCACCTCTCGACTTGCGACCATCAAGGCAGAATTCCAGGGCTCGGATTTGAGTGAATTCAAGAAATTGGGAATCACTGGGAACTCTGTCTACCTGAACATGAGTGATAAGCTCAATGGCGGTGCATCTGCAAGCTACTTCCCAGTGTTGCAGCGTACCACATTCGGAGCGGCTCAGTCTGTCTCTGCCAACACTTATTACAAGTGGGATGGTACTGCCGTGCTTCCTGACTTTCAAACTGTTGTCCAGCTTCCAGCTGGATCGTACAAGGTTATCTTCAGCGCTTTGAAGAATTTCGGAGACGTTAACAAGGCCGCGGACTTTGACGTCATCACTACTCCTGTTTTCAAATTGGTTTACTAAATTTTCGTTCCTTTTCTTTTCCATATCGGTTTTTAGTGAAGTATAATAGAAGTGATTGCCTTCTTATGTATTTATTTCATTTCATTTTCAAGCAGAAAGGGTTTGGGAAGGGGATGGTGACCACGAGGCTAGGTAAGTACGTACAACATGCAACCCTTCTGAAAGTATCTCCAAATTTTGTTACGCAATGCCTTCGATGGATTCCAACCCCTTCTCGCCCACTTTCATCCAGGAGTACCGACGTTCAGTTCTCGATGAAGAGTCCTCATGTCCAAGTCAATCTCAACACACAGACAAAACCGAGAATTGCTGCTCTGACGGTTTCAATTGTACGAATCTTGTCCTTATCTTTGTCGGCATTGCACTCCTGTCGCTCGCGTTATTTGGAATCCTCCTCTGTATTCAGGAGCAGGTTGACGATGGGAATTAAGTGATGAATTCACAGAGAACCTACAGTCCTGCGAAAGTGTAGCATATAGTGATTAAACAATTAATTTGACATTACATTTCTCTTTTCTTTCTTTTTTTCTACCATAATTTTACACCTGCCATGAAAGTCGCCTCGTCACTGCGGTACGTCTCACCATACATCCGTCTCCGACTGAAAACTTATCGACATTATAGCAAAGCGGCACCTCGTAAAGCCCATCGAGAACGATCGCAGTTGGCTTCTCGCCAACACCTTGGTCTGCTGGAGAAGAAGAAGGATTACACTCTCCGTGCAACAGACTTCAAGGAGAAGCAAAAGAAGTTGAAAAGGATGAAGGAGAAGGCTGCGTTCAAAAACGCTGATGAGTTCTACTTTGGAATGATCAATGCCAAAACCGACAGAGGAATCCACAAGAAAGAAGCAGAGAACCGGTTGAAAAAGTTTTCGGCGGAGGAAATGGCACTATTGAGAACTCAGGACAAGAACTACATCAATTATCAGCGTTCTGTGAATTTGAAGGTATGGTTGTGACGTTTGGGTCAATTGTCCTCATCTCTGCGGATCAGAAAATCGAACGGCTACAAGCGACGAAACATATTCCTGAAATCAACGAAGATGAAGATGTTGAGGAAGAGGAGGAAGTCGAAGAGGAAGAAACTGAGTCAAAACCTTCTGACCCCAAAAAAGGCAAGCACACCATCTTTGTTGAGTCAGAAAAAGAAGGTTAGAACTGTGCACGAGCATGATCTGATAACGTTTTAATTCCGTTTTCGTAGTGGAAACTTTTGATCCTGTCGAGCACTTTGGAACAACACCAGACATGTTGAAGCAAAAATACAATCGTTTGCGGGCTGAACAAGTCGCAGAAAAGCCGCGCGTAGTTCCTGGTCAAGGAAAGCTTTTGAAGAAGCTCGCAAAACAACGGGATCAAGCTCGGAGGGAATTGAAATCTCGTGAAGACCGTGAGAAAAAGCTTCGTAAAGTCCAAATGGAAATGGATTTGCAAAGGCAAATTCAGGTATGTTGAATTGACATTGGTGGTCGTAGCTAATGTGGTCAAATAGAATAACAAAGGAGCTCCGCCCATGAAGTTAGGAAAAGATGGAAGGGGATTGATGGTATATAAATGGAAAGCAGAGAGAAAGCGATAATCGTGTGTATTGAAATAAACTTCGTTATGAGTTAACTCTCAAGCAAATCCATCATATCATCGAATAGAGGGACTGGAGCAAGTACATTTTTGAACTGATGTTAACAACGATTCAGTGTTAGAGTAATTCGAAAGTTAACTACAAACCTTTGGTGCAGTTGGTTTAGGTAGTGAATCACCTTTTTTTGAAGTTCTGTGCACGGTTAAATTCGTAGAATTCATTTATTAAGACTTACTGTCGTAAAGTGTATGGCCCACCTCCAAGAAAATAGCCTGATTGAGGATGTCGAACGTGTTTTGTGGTGATAAAGTTCTTGTCACTGACTAAGCAATAAGTCAGCCTTTAGTCGATTACGAACGGTTTAAATTACTTCTTGTATTGACTTCTTTTTCGCGACGCTCTTTCCAGAAATTATAAGTATCGTAGAAGTCAGTTTCAACCCGAAGTGTTGGTCGTAGTGGTCGCCCTCGTTTAACTTCCAGTAATGTCTTTGGCTGATAGAGGTTAGTGATTGCGCTAAATTGAACAATGTGTTACCAGAAATGGCCCTTGTGCTTGCTTTTGATCATCAACAAGACTGAACGTAATTGCTGGGGCCTTGACTTTCACATTTCGATGGTTGGTACCGACTGTAGCCTGAACCCATGCTTTCAACTCGCCGCTTTCTTTCAGTCTTTGCTCTGGCAATTTTGATAAAGGCGGAAGTCTCAATATCTTTGTTTCCTGCAACATCTCCTCCGCAACATCTTGCTGATATTCAACTTTCTTCGAAAGCAGAGGCTGTTTGGCTTTGCTCATAACACCAGGAATTGCTTTTGTTCCAACGAGATGATGGCGCTGTCCAGATAGCTTTTCGATGAGATTCGCCTCAAATTCAGCCTGTTTCGTCTTGGCTATTATTTCTTGTTCTTTTGCGTGCTCAGAAACTTTGATGCGTAATTCTTCCATCTGCTTAACCGCTTGAGGAATACATACAATATAGCAAAAGTCATACCTTCACCACGACGTCAGCCAGGTACTTCTTTCGTGCGTAGTAATCAAATTTAGCTTTTCGACTCCAATAACCTTTCCAACTGTAACTTGTTTAGATTTCTTTCATAAATACACTCAATTACATCTTTTGAATCTTGACAGTCATCTTGTTCCAAAACGCCAATAGTGCTTCATGATTAATTCTAGCCCGTTCTGCTTTCGCGCGCTCTCGTCCCTTATAACCTCTAAATACTCTCTGAATTTTCAAAGCTGCTCCTCTGAGTCAAAGGTTGAGAAATCTGACACAATAGCCTTCACGACTCACTTCATCTGTTTGATATGCAGTCTAACCATGTATCCTCTTATTTTCGCTTGAAGTTTGACGTCGCTGTTATATTCTTTGTGGCGCGCCACTTCTGCAGCCCTACAAACCATAGTGTTGAGGTTATAGTACTATTTCAAGCAGAACTGACCATGACTTATTGAAGAACTCATCGATGACGTCTGAATAGTTGAGCTGCTTGATTCTTGCGAAAGATGCGGCCATTCTCAAATTCAGTCTTTGCCTTTGTTTGAAAGTAGATTTTCATCAACCAAGTAAATCACGCAGAGCATCAAAGAAATTTATTTGAATTTAACTAATCATACTTTCTCTCCTTTCTTGGGCTTAATAGTGGCTAAAACAGTGTGAATACTTGATGAATTATGTCACATCTTACATTTTCTGTCCGTTCGCTCGACACCATTCTTCGCGCTCGTAACTGGAGATATTAATGACTTCATCTTCTGAGGAGTCTCTAAGTCTGTTTCCTATTCATATAATCAGGAAATATGTTCAGCTAATGCAATACGTACTCTAATTATTAGTGCCGCCATTAGCTGCGTGGAGGGTTCAGCTTCAAGCATAAGAGAGTAATCGATTCGAACATTTGGCCTCGCCTCCTATATCACAGGTTATAAGTTCTGTATGTGATACCACTCGAACCCACCTTGTATTGTTTTTCAATTGAGGCAGCAATTTTTTCAGCTTTTTGACACTTTGCGTTCAGAGTCTTTATCTGTGTCTGTCCTGCTTTGATTTCCTTGTCAAGTATGTTCATTCTTTGGAGAAATTCTTGATTAGTGCGTTCAGCTTTCGATAATTTGACTCCGAGCTAACGCCAGAGATTAATATAACAACAGTAGTATATAATTAAAAGTACTTCATCAATCCTTGACTTTAAGATTCCATTTTCATGCAACAAGAATGTTCTCTCTGTCGTAAGTGATTCGATTTTCAACTTCCACGCTCCGAAATCTAGTATTCATTAATTGGACCGCCAACTGGACTTAAAACTCACCTGGGAGCTCTTTTTTCGAACTAAGCGTACTAGTTTCTTGAAATGACGACGAGCCATCAGTATTGTCAGTTGGAAGCGGCTCAGTTCTTGTTCGGGCACTACCAGAATCTCTCGGAGTAGTTGCCAAGCTTGCCCAAATCGGTGGCGGTAACTTCACTGTTTGGAGTGCAACAAGATTGTTGCTTTGGGGTTGAACTAGAGTGATTTCTGACGTTTCCAACTGATCCAATCGCTTTGTTGTTTGTGCTGAAAGCCTAAAGTCGCACTTAATGAGTTACAGGGCACATAATTTCAGTCAAACCTTGTCGCAATATCACCAACGGTTCTACCAGCTTTCTCCGCCATCCGCTTCGCCATCAACTGGCTATCAAAGTATCTCTTTTCCATTTCATCTGCTTTCGTTTTTAACTCAAAGCAAGTGCGCTGCAACTCCTGACGCTCTTGTTTCAGCTTTGTGACCATTTCACGAGCGAGAATGTATTTTCTTTCGAGGGCCTGATTTGATCGCTCGTCTGTAATGTTGTTCTTCCGCTCCTCTCTTCGTTCCTCTTGTAGTCGGCGAATCTCTGTTTTGAGCATCATTGTCGCAGTCATTGAGTTTTCATGTTCTTGCTGAATCTTTGCCTTTGCGTCAATAAGCTGGGCTTCAAAGTCAAGCTGGTGATCGGGTTAATAAATCTAATCCATTGTACACAAATTGAATACCATTTTCGTTTTGTAGTCCTCAACCAACGGTTGTAGCTTACGAAATTCCGCGTACAATTTTGAATACTCTAGTTTTTGCTCAAACTCCTTACTCTTAGCGCTTTCGATTTCAGCTGAAGTCTTAATTTTGATTGTATCGGTGATACCAAGCTGGGTTCTCAAGAAAACATTGTCGTCCATCAGTCGAATGATCTCATTCTTGGATTTCAAAATTGTCTTTTGTGCTTCCAGCCACATTTTCTGGATGTTGTCGTTTTCTGCTTGTGCTGCATCTTTATCCTTTTGAAGTTTTGACATTGATGTATGTAGAGGAATTGTGGGATCATCTACAACGATATAAGAATAAGTATTAAACTATATATAACTGACTATCTGTGATCTCTTGTAGCTTGGCCTTCAGGTAGTTGCAATCGTGTTCACGCCTTTCCAAGTCATACATTAGATGTCTTGCTTCATCGTAGAGCTTGTTGTAGTGATTATTTATTTCCGTGTAACTTTTTCGAAGGCTCTCCTTTTCTTTTGTCAAATCGTTCTGCGTTGCTGTGTCAGAGACTTGAATTATACGTTACGCTTACCAGTTGCTCGTCTTTCTGCTTCAACATCATTTGAAACTCAGCATTAATGTGACGCAAATCTGTGTTTTTACTCATTTGATCACGTTTGATGTTTTCGATTTCCATTTGAGCTTGACTTCGAACTTGATCCTCTTTTTTCGCTGCCAAGTGGATAACTTCATTTCGCATCTTCATATCAAAATCCGACTTAAGCTGCTTGATTTTTCCTTTCATATCAGAGACTGTCGATGTTTTGCGCTCCAGTTCTTCTTTCGTAAGCTATTTTGGAAATATCTGAGTATCAACCACATGAACAGTTCGCTTACAGTATGATGTTTACTAAGTTTATCTAGTTCTTGTTTATACAAAGATTCTGCGACCTGTGCCTCACTGAGTGAACCGCGAGTCTCGTGCTGCTTCTGTTCCAGAGCTTTTAAACTGCTTTGCAAGAAAGCAACCTTGTCTTCAAGCCCTTTGCACTCTAATACAAGATATAAGAGAATATACTATATATATCCATATCCTTACCAATTTCCTTGAATGTGAAATTCTTTGTCATCTGTTCAAGTTCACTCTTGAGGGACTGATTCTCAATACCACGTTCATCGAGAGTTTCTTTAATGTTTTCTTTCTGTTGCTCGACGGATTGGAAAGTAACATCTCGCTTTGCCATGGCAGTCATTGCTTCCTCCCACTGTTTCTCCATCTTCTTTTTAGCAGCTTTAAGGGTACTGATCTCTGTTTTCTTCCATTAGTTCGAATTAGAGTTTGCGCGATACCCACCAGTGTGCATTTTGGCGATCGTTTGATTCGCAATGCCAGTTTCTTGCTTTTGAGCTTCCATAATGAGTTCCATTTCATTTCGGTTTTGATTAAGCTTGGAATGAGAGATAGGTCAGTTAACCTCCATATCACTGAAGCTCACCTTTTCAGTAATCTTCTTCTGATCCTCTAAATCTGCTTCAGCAACTCGACGTCTTTGATCGACATACTGTAATTCATTTTTGAGTTTGTTTTCGATACGTCGATGGATTTTGAGGTCGCTATTGTAGCTTAAATTAACGTCCGTGAGTTTGTTGGATTTGTCTGTCGCGTCATCGAGACGTTGCTTTGTGGCATTGAGTTGAGAAATTAAGTTCTGTCAAGTGAGGCTGTGTTAAATATTGAAATGCTACACCATCGTTACTCCACACACCATGTTCATTTCCGACATTGACTGAATCTCTTGCTTCATTGCTACCCGCTCCGCCTCCCATACTTTTCTTTCTTCTGCGAGGCTTTGCTCGTTCTTGCGGCTAGGTTTAAAATGAGCCTTACTTTCCCCTTGACGATAAACCACTCACGCAACGTATAAATGTTCGTTCAGTCGCCCAACTTGAACGTTCGCCTTGTATAAATTAACACCGATCGTGTTCTTCTCATCTTCCGTTCTTGCAAGGACAAGTTCGTTTTCATTGAGCCTTTCATGGATTATTTTGGCTTGGCGGTCAACCGAAGATAACAGTTTATCTTGTAATAGAAGATACTGCGATTGCAAGATTTGTTCAGTTTCTTCAATGTCGGCTGCGGCTGCGGCTGTCGGAAGTGGAGGAAGAACAGGCTTGTCTGTCAAATTTCGCGTTTCAGAAGTCACTAGGGTTTAAAGAGGGTGAAGAAATATACCGGAGGGTAAGCCAATCATGGCAGCAATCGACGTTGCAGGGTTTCCTCCTGAGGTGGTCATTCTCTCGTTGCCTTGAGAGATTTACACAAAAACCTGCCAGTATTGCTTTCGATAAATAGAGTAAATTCTTCGATAAAATAAAAGCCGACTGCTACCAATGAGAAGTGGTGGTAAGAGGTAGGTGTCACGTGACGTCCTTGACATCATACGATGTTTGGAAAAGGGACGATTGGACCCAAAACTCCATCGCAAAACCTCCATTATGCCAGGCGTAAAGTTGCGAGCCAACGCCGGCAAGGCCAAGGCGGATGACGACATTTTCCTCCCAGACGACGCCAAGGGTGAATTGATCAAGACAGCCAACGAGAAGACCGACCACCAAGCCGGAAAGACCTGGGGCCGCGCGAGAGGTTTGTCACCAAAATGATCTGTTCTGGTTCCAAAGGAAAGCTGACGAGAAGATGTTCAGATGTCGGTTTCTGGAGTGTGCTCAACTGTTTCGTTATTATGGCAACATGTCCGTTCCTTGTCATCTACTTCTGGCACGCCTGTGATGCCCACAAGTGTGACTTGATTGCACCATTGAACCCGCTTCTCAATGCTCCCCAATTGAATGCCGAAGTTGTGCTTAACTGGTTCCTTGGTTGTTTCCCAGTGCCAACACAAGGTTTGTTTGCAGTTTTTGGGGCACTCATTCAAAGGAACTGAACTCTGATCGAAATCGATATTATAGAGGGTTTCGCTTTGTTCTTTGGATGGTTGCTGTTCCAGGCTGCATTGTACACCTTCTTGCCAGGTCCAGTTGGATATGGTCAAATGACCCCAGCTGGTTTCGTTCTCCCATACATTGTAAGCTACATCCCGTCCAACAATATATATGCCAACTATCGAATAGGTGAACGGAATGAATGCATGGATCGTCACCCACATCATTTTCTTTGGAGCGTCTCTTGGACTTGGACTTTTCCCTGCCTCCATCGTTCACGACAACTGGGGTGCTCTCCTCGTTGCCGCAAACGTTTACGGATACTTCTTGACTGCGTTCTCTTTCGTCAAGGCTCACCTCTTCCCATCTCACCCAGCTGACCGAAAGTTCTCATCCTCAGTCATTTACGATTTGTTCTTTGGTATTGAATTCAACCCCCGTTTCGGAAAGCTCTTTGATTTCAAGTTGTTCCACAACGGACGTCCAGGAATTGTTGCTTGGACTTTGATTAACGGAAGTTTCGCTGTTGCTCAATACCAGAAGATTGGCTATGTCACCAACAGTATGTGGTTGTTGCAGTTGTTGCACGCCATGTACGTTCTTGATTTCTTCTACAACGAGGACTGGTACTTGAGAACCATTGATATCTGTCACGACCACTTTGGTTTCTGTGAGTTAATTCTACATTCGCTACTTGAATTTATTAAAACTTGATAGACCTTGCCTGGGGAGACTCTGTCTGGTTGCCATTCATGTACACCCTTCAATCCCACTACTTGGTCCGCAACCCAGTTGATCTTTCCCTCCCTTACTTCTTGACTGTTACCGCCCTCGGATTCTTTGGATACTACATTTTCCGTTCGGTCAATGACCAAAAGAACGAAGTCCGTAGAACCGATGGAAAATGCTTGATCTGGGGAAAGCCTGCCAAGGTCATCCGTACCGAATTCCTCACCTCGGATGGAAAGGTCCACAAGTCTCTTTTACTCGCCAGTGGTTTCTGGGGTGTTGCCAGACACTTCAACTACTTTGGAGATCTCTGTATTTCGTTGGCTTTCTGTATGACCTGTGGATTTGACCACGTCTTGCCATACTTTTACGTCATCTACATGTTCATTCTGCTGATGGGTCGTATCGAGCGTGATCACCACAGATGTGCTGGAAAATACGGAAAGTACTGGGTGGAGTATGAGAAACTTGTGCCATACAAGTTGTTCCCATACATTTACTAGATGATTAGTGTATTTGTTTCATTTTGCGAATAAATGTTTTGGCGCGACACGAAGATCTGCAAAATGAATCTGGAAGCAACCCCAACTCCCCGCTCTTCCTGGCTCCCAAGGAAGAGGCTACGACTTCCAAAAATACACACGAACCCATATTTCCCACCGATTCTTCATGATAAGGTGGCGGAAACCTTGGCTCTCTTCTGGACATTTCCTCAAATTCCACTATTATCACATCTTGTTGGCCATAGCCCGCCACCAATCCTAATTGCTAACACACTCTTTGAATATACTCTCGTCCCTCAAACAACATCTTTCGGGAAAAGACCACAATTCTTGGATCTGTGCACAGGAGCAGAAAGCGCATCCGTTGCAGTTGAGGTTACTAATCAACTGGAAGCCCGATTCTCAAAAAAAGTTCTTGTGACTCTGAGCCACGTGGATCCAGCCAACATCCAAGGATTTGAAGAAAATCATGTTGAATCTGTACGCGTTTCGGCTCGTGGCGTTGATCCTGGGGAAGTCCCAAGGGACATGAAAGGAGCCATTCGATTGCTGATTGGAAAATTGCACGAAATGGAGGACCGAGCTATATTTCGAATATTAAGGGACTGTGTGGAGAAAAGGAGTGCGATTGTGGCGATTGAGTTTCATGACAGAACAGTCGTGTCAGTTTGGTTTTGGGCTTTTGTGGTTCCTTTCCTGGCTGTTCCTTTCACAATCTTATTTGGAAAGAAGAGGCTTATGATTTGGAACTTGATTTTGCTGAGCTTGGCTCTTCCTTGGCTCGTGTGGGACGGTATTGTGTCGTGCCTGGGAGCGGTTAATATAGAAGAACTCAAGGATCTACTAGATGATATCCCAGAAGCTCATATGCATATTACTTGGACTTGGAAACGCGTGGGGTTAATATCTCTCAATGATGGAGTGCTAGGGTGGTTTTTCTTCACTCGATGGATGGTAGAGCGGCTGGATTCCTTGCTCGCTGTGACAATGCTGATAGGAGTGCCCAAACTGAAGCAGAAACAAGGTGAATATAATGCAATTGATCTTATGATGGAGCGTAGAAGAGAGTGTTTTGGATTGGTGTCACTGATATTCCTGTTTCTCTACTCCAAAGGCTGGCTTTAAAGACGACAGAACTGCATGATACCGAAACAATAAAGAGCGCATTGCATTTATTTGCAGATTTATTCGTAGGCGACCCATGCCTTGACACCAGTAGCACCTTTCTTGTTGAAGAAGCTAGCCTTTCCAAAATCCAGCATCGAATTGTGTGAATCATTTGAGCCCAGCTTTCCATAGTGCACAATCTTTCTGTTTGATCGAGTACCCATCTTTCCGTTGACTTCGATTCTGAATCCGAGCACCTTCCCAACTGGCGACTGCGACGCCGCCTGCTGAGACGGAGCCAAGACGTGTCTCCGCAGCACGTGTGGGATAGGCACGTCGGCGAGTTGCGGCTTGTCATCGGCTTTTGCGGCGGTCGGGCCGGCGACGCCAAGCCGGGCGTCCAAGGCGGCGCGCATCAGAGCCGCCTGGGCTGGCGCACGGGCACTCGCGGCGAAAAGATCGGACCGACGCCGCGATTCAAAGTCCGACACTCGTTCGGCGCCGACGATCGTTGGAAATGGTGAAGTGACGAGGAGGTGGTGGTTGAGCATCGGCGGCGCCTTGGCCTGTGCGATAGATAGCTGCTTAGTGCACATCAAATACTCGGCCAGATGCTTACTGTTGGGGCCTGCGCTGATATGCGGGCCATTTCCCGCACAAAGTTGACGTAGTGGTTTGCGTTGGTGGTCATCTCTTTGAACTGAAGAAAAAAGGGCAAACAAAATGAATAACTGTAGAACTATTGATATGAGGTTAATTGTCGTATCTTTCAAAAGGAGATACGACGAGAGAGAAAGATGTAAATGATGATGAGGGAGTAAATGAAGAGAAATAAGGAAGAAGGAAGACTAGACAGACACAACAACAACGTTGCTATATGGGCCAGTTCCGAACTCGTTCACACCGCGAACACGATATGAAAACACATTTCCGGCACTGAGTTGATCAGACAGCATTGGAATTCCACTTGCAACAGCATCCGAAATACCGCTATAAAGCACGTGAAAATCATTAGTCCCATTTCCTGCAGCTCGTTCGACAATGTAATTTCGTGCACCAGTGCTTCCCCTCCATTTAAAGTTCACTTCAAACATTTTCCCAGCACTACTGGAGTTTAAAAAGTTATCGGGAGGGAATAAAACAGGTTCACCCACGGGCGGTTTTTGATAATACCGCATGTCCTTCGGAGCTCCATTATTATCCGCATAATTCTTTATGAGGTCAACAACTGCTCGCTCATCATTTCCAAAACCAGTTTTCATGAATTCGCCAGGTATTGTTTTGTTTACATCAAAACCTGGAAGGTGGTAAGACTGTGAATCACCTTCTTCAATGTGATTCCAGAATCCACCATTTCGACTATGAAACCGGAAACTCCAAAGCAGAGCTCCAAGAGCTTGGGAAGAATTGACTGCAACTAAAAGTTCTTGAAGATCTTTCAGAGGTGAGAGTCCAAACTCGCCAACATAAAATAGTTTCTTGTTTTGAGTGACAATGAGATCGTGGTCAGCAATAAATTGAGAAGCGTAACTTCCTGGACCAAGAGTCGTGCCAAAATGTAATGCAGCAGCTGCTGAGAACGTGGCGATTGTGAAAACTAAAAGCAATGAAAAAGTTGCTATGGCCCACAACTTTCTGGATACCTCTCGCTTCCCACCCTTTGAGTAGGAAGCAACATAAGAGAATAACGTCTTTTTCTCAGTCTTGATCCCAAACCAAGATGGCTTGAAAATAGAGAGCACCATCGCAACGAAGAAGGAGACACCCAAAACTAAACAAGCGATGGATCCGGCCAGAGAAATAGATTTCCATGTGCCCAAAGAAGCAAGTTGCTCATCTGAGAGTTGGTAGTAATGTCCAGTGAACCCATCAATCAAAGGATCACGAATCACGTCCGCGTTCCATCCATACTTGGAATCAGATCCATCAATCACATACTGTTTCACATTCAACCCATGTTTCAAAAGCTTGGCCAATCCGAGGGTCCAGACCGAAGGAACTTTGTTGTCTGAAGATGACTTGAAAGCCAATTCATTCCCAGTTTCCCAGGCATATATGGCTGGGTCATTACGATATTGAATGCCCGAAACCGTGTTGTTTCTGGTGACAACGTATCGAACAACGGCCATAAAATTAGAGATCACAGTTGGATCGGTGTAGAAACGGTCAGCCGTGAGGTAATGCATTTCTGCGAACACTGGAACACCACCCCACCTGATATCACTCTTGTTAGCATCTCTATGCTTATCAATACACAGAACGTTACCAATCTGCTTGATCAATGAAAGGAAATATGATTTTGACGCCCAAGTCGCCTGCGGACGATATGGCCTGATCCAGTGCCTTGAACAATTCATCATTGGCATACAGATTGGGGTTCCCAGTTCCTGGGATCCGCGTCCAATTTCCTTCTGAATAAGGACTACTTGTGATGTGGGCCATACCAAAACCAATTGCCAAGGGGTAGATTCGTGTAATTGGGCAACCCGCCTGAAGCAGTGATATAAGGGCGTCGTTGACCTCGAACTGAGTTGGTATGGCCCAAGGCACGGCGTCTTCAATGAGGTGCAGATTTGGCGTGTTAAAGCCAAAGAACTTTGGTGCTGATAGAGAATTGCTCTGAGACATTTGGCGAGAAATTTGTGAATGGTGTTCTGCGTCCCGTCCAAGCCAAAGGGATGTCCGATCTCTCGATCTCCAGTTCTGCCACATTTTCTAAAAATTAAGATTGTATTTTTTGAAGGAATAGATCATCAAAACGCTGTTACTACACTACTATAAGGTCCATAGCCATACTCATTCAGCCCGCGGACACGATAACTGAAAGGGACTGCTCTAACTTGATCAACCAACATGGTTTGCCCACTAGCAACGGCATCTACGACTCCACTATATACCGCCACAAAGTTAGTCTCATTACTTGGAATTTCGATTATAGATGGATCGCTGACAGCGCGCTCTATAATATAACTCCGAGCTCCAGTACTTCCTCTCCATGTTAAGCTCACGAAAGCCACAGCTTCTCCATTTATGATGGATTTTGTCACATTTGGTGGAAACAGAATGGGATCGCCCACTGGCGGCTTTTGGTAGTACTGAGAGCTCTTTGATGCACCATTTCCTGCTGCATATGACTTCATCAAGTCGACGACCGCAAGTTCGTCATCACCAAAACCAGTTGACGCGATGCCAACAGCAGTAGTTCTATTGACAGCAAATCCCGGGAGATGAAATGATTGTACACCCCCGCCTTCATCGTGGTTCCAGAACCCACCATTTCGGCTGTGGAATCGCAAACTCCAAACAAGCGCCCCAAGCGCTTGAGATGCGTTGACAGCTGCCAGTAGGTTTTGGTAATCGCTGAGAGAAGAAAGTCCGAATTCTCCCACATAGAATAGCTTTTTGTATTGCTTGACAATGAGGTCGTGGTCCACATTGAATCGATCGGCGTATTTGACTCGAAAGAGGCCAAGCCAGATGAAAACGGATGCTAGAGCAAAGAATGCAATGAAACCAAAGACGAGCAGCGAACAAATGGCAATTGCACGTTTTTTAGCAGAAACCAAAGCCATATCGAATTTGCCCTATATTATAGTCAAAGAGAGTCACAGCCAAGACTTTCGTTTTTACCTGATTGCTTGGACCTTTAACAGACCCCAAGAGCGCACATAAATTCTTCCCATCAGATTTAATACGAAACAGCGAGGGCTTGATGCAAAAGACGATGGACAGGATAAAGCACAGTGCACTCAGAATGAAGAAAATGATAGTCCCAGCAGGGGAAACAGAGTTGGAAATACTTGACGCAATCAAGAACTTTGCCGGCAGTTGATAATAGTGTCCGGTAAATCCATCAATACTAGGCTCATTTAGAACTTCAGTGTCCCATCCATACAAAGAATACGACCCATCGATAACATATTGCTTGACATTGAGTACGTTTTTGAGGAGTTTCGTCAACGACGTCGTCCATTGAGCTGGAACACGGCCTCCACCCATAGACAGCTCGTTCCCGGTTTCCCACGCAAATATAGCAGAATCGTTGCGATACTGAATGCCTGATACAGTGTTGTTTCTCTTGGCAACGTACTCCACAACGGCGAAAAAGTTTGCAGACGTGTGAGAGTCGGTATAAAACTCATCAGTTGTTACTTGGTGCATAGATGCAAATGCAGGCACTCCTCCCCACCTAGTGATGGACAGGTTACTTCCGCCAAAGCATACTAGTTCTTCACTCACCAATCCCACTGGTCAATCAGGGGAACAATGATCTGAACACCCAAGTTCCCAGCCGCTGCGAGGACGTTGTCCAAAGCCACAAATAGCTCTTCGTTTGCAAAGAGGGTTGGATTGCTGGTTCCAGCGATTGGTTTCCAGCTGAAGGCTGAATTCACCGGATTGCTGGTAATGTGGACAGTGTCTCTTGAAGGTCCTATGGCAAGGGTATAGATTCGGGTGACTGAGGATCCAGCTTGAAGGACTGAAACGAGGCCATCGTTCACTTCGAACGACGTTGGAGTGACCCATGGGACGGTATCTTCAATGAGATGAAGATTCGGCGTATTGAAGCCGAAGAACTTTGGGCCATACTGGGCAGCCCCAAGTGACATTGTTTTTGGGAACAGGTGAAAGTTTTGAAACAGGTCCGATCTCTCACACTGCCACTTTATCCAAATCCATAATTGGCTCATTAAATATAAGCATTAAGAAACGCAATTTAAATTCTCTTTGTGGCAATCGTTGCCAGTTGGCTAAAGGGTGCTCAAGGACAACGTGATAGTCGGATTGTTGGACACCACAAAGATCTTGGAAAGTCATTTATTGGCAGGTTGAATTAGGGCGTGAAAGCGGTGGCTTATTACGTTTTGTTGAATTTGTTTCCTTCATAGAGTCACCCTCCTCTGCACTCATAATTATTGTAGATACGACTCGCGTATTGAAAAGCTTATATTTCATGATTCCCAATATACAGATCAAGATACTCGTTCCTAAACAGATGAGGCTATCCAAAAGAAAGGATACTTTTCGTTCAGCCAACCCTGCTCCTAAAAAGATGACCATAACCAAGAACGCCATGCAACAAGCGGCAATGCCATAATGCGCTATTATGTTTAGTTTTGGATTCACGATTCCATCTTGGTATCTCAGAAACAGGATGAAGCAATACAACAACACAGAGTCAAACACGACACAAAAGAAACCAATCACCAATGTAGAAATGAAAAACAACTGCGTGAAAGTGTTAATGAAGCTCGGACCCAGATAAGCCAATGCAGTTCGCATTGTTTGTGAGACAATCTGGGCCAACTGCAGCACAGGAAGAGCCATAACGAATACAACACACATTGCATGAGCCTTTTTCGAAGTTCGTCGAACTATATCTGAAGCGCGTTCGAAACTAAATCGCACATAGCAGTATTGACCGACAGTAAAGAAGATAATGTTCCAGACAACAGATTGAGTTTCGTCGCCGTCAATATCAATTTGATGGAAATTGTACGCGCTTGTTGCACCATATCCTGCGATACTGAGGCTTCCAAGCACTATTAAGATTGTGGATCGAGTCATCCAGTCACCGAGTTTCCCTCGTGCCCAATAGCTGGAGAGCACTAGTATCAATGAAAACAGTGGAATAATCGAGGATATCGCGCTTATTGCCACTGCAGAAGTATAGTACGCGTGACCAGAGGATGAGGAATTCATGGTTCCAGACAATGAAATTAAAAAAGAATCGCCTCCTTTGCATAATTATCGAACCGTCGTACTTTTGTCTACTATTTGCAAGACTGAAACTCACATACACATACATAGCTGCCACTTTCGTTACTGCTTTGATTAGCTTTGACGATCCACTTGCGTACACAAAAGCTGCACACCCCAGGAATCGAACCTGGATTTGCTCGGCCACAACGAGCTGTACTAACCGTTATACGAGGTATGCCTGGCGTTTGACTTCGACAAACTGTTCTAGGGAAGTACACTTAACATCAAGTGAAGGAAATTACGGATAAGGTTTCGAATTGGTAAAGCGGAATTTAGAACGTGTGCACTGGGCAGCCGATAGAGAAATCGATGGCAGTAGCATTGTTAGAAAAGGTTGTGGAGGAAAAAAAAGGTTTTCGAAGTAAAATGGTTTCTGCGAGGATCGAACTCGCGACCTCTCCCGTGTGAAGGGAACGTGATAACCACTACACTAAGAAACACGATCAGTGATAAAGATCCTGAGATTAGACACCTAATGGAAATTTCCAACAATATAAAAGAATTGTTTTCCTGTCAAAAGTAAGATTACCGTTTTCGTGTCTGAATGCAAATGATATAGATTCTTCATGGATTGATTGTTGGGGCTATCTGCAGTGATTAGATTGAAAAGCAGGCTTGGAGATCAAGATAAGGGTATGCAATTAGTCCGCCATCATGGGTTCTCTATGGATTGGAAGGTTTCGTTTGTAGAGTGGATTGTGCACGGGGATGCTGTGGAGGCTGAGCAAGAAATAGCAGTGGGCTCTTCATAGTTTGCATGATCTAATTATTGGATTATAATCTGGAATTATCAGTCACCACAACTATCAAACCTGATTCAGCTTGATAAACATTGAAAACAGCTGTTTTCAGAGAAGTCGTGTCTGATTTTGATTCATTCGAGTCGATGACAACAGGAACCTTGGCAGTGGTCGCATCTTGGACTATTTCATTTAGGCTCACTGGTAGAGAGTTGGCATCTGCAGATTCATATGGAACGTCTGTGTTTTTTGATTAGCCCAATTTTAACATACAGACAAAACATATCAGGCTTAGATTGTTCTCCTCCCATGGTACGGAAAAGCAAGAAAGAAGGTCAATCTGAGTCGATGATTGCCAATTAAACTATTGGGTTCAGTATGCATGTGGTTCACTTACAATTGAGTCAACGTTCCAGTCTTGAAGTGTGTGGATCTACAATATTAGAGTATCACAGTAATGAAGCGATTGCGAGGGTTGTCTGATCGCTGTTAGCGTCGCATTTAGATCAATAAGGCCACCCTTAAATTGGTTCAACTCACAAGTACAGTGTCTTTGTCGTTGAGAGAGAAGCAGCAATAGGATTGGATCACAAGATCTGGCAAGATGTGATCGCTTTCGGCGCAGTAGAATTGAGGGAGAGGTGGTCAAGAGTTTGAATGCACTTGAGTTTTCTCAATTGATTTTTTTGGAATGATGCGGACCACAATTAGAGGATGGAAGAAAGAAACTGGTTTGGAAACGAAGCAAGCATCGCGATCTTTATTTCAACAGCTGTATTCGGCGACCTATCAACAACCCTAGCAATGGTCCAGTCACGGTCGGGCAAACAACTAATGCGTACCAAACAAACGATTTAATAAACGGGGAAAGTCGAAGATATAATTAGAAAGTGGTTAGGTTACTACAGTATTTGTTCTGAAATGGGCAACACACCATCGTCCACGCCGTCGTCCACGCCGCTCCCACCGGACCAACCAACGACCGAGGCACCGACACGCGCACCAGTCGCCACGCACCAACTCGCGCGAAACCGACGAAAAAGCGATGCGCAGTTCGCGGCACTCGGCCAAACCACTTCGACACCTTCAATTGACGCAATCGACTTGGCCTTGGATCAAAGTGGAACATCGTCCGTGGCTCCATCGACCGACGACTTGTTTGGCCATGGCTCGGGTGGTTCAGGTGGTTCGGGTCCACCGCGGCTGCCTCCGGGGCCTGCGAGTAGTGCCCTGAAGCCGATCCTTAATACTTCAGGTACCTGCTTGCTCTCTCTTAGAATTAACTGGAGTGGGCGTTTGATGGCAGCAACCTGTGGTGGTGGCTCAGACTGGAGCAAACGGTTGCTAATCTGTTTATTGGGTGGATGACTCACGAAGTACATTCCTGTTCAATATCAATAGCAGGAATCACAATATTGTTTCGTATTCTGGAGGCGAAGACCGGCGGCGCAAAAATGACAAAAGAGGCTGAAGTGTCCTGATTCACCAAACAGCCCCCGCTCCACACTTTCTTTCCTCCAAATGTTCACAACATTGAAACTAACCAGACCTCTTCATCCTCCTCCTCTCCTTTCGTCAAAATCAACTCCTGCATCACCTGCCTCTCCTCTCGCTTCCTCAACTGAATCACTTCCAACTCCAATTCTACATATTCCACCGCCAGCCCCTCTGAACCCAACACCCGCTCTTTCAACAGCATCGCCTGGAAATCTCCTTCAACAACTTCAAGACCAACAACAGCAGCAACCATCATCGCGACCACCCACGCCATCCACGGCCTTCAATTTCATTGGCCTCGCCCTCTCCCGAACTGCAACCACAGATTCAACTGCATCTGCTCTCTCTTCCATCGCTTCTCCCTACGGATCCCTCGATGTGGATTCTTGTATTGCCAAACTTCTCGATGCTCGCACTCGAAAACCCTCCAAATCCTTTTGTCTCAAAAATTCCACTGTGATCTCTATTTGTCAACGTGTTCGTGAAGTGTTTATGGATCAGCCCATTCTTCTCGAAATTGATGCTCCAGTCAATTTAGTTGGTGAGTGTTGAATGAAGGGACTGAATCAGGTTGATGCTCCTGAATCAGAGCAATGTGAAACGAGTGTTCATGAGCGATGAAGATGTGGAACGACAGCTTTTGGGTGATGTAAAGTGAGGAGTCACGAGGGATGCAAAGAGAATTCAGGATTAAGTTGTATCTTGTGAAAAAGTTGGATGAAGTTGGATGAAGTTGGATGAAGTCTGCACAAAGAAAGTCATCACACACATTAACTCAACACACATGTTTTAGGCGATGTGCATGGTCAATATGAAGACCTTCTGCGAATCTTTGATCGATGCGGATATCCACCAGCAGCAAATTATCTCTTCTTGGGTGACTACGTCGATCGAGGGAAATTCTCGCTCGAAACTATCTTGCTCCTCTTTTGCTACAAACTAAAATACCCGCTTAACTTCTTTATTTTGCGTGGAAACCATGAATGCGCATCGGTCAACAGAGTGTATGGATTTTATGATGAATGCAAGAGACGATGCAACCTCAAGATTTGGAAAGTGTTTACAGACGTGTTCAACACTTTACCTATTGCTGCGATTGTTGCAGGAAAGGTAAGAAACATTGAAGGCACTTTCTGTTACGATGTCCAAACTAAATTACTTTGTGTCTCAGATTTTCTGTGTGCATGGTGGTCTTTCGCCGAGCTTGATTTCAATGGACTACATTCGTGCCATTCCCCGTCCCTCTGAAGTCCCTGAATTCGGTCTTCTCAACGACCTTCTCTGGTCAGACCCTTCCGCAACTGCTGTAGACTGGGAAGACAACGATCGAGGAGTTTCATACTGCTTTGGACCCAAGATTGTCAAGGAATTCACTCAAAAACACAACCTGGACCTGGTCGCTCGTGCTCATATGGTTGTGGAAGGAGGGTACGAGTTCTTTGCAGATCGCCAACTCGTTACAGTTTTCTCGGCTCCAAACTATTGTGGCGAGTTCGATAACAAGGGAGCGGTTATGTGCGTAGACGAGGCTTTGCTTTGCAGCTTTGGTAATGACTTCGTGCTTTTGGATTTGCATTACTAACATCTACTTAGAAATTATTGAACCTCAGTTTACAAAACGAGTCGGTGGCGCAAGGAGGACTTCGCAGCATTTTAAAGGAGCCGGAGGTGGGAATTCTACATCGTCAACATCTACTTCCACTTCCGAACCGCATTCGTCGGCAACAAACAGTGCAGCAGCAACATAAAGAAGAAATTTTGATATATAAAATACCTCCGAGTTTGTTTTTGTTGAAGTATAGTCTGCTTATTCAAGAGAATCAAGTACGAAGCAACCTTCACACTGAAGCCTACAATTGAAAAAAAAGTAGCCGTCCGCGGTGGTCAAAGGCTTTTTTGACAAGCCCTTCTTCAGTTCTGGAAATGTGAGAGTGTTTCAAAATGTCAAATTTGTGTATGACTCATCAAGTCAGTTAAAACGAACAGGATTCGTTCCTAGAGGCATTGCAACACTCAATATGCGTGAATCCTCAAGAACCATCTATATCCCAAGCGGCGCCTTTCTGTCTGAACTCTTGGTGGGACAAAACTCCATCATACTTATCAGTGTGACCTTTGCCAATGGTACTGAGGTTTGTCGAAATGATTGCGCGGCAAAAATCAAATGCATTGCTGGAATATTTGAGCTGAGCTCCAGTTCCGGTTGTGCATTGCTGACAATCTCATCGAAAAAGTGTCTTGCAGCTTTTGTTGCAATCTTGATTCCAACTGTTACCGACACGTCTACCACTTCAAGTACCACGGCAACTAAAACACGCATATCTACTAGCATTTTAAGCAGCACAACCACACCTTCATCGCAAGTTTCGCAACGTCTAGGACTACTAGAACAACGACCACTACAACTACTACTTCCAATAAGGAGACATATCTATTTGGGAACTTCCAGAAATGCATGTCTCCTTGTGTACACTTTTGTTCGTTTTCATTTAAGTTATGAGCAATGCATTTACTGAATGCTTCCTTGGAACTCAAACTACTGTTATGAGAATCTTAAAAGTATAATTAATCGAACTTCAAACGTATCGAAACAAATATGGGCGTTTGTCAGAATATTGAAGAGTCGACAGAATCGGGATACTTTATTTTCATTGAAAGTGCCTTCTCCGCCACCCAATTCTCCCGCCACTCACCCTCATTTCTACGTTCCAACAGTTCAAGCAACAAGTTATCAGCCACTGAAAGTAACTATGTACGCTATGGTGATGAATCTTAACTAACTCTTAGTCGTGAATTGTGAACCCATGAATACAACCGCGACAGAGACCAAAGAAACATGGAATCAAACGAATAAAGAATGGGACGTCATCTTCAAACATTTGATTTCCCACCAGCAGTCTCCTGTAAAGCCTCGCATTCTTGGACCCCGCGCGCCACCAAAGAAAGAAGATAGCTCAGACACCTTAATTGGAGACAATGGATCACTTGAATTCACCATGGTTTGTGTCATGCATTTCCTCAGTTGCGAATCCAAGGGATAATACTCACTGTGTTATCAGCAAAACCTCCAAACTCCCGCGATTGCAAAAAAACATCCATAATCCTGACACCTCTCTTTCCTTCGCTTGTAATAAATTGCATTATGTTACTTTTACATATATGTTCTCTCCTATATTATCATAAAACCTTATCAAAATCCAAAAAAACAGACGCAGATGCCACATTATTAAAACTACAGCACAAAATAAGACAACACACGTCTTTCAAAGCATAGTCTTGAAACTTGAAAAGCTGAACAACCTCACGCCATCACACAAAAAAAGCTGAAAATGGACTCGACAGTCATAATCGCCCTTGCCGCCACCGCCGGACTAGTTATCCTCGGCGCCGTCTTCCTCCTCACACCAACCAGTTGCGTACCCCAACTTATCCCTTATAATCGAATCGAATGCCTCGTGGGACCGATCAATTGGCTCTCAATTCTTCCGGTTCCCAAACAAACAACCCAAAAACTCATCCTCCAAAAAACAAACGTAACTCATGGGCGCTTCACAATCAACAGAAAAGAAGACTTTCTTGGAGTCCTGCAACGGTGAATACATCGAGCTGGTGCTTAGCGAGAAGACGGCAATCTCGCCAAACACTGCCATGTGAGTGTGGTTCAATGATAAGCCATGTAACTAAATAGTGCTTTAAGCTATCGTCTGGCCCTTCCTTCTCCTGACACAGTCTTGGGTCTTCCAATTGGACAGGTGAGATCCCTTCAACAGTGTCGATTCAGCTTGACTCACCACTGTTGTCAATCTCCGGATAAATAGCACGTCCAAGTGACTGCCAACGTGGACGGAAAGGATGTGACGCGAAGTTACACTCCAATCTCTTCCGACGACGACTTGGGCGTTCTGGACCTTCTTGTTAAGGTACAAACACCAACATCGATGCTTTCCCAACTCTGATCACCCATCTCCCACAGTCATACCCAACCGGCCAACTCTCCCGCCATTTTGGAGAACTCAAAGTCGGTGACCTCGTCAAGGTTCGCGGTCCCAAAGGAAACTTTAAATACCAGGCCAACCTCGTCAAAACCCTTGGAATGATTGCTGGTGGAACGGGTATCACTCCAATGCTCCAAATCATCAAGGCGTCCTTGAAGGACCCCAAGGACAACACAAAGCTCAACTTGATTTTCGCCAACGTGTCTCCATCTGATATTCTGTTGAAGAGTGAATTGGATGAACTTGCGGCTTCTAACCCACGTTTCAGTGTTTACTATGTGTTGAACAAGCCTGAGGAGGGTTGGACTGGTGGTGTTGGGTTCGTTACAAAGGAAATGGTTGAGAAGCACGCGGCCACCCCTGGAGACGCCAAGATTTTGTTGTGTGGTCCACCTCCAATGATCCAAGCCATGCAAAAGTATGCGGAGGAGCTTGGTTTCGGAAAGGCTAAGGCTGTTTCCAAGATGGAAGATGACATTTTCAAGTTCTAAGCGTTTTGTTTTGAATTATCATGCCAAATACAGTCATTTTAAGTACGTTCATTAATCATACCTCACACGCGTTTGCGACCCTTTTCATTAAAAAATGCACTCGTTCGTTTGAGTTGTCGAATATGAAATTCATTCACTTTATTCAACCGTAAAACGTTACAAATCACTTCAACAGTCATTGTCTCAGTTTCCGTCGTCAACGTCATCCTCCTCCTCATCGCTTTCCTCGTCCTCCTCCTCAATTACAATGTCTGGCAACTCGATATCTGCATCACCATCCGCTTCGTCGGGCATAACAAAGGTATGCTTAACAGAATTAACTGGCTTCTCCTCCTCAACTTCCATGTCATCCTCAACCTCACGAGTAAAGCTAACGGGCTTTACAGCTTTCTGTGGCGCAACCAAAGCTTCAACACGCTCTTCCTTCTTTTCAACCTCACCTCTAGAGCTTCCAGCGCTGGATGCTCTGGTCGGAGATCCACCGCGACGTGGAGAGCCTCCATCGGTCGCGCGTGTCGAAAACTCGTCAGCGCTCTTCACGCTACGCACGGGAGAAACAGCTCTCGATGATGCTTTGACGGGAATTGTAGCTGATATACTGGTACTTCCCAGAATAGGTGCCACGATTGGCTTAGCAACAGGAGCAACAGGTTCATCCCGTCGTGCAGCGATAAACTCCATGAAGCCACCACTGTTTCCAGTCGTACTGATACTTCCATACCCAACACCTTTAATCCCTTGTTCCCTATCAGCATCAGCGTCCGATCCTCCTCCATCAGCTCTCCCGAACACTGGGCGATACCCAAATAAAACATCACTATGCGCATTCAAAAGCGCTTCAATCTTTGGCTTGACTTCCAAATCAGCTCGAGACGCCAACTCAACAAGAGCCCGCAATCCCATAGAAACCCATTCATACGGGAACGCGTCACGGCCATGGCATTGCAAGCACTTTACAAGCAGAGTTGAAAGTGCGATTTGAATGCTCTTTCCGAATGCACGAGGAGATGCGTCAACCGCAAGAAGTGTTTGAACCACAGTTGTGAACAAGGCAGTAAGCGAACCAGAAGAAAGATGCTGCGGAGTCGTGTACGTCAAGACACTCGTCAAAGCTGATTTGAAACCCAGTTAAACAAAGATGTATCCGTGAACAAAAATTAACTTACTCTTGGCAGCCGCGACGACAACAGCACATTCTCCACGCCCCATCTTGACGCCACCCACCGCCGACACCGAAACAACATCCGCGACAAGATCCTCCACAATCCCTTTATAAACCACATCAACACCACCCACGCCATACACCCCAACAAACACATCAACCAACCTCCACGCCGAAACCCTAACAACACTTCCCCGTCCCGCACTATATGCAACAACCTTTCGAACAAGGAACCAAACACTCTCCCGCTCAGAAACCGCCTGTGGCCCCAAAGAATTCAAAAGCGCACCAAGAAGTCTCGCAGTGTAGGTCACAAGAACAGGCATAACAGTTGCAAGCCTGTCCGCATACATTTGCTCGTGGTGACCGTTTCTTGGCTTCTCAGATCCGGCGACAGAGAGGATCTGCGACGCGATGAGGAGGATAGTGTGGTGGTTGATTGTGTCATGCTTTGCGTCAGTTGGGCGAGATGTGAGGATGTACAAGTGAGCTTGAACAAATGCCTTGAAACGGTCAAGGAGGAGGGAAAGTTTCATCGCGTAAGATCCGTCGAGGTCTGGAAGTGTGTATGGTTGACTTTTCGATTGATGTTGGGAATCTGGGAAGAGGGTTAGAAGAACGATGCTAAATATTAGATTATGGTTACCATTCATGTAAACAACAGAGAGTAATTCCTTGACGATGGACAAGAGGGTTTCAGAAATCCGACCAGCAGTGGCTTGAAGTTCCGGTTTTCCAGAGCCATCACTATTTCCTCCTCTCGCCTTTGCATTCAAGATGCGATTTACAACGACAAGAGCTTTGATGGCATGAGTGTATACACGCGGAACCAGGTTGTCAGTTGACAATGTTTGAATACACAGAGTTTCCATCTTGTCTGTATACGGCTTCGCAATAGATGGGAAAGTGGATCCAAGAATAGTGTATTCGTTCAATGTATGCACCTATATTGAGGTGTTAGGAGATGCGTGCTCACTTGGCGTGAGACTTACCAGAATCTCAGACTGTCCGGCGATTGGAGAGGAAGCGGCCACCTTCTGCAAAAGCAAAACAAACAGCTTTTGAAGATTTGGAGTCACGACATCGCGCTGCAAATGAGCGAACTGCTTCGATCTGACCAACAGACATCGCAACGTCAACAGGGCTTCGTCAAACAACGGACCCGCAGCTTTCTGAGCAGAGTATCAAATCAATCGTGACAATCAACGTGAACATACTTTGATGGCTCCAGACATGAGTAGATTGCACCAAGTAGCTGCGTACTCAACCAGCAACACCTCATTCGCTGCCAACAGCCGAATCATCACGGCCCCTACACAGAAACACGCTCTTTAATCACCATTAAGTACCAAATACCAAACACGAACCAACAAAAAGCGATTCGTTGCACTTTTGGTTTCCTGCGAATTTGTTTGCCTTTGCGACCAACAACGCAGCTTCGGCCTTTGACAACGACGCCAAAAGCGCAGGGTTCGACGTCGCCGCAGAAACAAACGTTCGAAGTTGCGTCAGAGTCGGTGGAATTCCGTCGGCGCCGAGAAGTTGAACTAGTTGCGATACACTCATTTTGTTGGGTTTTGACAGAAACAAGGAAAAAAAGAAAGAAAGGAAGACTATTCACATAGAGAACTGCTTCTTCCAAAAATTAAACTATATACTCGGATCCACTGAAGTAGTGTATTCTTCCTGGACTTTTAAAGATTAAGTATTGTGGAAGACAGTAACAGAGCTCCATTATTATGCTTGGGTGTGTGTAGCAGACAAACGGAGAAGAGAGCACTGATTTCTTTATTTCTATTGACTTAAATGATGAAGAAGAATAGAGTGTTAGGGTTTGGGTGTTTTTGAATTGTCACACAAATCTTTTACTGTCATTGTTCATTCGCTGGTGAGACCCACTTTTTCACCTTAAATCTCTGGCTGATCACGATAAAAGACATCATGCAGTTGACAAAGTTTTGAGACATGTGGCAAAGGCGTCGTCCATCTTGGCTTTGACTATCTGCCAGTTCGCCCATCCGAGCTGTTCAATTGCCTGGCGGGTCAATACGCGTTTGATTTTGAGCAGTGCTTGCTATTTGGATCAAGCAAAGCAGGAGGTGCCAAGAAGGGCACTTTTGGCCGATGTAAAAGTTCCTCACTGACAAATGGCTTAACAGCCTGCCGAAGAATCCACTTTTCAACGGGCATAGCACTTTTAGGGTCAAATCGGATCTTGACGTGAGGAGGTAGCCCATTAACATAGTCAGTCAATCGATGGTCCAGAAAAGGAACGCGGCCTTCAATTGAATGCGATATCTCAGTGCGATCACCAAGATGATTGCATAGATAATTTGGAAGTAAGGATCGCGTTTCTACAAGAAGGGCAGCGTGAAGCGGGTGATATGAGGACCGACAGCGAGCAGCCAAGACACCTCCAACAGATTCTGCCAGCGTTCTGCATGATCTGGATTACCTGTAACTTGAGAGCATCAGATGTGAAAAGAGTTCGAGGCATTTCAATTGTAAGAGATAAGGTTTTCACTGTCGAAATGCCTCCGACAAGTTCTTTGGCCTTTTGCTCATCATGTTCTGACAATCTGTCTTGCAATCCAAGGTTTGCCAACATCTTGCACTTCGCTTCAACAGCGTTCAATCGATTCATTCGATCCGATTCGCTTAGATTTGTTGCATTGGGTGCTCGTAAGGCATCGGGGATAAAGAATGGATATCCGGCGAAATGTTCGTCTGCACCTTCCCCTGTCAGGACCACTTTATATCCACGTTCTTGCACAAATTGAGACAATAAAAACTTTGCAACTCCATTGAAATCAACCATTGGAGCCTCCCAGTGCCACACAGCATCATCAAATGCGTCAGACATGTTGTCTTCATCAGCCCACATTAAATTGAAGCGTGACCACAATGGTCAGCGGCGCGCTGGGCCACCTCGCTTTCATCAAATGAGTCAACTGCACGTCCCTTAAATCCAATAGTAAAGTATCAATAACAGCATCTGGATTGCTTTGACGGGCAATTTGAGAGGCAATACCCAGAACTGCCGAGGAATCGATTCCTCCACTAAGGTAGACTGCAACAGGGACATCAGCCCGAAGTCCGGCACCGCACAGCCTGAACCAAATGCTGCTGAACATTGAGAATCATATCTTCTTCAGAACGATCATCTTTTAGAGATCGGTCCACATATTCTGGTTGCCAGTATTGCGAGATAGACATGGTCCCACTTGAGGAAAGGATCAAGTAGGAGGCAGGAGGAAGTTTTGATACACCCTTGAAGAGTGTACGATTGTCGACAAATATACCTGAATTGACTACACTGGAAATATCCACTCTGGTTCCCATCCACAGCCAGGAACGATTTAGCCTCACTTGCAACCAGCAAGCGTCCATTCACAACAGTATAGAAGACCGGCTTGAGCCATAGCGATCGCGAGCCACAATCAAGGTGGAAGATCGTTTGTCGTAGATGACAAAGGAGAACTCTCCAATCAGATGATCGAACATAGCAAGGCCATGTTCAAGGTAGAGATGAAGGACAATTTCTGAATCAGAAGCTGTTTTGAATTTATGGCCAGCCGCAATGAGCTTCTCACGAATGCTTTCAAATTCATAGAGCTCTCCATTAACAACGGCATAGACGTTTTCATCTTGATCAAAAATTGGTTGATGGCCTCCCTCCACGTCCATGATGGAAAGTCGAACATGACCTAAGCCAACACCTTTGTCCGGGGCTAACCAAATACCATGGCCGTCTGGTCCACGGTGCTTTACAAGATCCAATGCCGCTTTCAATTCAGCCTCACCTGGCCCTTTGATTGACATCCAACACTGCTATCAATCAATCCAAATGCCACGATACCACACATAATAGCAATTCTTCAATCGAAATGAAGTATTTTTCCAAATTGAACTTGATTGCTGAGAAAGTCCGAAGAAATTGAAGTCAAACTGCTTGTCAATCAAAAAATTGTTCAATGTAGTGCAAATTGATAACTTACAATTGAGTCAACGTTCCAAGCTTGAAGATGGACTCTACAATATCAGAGTATCGCTATAACAAAGCGAGCCTGGGGTTGTTTGATCGCATTCAGGTCAATAAGGTCTCTGTCAAATTGGTTCAACTCACAAATACAGTGTCTTTTCGGCAAAGAGAGAAGTAGCAATAGAATTGGATCACAATATATGCAAGATGTGATCACTTCGGCGCTGCGTAACTGAGAGAGTCGTAGTCAAGAGTTTGGGTGTACCACACTGTTTTTGCAGTTGATTTTTTCAAATGGAATTACGAATGACTGACTTCTGAGTAGGCTCAGTGCCAGCCTCTCTTAGAGAGGCTGGTCCAAAATCAATTCTTTCGGTTGATGGACAGTCATCATATTACAGTAATAACATCAGCAGCATCATTGTCGTAATTGTCGCTATTGATGCCACTAGCAATCTTCAAGAAAGACCCATAATTCTTAATTCCCACATGTTCTTTGCCAGAGGGAAACTCAAAGTTTGGCCAGAAAGAGCATCAAACGGCTCTATACACGTTGATCTGCTTGAGAACTTCTTTGGTCGATACTTCTAACTGGACAGTGCTTCGAATATAGCATTCACAGTTTCCTTGACACGGCGGGTCATTTGCGTTACGAAGTTTTAGTTTAGTTTCCATCATAATCCATATTTACAGCATCAGACTTAAGAAACAAAGAAAACAATTAATTCGAACAGTCAATATCTTTTCCACGTGAATCCAGGAGCTCCGTCTTTGGCATCAAACTCATTCCATCCAACTAACCGCAAACTCCAGCCAGCTTTCTTTGACGACAAAAGATCACTTTCCGACATGTTTGCCGAAACTACTTTCAGCTCCCTTATTAAATTTTTCGGGCTTTCAATAACAGAAATGATGGAGAATAGGAGGGGGAGATCAAGCTCCTCAAAATTCGAAAACTCGAGAATCCGCAAAGAAGGACAGCTTCGTATAATTGTTACATAAAATCCGCTAAATGAACTGAGGACCAGGCGCGATAATCCTTGGATTCTTGGCAATATTAGAGCAATTGACTTGGGTAGTACGTCTGGCTTGATGATAAGCGAGTCCACATACGGCAATTCCGCCAACATTTCAGCAGCGGCCATCTTTCGAGGACCCTTTGAATCTCCGAACGTGTCAAAGTAGAGTGGGATTGTCAAATAACGTATCCTACTTAATCCCAAGCTTTATCCATCTATATAAGAATTTCGAGACGCATTCAAACTCAAAATCAGGCGGATAATTATACGGGACGTCACCAATCATAACATTTTTTGGAAGTAGTGGTGCGATTTGGTCTAGATACTGAGGCTCGTATGGAAAAATATATGCGGATCCTCCATAATAATCGAGTTGACGAATTAAAAGGAAGAATGGAACCATACAACAAAGCGGTATCGTTGTTGGTGCATCATCATCCTCCTCTTCATCTTCCCCATACATCCCAAACTGTCCGTTAAAAGAATGGCCACTGTCTTCGTTGTCACTAATATCGCTATTATTATCGTTTTCGTTCTGACCTTCAAGTTCTATTGTTGGAAGGCGGCCAATCTTTGACAAAGGGCCCACTGGAAACTCAAGTGTAGGCCAAAGCTGGCACGGATCAAGATAGTATCCTGGAAAACACATTGCGACGTCATAGATAGCCTTGGAAAGATGCAAGTACTGTGGAAAGCAATGACACAGCCTCATAATCGACCTTCCATGAGTAAAGCCGATGATTCGATTGAGAATTTCCGGCGGGAGGTGCTGAAGAGAAGGTTTGTGACATGAAAGGTGGTTTGCGGAGCTGTGTCGTCAACGAGGAGTGGGTAGGACAATGATAGCATCGCCTGTGGCGGCATCTTAAGCAAGGTTCGGTACATGTTGATTTCATCGAGCATTTCCGCCTTCCAGAGCTCAAGTTGGGCTGCGGATCGAATGCAGCATTTGCAGTTTGCCTGACAGGCTGAGTTCATGTTGAGATTAAAACTAGATTTATGCACAATGGATATATATTATAAGCGAAAAAAAGAAAACTTAAAACAACTTGTAAGTAATTCTCTGAATCCACTCTTTCGTAGTCTTTGGCTTTCCTTCCAGCTCAGCATTCTCAGCCAAATCAGCTTCAGTCTCAACAAACTTTCCAGTTTCAAAGTCCATATCCTCAAAGCTTCAGCTTGAACCATGCAAAAGACCCTTACCGCTTTTGTGTCCCTCGTAAGCAGCGCGGCCGATGTACAGAATGAAAATAAGTGGAACACCAGAATAGATCCAAGAATTGTTCATCCACCAGTCCAAGTTGAAGTTTGTAACGTTATAGAAAGTACCAAAGAGAATGAACGCTCCCAACGCGAATCCAATTACCAAAGAGAGGTAATCGGCGTAAGGGAAGAAAGGAGCAACATATGGCAAGTCCTCGAGCTTCTTGCCTTGAGCCAAGTAACCGCGACGGAAACGCAAGTGAGTAATCGAGATAATGTTCCAGGCAATCAAAATTCCAAGACCAGCCATGTTCGATAAGAAGTTGAAAATCTGACCAGATCCAACCGCGTAACCTCCAATGACGAGATAATAGCAAAAAAACAGTAAGTCCCAAAGCATACACTGGAACACCGTTCTTGCTGACGTAGTTAAAGAACTTTGGCGCGTTTCCTTCATCGGCCAAACGCATCAGAGTACGTGAACAAGCGTAAAGAGCAGAGTTGGAAGCAGAAAGCGCAGCAACAATAATAACTGCGTTCATAACGTCAGCAGCGAATCGGATTCCGATAACGTTGTAAACATAGACGAAAGGCGATTGGGAAATTGGGTTGCTTGGGTTCAGAATCTTGGAGTCAGGTGGCAAAAGGAGACCAACGAGGAAGATGGAGATAATGTAGAAAACAATAATACGGACAAAGGTTCCTTGATGGCTCGAGGAACAGACTTTCGTGGGTTTGCCACCTCTCCAGATGTCACTCCGATAAGCTCAGTACCGGCGTACGAGAAGAAAGCGGTTACGAAACCACCGTAGACATGTTGGTGAATTGGTCCAATGGAGTAGCTCCCACGAAAGCTGGTGCCCAGTTCTTGAATCCAAGGAAACCTCCTCCACCGACACCAAACCAGACAAGCGTTCCAACAAGATGAAAAGAGAAATACGACAACTTTGATGAAGAAAGTGTGTACTCGACTTCAGCAAAGTGACGAACTCCTCCAAAGTTAACGAGAACCAAAGGAGCAAGGTAAACGGCAGACCAGACCCATCCTTGCACGTTTGTAGTCCAAAAAGTCATGAAGGAAGCAATAGCGGACAATTCAGCTGGAGTACAAAGGCCCATGTCAACCAGTACTTTTACGCGAACGTTAGAGAAATCTTCAAAGAGCAAGTCAATACGTACGTTCCAACCAGATGCGAATCCAAGAGCTTCGTTAACAAATCGAGCAGGCAAGTGCGAGAAAGCTCCATCAACAGGCAACAAAGTCGCCATCTCTCCCAACCCCGTAATCACTCCGAAGACCTGAATTCCAACGATTGCAAAACACAAGAGAGCTCCAACAGGTCCAGCATTGTACACTGCACCCCCTAATCAACAGCATCGCGATTAGTAAAACAGGGTTCTAAGGGCTTTCGATGTCAAAAACAAGCTCGTATACTCACAGACTTCTTGAGCAATCCAGTTCCAATACTTCCTCCAATAGCAATCATCTCCAAGTGCCTAGCCCGCATGTTACGGTGCAACTTGCTTCCCGGCTGCGTATGCACAACAACAACTTCGCCTTGATCGCCACCTTTCGTCGTATCCCATACTTGGTTCAGCTGTGGCAAAGAAGTATATCTGGGAGACGAAATTTCGTGCATTGCTCTTTTTATGATGCCCATGCAACCCCGTGCCGGATTGCGCAATAGCTGAAAATCGTTTTGAAACACAGTTGCCCCCTCAAAAAGTGGAGATGGGCGACTTAAAATGTGAAATTCGCGATGTGCACGGGTTCTTTCGAGAAGCCGTAAAACGAGGGTTTGTGATACGAAGGTTGATCCGTTGAACTTCGTGGATGTTGAACAACGCCACTTGAAGAGCAAATCACAAGACAATGTATTCTTGTCTATACACCTTAGCCAATTATCAAGTCACGAATATCACGATTGCCGAATCCATTCAACAAACAATGAACCATTTTTGGAAACCACGGGTCCACACATCCATCCTTCCAACTCGTCACCAATCTCAAACAAAACATTCCAATCTTCGCTTTGAAAGTTACCAAAGCGAAACGAAGAAAATCGTACGTATGTCACATGCTTGCAGAATGAAAGCTTCGACACCAAATCCGTCAGAATGTCAACGTCAAGTGTTGCCATCAAATCAAATAGCTCCAACTCTCGTAAATGAACGCAATCCTTCAATACACTCCAGTCAAAACCTTCTAAGCATCCAACTCGTAGCTTTTTGAGATACTTCATTGTTGGCAGCGCTTTCGCAATCACAGCAGGGATTTTTAAGAAAAACGACAGTCCGCAATAGAAATCTCAGAAAGGATTTTAGCGGCTCTGTGACACACGTCAATTGGAGCAAAACAAAGATGAACATCAATCATTCGAATGAAACTCTTGATTCCCAACGACTTCCACTTCTCGAGCCATTCAGCAAAGTTATCAATATTTTTAACATTCACGGATATTTGAAACGGTACTATTTGAATGGTGACGAATTTTGGTAGCAGAGGAGCCACAATGCTCAAATGTTTTACACTGTAGGGTGCAATAACAACCCGCCGCCAAATCGATTCAAATATTTTGTCAGAGTATGAAGCTTAGTGAGAAGACGAGCAGGTATTCTTGGGACGGCAACGGTTCCTTCTTCACCTGAATCATCCTCGTCATGATAGTCTGAATCCCATCGTTCGTGAGCTTTGATACCGTTTGGTATTTTGAGGGATGGCCATAGTGACTTGAGACGATGTACGCCTGAATAGAGTCCTGGGAATGAAGTTGCCACGTCATGGATGGCTTTAGAGAGCGGAAGATACTGCGGCAGGCTGTGGCAGAGAGCGAAGATCGAGTCGCCACTCGTGTAAGAAACAATAGTATCCAGAATCTCTCGTGGAAGGGATTGGAGGCTGTTGCGTGCGGGATGATTTGGATTCATTTCAAAACAATAAACTAAGCAGTTAAAAATGCAAGAGTACATTCATTTAATTTCTATACCAGCAAACTCCCAGTGTTGGATCCTCCAGGCTCACGGGTTTGGAAGCCCATCCAACCAACTCCTGACATTTTGCATTCAACATATCCAAATCCACTTGCGAGAGCGCAAAGGATTGAAATCGCACTTCATCGATGGACTCGCAGTGCGGAAGAACCGGTAACAAGTCTTCAACAGCCTGAATATCAACACCATCTTCCGAAACGGTAAAAGCAAGCACTCGAAGGCGAACGCAATCTTTCAAAAAAGCGGAATTGAAACCGTCCAAGTCTCCGACATGTAATTCACGAAGATGGATCATTTCCGGCAACGATTTTTCAATGTCAAGGGAATCATTCCAGGAAACGTCAAACCGCCAATTGGAATCTTGACCAAACATTTCGCAACCAATTCCGTATCTGGCTCTAGAATATCTTCGCTCAAATCGGCAGGAATATTCAACATCCCAATGAAGCTCTTGATTTTCAATGAGAGCCACTTCTTCAGCCAATGAGCAAATGTGTCCACATCGTAATCGTAGGAGATCTCCTCAGGAACTTCGTTGACAATAACTAATTTTGGCAGTAAGGGAGCCACACTCTCCAAGTGTTCCACACTGAAGGGAATAATTGAAGCACCGCCTCCATATCGATCCAATTGCCTCGTCAATAAAAACAGCTTAAGAACATGACGCACAGGAATTTCCATGGGAATAAAATCGTCATCGTAGTTGAATACATCGTTTTCGTCTGTTGGGGTTGTTCGGCTTTTTCGATAGAACCAGATGGGAATTCAAGGATGGGCCAGAGCAACGTGGGACCCGAGTAGAAGCCAGGGAATGCAGTACCGACATCATAAATAGCTTTTGAGAGTGGGAGATACTGGGGCAGACAGTGACAGAGAGGTATGATTGAGGAAGCATCCGTGTATGAAACGATACGATCCAAGATTTCCGGAGGCAGCGACTGGATTGAAAGAGTACTAGTCCTAGGAGTAGCAGTAGCAGTAGCAGCAGTAGTAGATGACAATGTGCAAGGCTGAGACAGAGCCAGTTCCGAAAGCAGAGGCAGTCTGAGCAGCTTTCTGTAAACATTCACTTCATCGAGAGTTTCCTGTTTCCAACGCTCAAACTGCGCAGTCATTCGCACGCAGCATTCGCATTCTCCTTCATCAATTTGGGGACAGGTCGTTGAGCCAAGCATCATTTCATTGTTCAAAGAAAACAAAGAAAAGAAAGAAATGTTGGACGGTGGACTTCGTGGGCTTTCGCTCAACGAAGCTGCTGCGGACAAGTTCGATACTTTGGTTAGCGATCAACGGGTGTGTGCTTGTTTAAACTGCTGTCTATGTAGCATAGTAGTAGTGGTAATAGTCCAGTGTGATCCCCTTATTTACATGAATTCAATAGAACCCAGCCTCATTCTGTCCATTTGGTGTCCGTTTATCACTTCTCGAAACTCTGATTGAAGATTGGGGTGGCAGGTCCATGCTCGAATCACTCACCACCCAATATGTGTGCACGCAATTCATTGCTCCAACCACTGCCAAGTCAAAGCTGCCTTTCATCGCAAAACTACTTCAGTCAACAGATCCAATCAAACAAGGCAGTGTTCATGATGCGGCCTGGTTCATATCTCATTCGGCTTCATCGCTCTTCCTAAATACTGTCGACGCTCTGTACGCTTTCTTTGATGGAAAAGGTCTTGATCGGGAAAGTGTCGTGGTCTGGATGAACATCTTTTCATCGTCCTTGCATATGGAGGAAGGGGAGAGGGACTTTGAAGGATACTCCAAAAACTGTACGGCTGCCATCAAACGAATGGAGAATGTCGTTCTTGTGATGCCAGAGTGGGAAGAACTTCGTATTCTTCAAAGGGCATGGGTGGTGTGCGAACTGTTTATTGTTACCGAAACGAACTCGAGCTTCCATATTGCGATGACTCCCGTGGTAATGAATTCTACTGTCAAAACTGATCCATTGATTCTGACTATAGACTTCATTGGCACTCTCGGAATTGGTTCAAACGTCCCCCACATCCATTTACAACACTCTGTCTGGTCTTGCGACTGAATCCAGCTCGTGTCTGCTTCCAAAAGACCTTGCAGCCATAGTCACTCAAATAGAATTAACAAGTGGATTCTCAGAACTAAATCGAAGACTCTGTGTCCTCATTTCACACTGGCTTCTGGCTCACCTCAATAATCTCCTGAAATCAGCTGAAACTCCCATCGACCGTGCCCTCCTTCAATTTGCTCTCGGAACTCTTCACGACCAAATGGGCAATATGCAACTCGCCCTTCCATTCCTTCTTGACTCATACGAAACCTACCTTTCAACAAAAATCCACAAAACCGACCCCAGAGTTTCCCAAATAATTGAAATCGTAGACCCCACAAGCTCCCTCGAAGACTGCTTCGCTCTGGCAGCAGCTGCCCTCCAATCCGGCGACACAACAACCGCCGAATCCCTCTTCCTCAAAACCATCCAATTCGGCGACAAAGTAGGCTACGAGCCATCCCCCGACTCCCCCGACTGTCTCCTCGAATCCGCACAATACCTTAAAGACCTCTATAAATCCCAAAACCGAACCGACCTCTCAAAACAATTCGACAACCGCCTCCACCTCGCCGCCCTGTACAAACGCCACGGCCTCGTTCGCGGGTCCGAAGACTACGAACTCCAACGCGCAGAACTCGCTGCAAAACATTACGTCAAACCGGGGAATTGAGCGACGCGATTGCGAATTACTTGATCCTACTACGCGTCCAGAAAGAGCATTTGGAGAATACGATTCCGCTGTGATTACCA
>MCGO01000029.1:0-484643 GCA_002104985.1 Rhizoclosmatium globosum
GAAATGAGGTGGGACCATTCACAGCCGTGGAACAAAGCATTGTGACATCCCAAATCGACGATCCCGCTGATCGCACTCCAGTTTTCGCATGGTACGGACTCATTGGATCCCTGGCTTCTGCGATCGGAAGTGCAGTGTGTGGAGCAACAGTCACGTCCTTGACGTCCAAAGGAACTTCCACTTTAGATGCGTACCGCGTAATTGCAGCGATTTATGGTGGCGTCGCAGTCCTACTTCTTATCAATTTTGCATCCCTCTCAAAAGACGTTGAAGTGAAACCAAAAGTGGTTGCTCAAGTTGAAAACGGAGACTCCAACGCTCCACCACCAAAGATCAAGAAACGCGGTATCCTAGATGGTCTCAAGCTTGCTCCAGAGTCTCGCGGAATAGTCACAAAGCTGTCTCTTTTGTTCACGTTGGATTCGTTCGCAGGTGGACTTGTACAAGCTTCATTCCTCTCCCTCTACTTTCACCAAAAGTTTGGTGTCGATGAATCTTACTTGGGTGCTATGCTATTTGGAACCAACATTTTTGCTGCGTTTTCGTCTCTCGCTGCTTCATGGGTTGTCAAGAAAGTCGGTCTGATCAATACGATGGTTTACACGCATTTGCCTTCGAATGTATTGCTACTTCTTGTTCCGTTCATGCCAAACTTGACGTGGGCTACTATTATGCTTCTTGCTCGATTCACAATCAGTCAAATGGACACAGCACCTCGTAGCGCGTTTGTTGCAGGAGTCGTTCCAGCTGAAGAGCGGACTGCAGTTATTGGAATTACTACTATTGTTAGGACTATTGGGTTGGCACTTGGACCGCTCTTGACTGGATACTTGGCCGATAATGGAAAGTTTGATGCGGTGTTTATCATTTCAGGTGCCATGAAGATTGTCTATGATATTTTGTTGCTTTTGTCTGCACGCCAGACTGATATGGCAAAGAAATAAATCCATTTAATCTTTGTTTCATGTAAAATGCTTTCATTTCTTCCATCAGTTGTATTGTCTTTCAATTCGTATGAGGGTGGGTACCCAAGTGAGGATGATGGTTTTGTCTTATTGGTAAGCAACAAAGAAGAATTCCAAAAAACGTATCAATACATTCATTAAGATCAGAATACTTATTTATTTATTTCTAGTCTGATCTGGATAACTGTAAACCATAGAGAAGTTGTATACTTCAAGAAAAAAGATACTTGACGCGTTCGCCACGTTTAGCAAGTGATTCCACAAATGGACTTAACCTCGCCAACACAAACACTGTCCCAAGAAGTGGATCCACAGTAGCTGTCTTGAGCAACAATTTACTAACACAGGCATCACAAGAAGATCTCAACGCAACACCAGTGACACACTTGCTGTGGGCACAGGTGGTAGCGGCAGTAGTGGTCTTGACAGCAGCAGTAGTAGTATTCACAACAGCGGCAGTGGTAGTAGTCTTGACACCACCAGCAGTAGTCGTCACTGGCTTACCACTGCCAGTGTTGGCCAAACACGCGTTATCAGCATTAGACCAAGTCTTCTGAACCACGTAGGTAACTCCATCTCCACCAACAGTAGTTCCCTGCTGAGCGTTACAGATATCTCCGTTCTCGCCGTTGGTTTGGTCATACCAGGCAAGTGGGGATCCAATCACGGTAGCAAGACCGACGGCGGCATCAGTAACAGCTTCAGCGAGTTCGTGGGACGCGACAGAGAACATGTTGTTCACTTGGGATGGGTTGCTTCCACAACCACCGGCACAGGAGCCTCCTTGGTCTGGCATGACTCCGTAGAAGAGGTACTTGGTTCCAACGTTGAGAGAGGAAATGTCAATGGTTCCGTGGTACGCGCAGAAAACGGAGCAAGAAGCACTGCCGCCCTGGGTAATGGTGATTCCTGGAGCAAAATGGATTGGGTAGTAGGTGTTGGCGGTTGGCTTGATGGTACCGGCCTTGACCAAGTTGATGAGGAATGGCTGGAGGTCGTTGACGTCGTCCAAAGATGTCTTGGTGGCAGAGACGGAGAATCCTGGAACAGCGGATCCTCGGCCAACGTTGTATTGGGCAAAAACATCGAACCAAGAAGATTGAGTGACGGCAGCGTAGAAAGCATTGGTTTGAGATTGGTAGTTGGCGTTACCGTAGAAGATTGGGTGAACCTCGACTGTTTGTTAAAGTTGTGGTTTGTTAATCAGTGGAATGTTGGTGATTGGATAAAGGGCGTACCATTTGGAATGACTGGTCCTCCGTAGTATGTCAAGTGAGCGGAGGCAGCGGCAAGGTTCAAAGCTTCGTGCTTCTTGATACCATCCTTCAAGTGCCAAGAAACACTGTGTGGGAGAGGCTCGCCGGCTGGAGCGGCAGCGACAAAGGTGGCAACAGTCAAGACAAGAGACAAGAGCATTTGTTGGAGTAGGAGTTGTAGTATTTCTGATTGGTTGGAGTGAGGCAGAAGGGGATTCCTTCACTGCTTTATACCATTTCCAAAGTGGCGCCTACTTGCTTTGAGACTCACGCGTTCAAAAAACACAGCACAAATAGTCTCGTGGGTCTGATTGCCAACGTGACCTCTTGTAAATAGAATTTTCGACGCAAGCCTTTCCATTCTGCGCCACCAACCAAGCGCGTGCTGCATTTGCACAATCGTCTCGTAAGGAAATATATCAGTAGATCATACGAAAGTCGTGATATTTAATTGTTGTTGTTCAACTTCAGCTATACTAATGTCATGGTTTAGAATGTATGACTGCAATTTATAGTGTTGAGTATCAAGTGATGGCCAAATAAAGTTAAGTATAAAAGATAAACCAGACTGAATTATGCAACGAAGAAACGAGACTGGATTGCATAGGTGGCGAGAGTCTTTGATTGATTAACGTCACGCCTCACGGGATGCACTAAACTCTTCTTCACTCACTGAGCCAGAAGAACCACACTTTCATTGCATTTTTGTGTTTGGTATAGTTTGATCAATACAATCGTAGGTATCTCTTCCTTAAGGTGACAATCATTTATGCTTTTGCTGGCATGCTTGCGAGTCATGTTTAAACTGCGGTTGTCAAAATGTTGGTACTTTTGATTTCTACCTTGGATAATGCTCATTATTTTTGTATAGGTATGCCAATTCGACAGAGAAAAAGTTGTGTTTGTCAATTGTCTGAACATCGACACAATAGGGGGAATATTTGATCTTTTCAGAGATACCGATGGTATTGATTTTGGCAAAACGGAATGATTTTGTTTGCGAGTATATCGAAGCAGAGGTGCATAATTCACATTATTTGGTTAGACCACCCAACATGGATAACAAACGAGTTTATCTTTCTCTACTCTGCCAATAAAGCAACTATAATACGTTGAAGTACTTTAAACTTCCTTGTCGCCCTTTCCAACGTGGCATTCACATTTTCAACAAAGGCCTCGTTTTTTCCCTCAACAACCACAGCTAATGTGAGGCCCTTTCCACTGCAACAGCCCCTGAAACTAATCAATTGAATGCACATCTTACCAATACCTCTAAATCATGCACTGAACATTGTAATTCAGAATGGGCTGTAAGTATCCTGTCTACTAGTGCAACGAACCCGCTACTCACACACCCACCCAGTCCGTCTTCTGCATTTGCTGAAGCCATTCTTGGCCTACATCCCCGAAATCGAAGCGCCAGACAGAAAGGTGCGTTGCGTTGCCCATCAAACAAGAAAGAGCCTGGGTCCTGGATGCTCAGACCTTTTTTCGCTGGGGAGCTCCTTCTCCTTCCCCGCCCTTTCCAGTGGGATCCCTTCATGAAATACATCATCCAAATACCCACTGCCCCTACCCTCGAAAGTATTAAAACCTCCCGTATCTTAGATTGCCTTCCGTGAGAAGGTCATGTGGACTGCCATCACCCTCTTCATCTTCTTGGTATGCTCCCAGATCCCTCTCTACGGTATCATGTCCTCAGACACATCCGACCCTCTATATTGGATGCGTGTGATTATGGCCTCCAACAGAGGTACCCTGATGGAACTCGGTATCACCCCCATCATTACTTCCGGCATGATTATGCAGTTGCTTGCTGGTGCGAAATTGATTGAGGTGGATTACTCGTTGAAGGAGGACCGTGCGCTTTTTGGTGGTGCGCAGAAGCTGTTTGCGATGGTTATTGCGGTTGGACAGGCGACTGTGGCGGTTTGGTCCGGGGTGTATGGAAATCCTGCAGAGATTGGTGCGGGAATTTGTTTTATTCTTGTGCTTCAGTTGTGTTTTGCGGCGCTTTTGACAATGTTGTTGGATGAGTTGTTGCAAAAGGGTTACGGACTTGGATCTGGTATTTCGCTCTTCATTGCCACAAACATTTGTGAGTCGATTGTGTGGAGAGCATTTTCTCCAACCACCTACAACACTGGAAAGGGTATGTATCTTTTTCATAACTTGGCCTCGTCAGCTAAACACACAACCACCATGGTCTAATAGGTATGGAGTTCGAAGGTGCCATCACCGCCCTCGTTTACCTCCTCTTCACTCGTAACGACAAGTTCCGTGCCCTCAAGGAAGCAATGTACCGTAAAAACCTTCCAAACGTCTCCAACCTCCTTTCCACTGTCGGAGTCTTCGGAATCGTCATTTACTTGCAAGGTTTCCGTGTCGACGTCCCAGTCAAGCACAGTGTTCAGCGTGGACAGCAGGGAGCTTACCCAGTCAAGTTGTTTTACACATCAAACATGCCAATTATGCTCGTGTCCGCCTTGCAGTCCAACTTCTTCTTTGTTTCTCAGTTGTTGTACCACCGTTTCCCAGAGAACTTGGCTGTTAAGTTGATGGGTGTCTGGAAGGTGTGTCATTTATTGCTTTCCTATCCATGCTCACACCACATAATTCCTAACATCATACAAAACAGAACATCGAAGGAGTCCCACAAGAATTCGCCACAGGAGGTCTCGCATACTACATGTCTCCCCCAAGAACCCTCTCCTCCATCACCCAAGACCCCATCCACTTCCTCTTCTATGTTGCTTTCATGCTTGGAGCCTGTGCCGTTCTCTCCCAGACCTGGATCGAAGTTTCTGGAGCTTCCCCACGTGACGTTGCGAAGCAGCTTCAGGCACAAGGATTGGTGTTGCGCGGTGGAGCCAAGGACCAGACTTTGTACAAGGAGTTGAAGAAGGTTATTCCAATTGCTGCTGCGTTTGGTGGTCTTTGTGTGGGTGCTTTGAGTGTGGGTGCTGATTTGATGGGTGCTATTGGATCTGGAACTGGTATTTTGTTGGCTGTTACAACTATTTACCAATACTTTGAGGTATGTCATTGCTTACTTTGATAATCGCATTGCACTAACGGACTTTATTCCACCAGATCTTTGTTAAGGAGACAGCTGAGGCTGGCGCTCAGGACTTGTTCAACTAAATTATTTGTTAGTTGGCCCCATATTTTCAAACCTTTTTTTCTTTGTTGTTTTTAACGTCTTTAGTTGATGTAAAACTATTGCCTTTTTCCTAGTTGTTGTTTCCTTTCTGTACCATGGGGATTTTGGAATGTTTTGGTTGGGTTTAAATGCAGATTGATGAGCTTATGAACAGAATACATTCCTTGAATAATCCGTCCCTTGTCTTACTCTTCAGTTCTCTTTCTTTTTTGATCAACCAAATGACATCGCTTCTTGGACCGTTCCCAATTCAAGTGTTCTCAGACCAACAAAGTGGGCGATACGCTGTAGCTTCCAAAGACATTCCAGCTGGCAGTTTAGTTCTTCGAGGAAAGGCATTTGGAATTGGTGAGCATTTGGATCATTGACAACCAAAGACTGTGGACTTAAAGTTTAAACCTACTTCAATCCAGCTACTACTCACACGTGCCGAAAAGAGTGCTGCTCGGCTTGCTTCAATGCCTACACCCTCACATCATCGCTTCCCTTCTCTTGCCCAACCTGTTCCTCAGTCTACTACTGCTCACAGTCCTGCCTCCAGTCCCACTCACCCCTTCACACCCAATACGAATGCCCCCGCTTCAAAGAACTTAACTCAATCCCATCATCAACCTCCGCATTCGACAAACTCCTCGCCTCAATCGACAAAACCCTCGAATCAGATCCAAGAACTGTCTCCCTTGGCGCTGGAACAACAAACGACCTCTCAAGTTTAATGGAATCATGCTACGACAGAAACGATATCATGTCAATGGCCCGATGGATCCTCAATTTCTGTATCCGTGTGGAAATCGAGTGTGAGTTTGGACCTCGACCTGAAGATGACGTTCCAAGTCACAAGGATTACCTGGAACTAGTACCCAACGATGAATGCCTCTCACCCGCGGAACGCATCCAGTTTCACGGTCTCTATCACTTGTTTGCAGGAATCAAGAAGGAAAAGGGGAACATGAGGAAACCGTTCTCGCAGCTGTTTCAAGAAGTGTTTCCGTCTGTGCAGGAGTTTGTGACTGTGATTAATATTCGGCAGTGTAATGGGTTTGGGCTTTGGGATGGGGAGGCGGAGTGTATGGGGAATGCTGTGTATCCTGCAGCCTCGTTTTTCAATCATTCGTGTGAAAAGAATCTGGAACGGGAGTTGGGGATGCGGAGGGTTGGTGGTGACGATTCGGGTGCTGATGTTGGTGTAATTGTCGAGTCGCTCGATTCACTGCAATTAGAAGAATCGATTGGTTCTGAGGAGGAGAGAAAGAAGCGGGAAATCTGGAAAGCGCTTGACTTGCAGGTTGGGAATGTGCTCTATGCAAAGAGAGATATAAAGAAAGGGGAATGGTTGACGCATTCTTATGTGGATGGTGACTTGGAACGTGAAATTCGAAGGAAGGGATTGAAGGATGTGTATTACTTTGATTGTCGATGTGAAAAGTGTGAGCGGGGTGAATAGACTACTGTACACATACAATAAAGATGATCATCCATAAAATTAAATACTGCTCCATCACACTATGAATTTAAGAAAATGTTTAATCCATAGGCCAAAGTTCCAACTCCTTTAACGCAGCTCTTATAAGAGGCACACGTTCCTTATTATCAAGACTCCAAATATGCCGAAACGGTCCTTCATGCTTATAATGAAACTCATTGAACGTGTAAATACTCGTTGCGTTAAAATACCGCTGAAACACTCCGTAATTAAGTGCCCGTTGATCCCACGAGAACTGCTTCGTAACTTCCTGTGAAGATTTATCGGATCAACTACTCGACATTACCCATTTTCTGTTTTTTATACCTTCCATCGTGATACGTATTGGGTGATTCCGTCAACAGTACTGTTGTTCTGTTCAACGGAATGGGATAGGTAGAATATTATGGAACTAAGACGTCGATGAGGTTTCCTCTGACGCTCACCTTGCCCTATGTTATTCGATCGCGGTGGAATATCTCTTTGAGAATCCACTGGGTCTTTGACTGTTTGACATCACTCTTTACTGTTGTAAATAAACTGTAATATATATAAATAGAATTATGTTTACTACTTTCACTTCAGGATCCATCCTCATCAAAATAATGGCCTTGGTAATTTGCGCGACCTAAGGCAAGTGAGGATTTACCTTAGTGTTCGACGTAGAAATATCTCTCAAAATGCCATCGTTATCAATATCATGAATTGTTGACTTCCCAATCGGCAAATAGTCCCGATGGTTTTCTTTTTAAGTATCTTGTTAAGCGTACCATTATCCTGTTGCAAGATAATCACAATGGTCCGAACAATGGAGGTAATTTTAACAACGTACCTCAAGTTTGGAGCAAAAAGAACAACGTTTCCTAATCAAACCGAATCAGGACATGCCAGACACTAAAACGCTGTGAAAGTGTGGTTAGAAGAGGTTAGTGCGTCCCGTACCATTGCATTACTGAATAGATGGTGGCGCAAGAGGTGTTTGAGGTCAATCGTTCTATTAAAAAATGTCTATCAAATGGACAGGTTTGTTTTCACTTTGTTCAGGTTTCCTCTTCGACATTCGCCACCTGTGGAATCCAGTCTCGTTTCTTTCTTCTCTTCTTCTTTTCTACTTTATTTGGCCATCACATGATTCTCAACAAGTCCGTGATACATTCCAAGCCATGACATTAGAATAGCTGACGTTGAACAAAACAAATAAATATCACGACTTTCGTATATGATCTACTGATATATTTCCTTACGAGAAGATTGCGCAAGTGCAGCACGCGCTTGGTTGGTGGCGCAGAATGGAAAGGCTTGCGTCAAAAATTCGATTTACAAGAGGTCACGTTGGCAACCACACTCACGAGACTAATTGTGCTGTGTTTTTTGAACGCGTGAGTCTCAAAGCAAGCAGGCGCCACTTTGAAAATGGTATAAAGCCCCTTCTTCCTCACACCAACCAATCAGTATTCAAAACCACTCCAACAAATGCTCTTGTCTCTTGTCTTGACTGTTGCCACCTTTGTCGCTGCCGCTCCAGCCGGCGAGCCTCTCCCACACAGTGTTTCTTGGCACTTGAAGGATGGTATCAAGAAGCACGAAGCTTTGAACCTTGCCGCTGCCTCCGCTCACTTGACATACTACGGAGGACCAGTCATTCCAAATGGTACGTCCTTTATCCAATCACCAACATTCAATTTCTACTTATTAACAAATTTAAAAACAGTCGAGGTTCACCCAATCTTCTACGGTAACGCCAACTACCAATCTCAAACCAATGCTTTCTACGCTGCCGTCACTCAATCTTCTTGGTTCGATGTTTTCGCCCAATACAACGTTGGCCGAGGATCCGCTGTTCCAGGATTCTCCGTCTCTGCCACCAAGACATCTTTGGACGATGTCAACGACCTCCAACCTTTCCTCATCAACTTGGTCAAGGCCGGCACCATCAAGCCAACCGCCAACACCTACTACCCAATCCACTTTGCTCCAGGAATCACCATCACTCAAGGCGGCAGTGCTTCTTGCTCCGTTTTCTGCGCATACCACGGAACCATTGACATTTCCTCTCTCAACGTTGGAACCAAGTACCTCTTCTACGGAGTCATGCCAGACCAAGGAGGCTCTTGTGCCGGTGGTTGTGGAAGCAACCCATCCCAAGTGAACAACATGTTCTCTGTCGCGTCCCACGAACTCGCTGAAGCTGTTACTGATGCCGCCGTCGGTCTTGCTACCGTGATTGGATCCCCACTTGCCTGGTACGACCAAACCAACGGCGAGAACGGAGATATCTGTAACGCTCAGCAGGGAACTACTGTTGGTGGAGATGGAGTTACCTACGTGGTTCAGAAGACTTGGTCTAATGCTGATAACGCGTGTTTGGCCAACAGTGGTAAGCCAGTGACGACTACTGCTGGTGGTGTCAAGACTACTACCACTGCCGCTGTTGTGAAGACTACTACTGCTGCTGTCAAGACCACTACTGCCGCTACCACCTGTGCCCACAGCAAGTGTGTCACTGGTGTTGCGTTGAGATCTTCTTGTGATGCCTGTGTTAGTAAAATTGTTGCTCAAGACAGCTACTGTGGATCCACTTCTTGGGACAGTGTTTGTGTTGGCGAGGTTAAGTCCATTTGTGGAATCACTTGCTAAATGTGGCAAACGCGTCAAGTATCTTTTTCTTGAAGTATACAACTTCTCTATGGTTTACAGTGGTTTACAGTTGCCCAGATCAGACTAGAAATAAATAAGTATTCTGATCTTAATGAATGTATGGATTGAGTTTTTTTGAATTCTTCTTTGTTGCCTACTGCTAAGGTAGAGTGTGATCCCAACAGTACTCACCCTCATATGAATTGAAAGACAATACAACTGCCGGAAGAATCCTGCAAGTCGATGTGTCTCCCTTTCATCAGGACTCAAATCAGATGCCCCGTATGTCCAATCTCGAATCAATTGTTTCCCGATTCGGTTGTTCTTGACGAGAAAGATTCCTGAACAGAGGTAGTCTCTCTTGTCCTCAACTCCAATCACTTTTACTGGCCATGGAGATGGAATTTCAAAGTCTCCATTCATACCAACGATGAATGATTCAGGTTGAAGTGTCCATGGATCGTATTTTCCCACGGCTTTTCGGTGCTCTTCCCTTGTTTTGTAATTAAATGATTCGGGGGCAAGGCGTTGTGTTGAAAAGTAGTCGTGAAGGGATAAGCGGTGTGCTTTCAGCCATGGATATACGTCTGAATCTGTGTACGCAAACCAGTCGCATTCGACAGTTGAATCGTTCATCAAGTCTAGCAACAGATGGAGGCGGCCCCAATTCTCGTTCTGTCCAAGGGCAGTGCGGTTCGCTGTGTACTCTTTCCCATTTGAGACATATACCTTGTATCCATGTTTCAGGGCGTAACTTTTGACGAGGAGGACCGATAGAGTCCAGTATTGGTATATTGATTGTTCAGACTTTGGCTTGTCCAACTCTCTTGCAATGAAGTCTGTGATCTGGTCAGTTGAATTGAGAGCAGCGATTTCAAAGTGAGGTTCTTTGATGCGGGAGTCGATCAAGGTGAAACAGACTTTGTTCGAGGATTGCTCTAATCTATGGTTCATACTGTTGGAACTTGAATTTCCATTCTACCCTAAAACTTCCAGAAGACGGTCGAATTCAGAAGTGCCAACAGAGCAAATGCGAGTAGCACCGAGAAGGACAGGGGCATCTTGCCCCTCAAGGGTGTTGTAGTGACAGGAAACATTATTGAGTGATTTTGAAACAAGCCCGCCGACAACTCCAAAAACGTTACTCCTTCAAAAAACTTACCTTATAACAAATATGTGATAATTATTGTTGTAACTATGAGACTTAATGGAATTGTATGGCGGTCGCTATTTACTGTGTGGTAAACGAACATACTTTGTCGCAAACGGCATAAGCATACGAGAGGAGATTCTGGCCTATTGCAGCAACACTTTTGAGTAAAGAATACGTAGTTCTTGGTTTAGTTGTTTTCTTTTTGTTCGATCGGAGACGTGAAACAAATCACATCCAAACAAAACCACACCTGAACTAACACACAATGATTGATGCCGTTGAAATCACAGACAGCGAATACACTCGCCTTGAGCAGATTCTGACAAACACTGTTGTTCCTCCAGTTCCACTCAAGAACCGGTTCAGAGCCTTGTTCACTCTCAAATCAGTCAAGAGCGACAGGGCCGTTGATATTATTGCGAAAGGTACTTGTAATCTATCGCAGCTGTCCCTTCTAACCCTTCTAACACTCTTCAACCAACCACCAACCACCACAGCCTTCAACGATCCCTCTGCCCTCTTAAGACACGAGCTTGCCTACGTCCTCGGCCAGATGAAGAACCCACACGCAATCCCAGTCCTCGCCTCCGTCCTTGCAACCCTCAACGAAGACTGCATGGTCCGCCACGAAGCCGCAGAGGCAATTGGTGCAATCGGCCTTGAACAGGGAATCCCAATTCTCGAAGCATACAGAACCGAAGAACAGGAAGCGTCCAGAGTCGTGCGGGAAACTGTCGAGCTTGCCATCGAGAGAATCCACTATGAAATCGCTCAGAAGAAGGACGGAAAGGAAATCGATACTTTCGGTGCGGGTTACTACTCAATTGACCCTGCCCCCGCCTTGGAGACAAAGCAGAAGGAAGGCTCCAAAATCAAGGAAATGAGCACTAAAGAAGTCGGAGAAATTCTCATGAACACTGAGTTGCCCCTCTTTTTGAGATACAAGGCCATGTTTGCTTTGAGAAACCGACACAACGAGGAAGCTGTTTTGGAACTGGCTAAAGGATTCGCTGATGAGTCTGCCCTCTTCCGTCACGAAATTGCATACGTGTTTGGACAGATGCAGCATGTTGCTTCTGTGCCTTCTTTGATTGAGACCATGAACAGACCTGGAGAGGAGGCGATGGTGAGACATGAGGCTGCTGAGGCATTGGGATCCATTGCTACTCCGGAGTGTTTCGAAGTGTTGGAAAAGTTCAAGGCTGACAGTGCTCAGGTTGTCAAGGAAAGTTGTATGATTGGACTGGATATGGCTGAGTTTGAGGCATCTGGAGATTTCCAGTATGCTGAGACTGTGGAGGTTGTAAAGGGTGATTCTATTCCAGAGATGAAGGGTGAGACTCGTCAAGCTTAAGCGACCCATTTTCCTAGCCTGTAGAGACCGATAATTATGCAGTTATTTTGTTTTGGGGGTTTATTGTCATGAATAAACGGTTCGCGAGAGGACCATTACTGTTACTTAAAAGTGAAGTATTATAAGTAGCCAATAATCACTCATCTACAATTCAATCAATCAACATATATGAGATTATAATGCTTAATGTTTGTTCTAATGCCTCTCTTCTATTTGTTCTACTTTTTCTCTTCCAAAATGAGTGAAGGTGGGCGCCTTTCTCCAGTCCTTCTCTTCTCCCGTCCAATAGCAGCCATCGCGTCCTCAAGTTCAGCAATAGTACACTTACGAAGTGGTCATCGCATATCTTGTTTGCATGGATATTTACGTATCCAGAGACTCAACTCTGCACAACTGGACTGCGTTCACAACTGCACAGCTCCCCGTTCCTTCTTGTCTGCTCCCCAAACTCAACCACAATCACTCTAAATTCTCTTATTTAAACAACAGATGGATCCGCGTTTGGAGGAAGCGACACTGAACTCGCAGAACCGCAACAAGACGTGAGCGCTTTCTGTTTCCCTTCACTATTGCCTCAGTCTCACTTTCAATCTCTCTTCAACAGGTGATTGCGGCCATGCGGAAGAAGCAGAAACAGAAGGCACCAAAGGAGTCGTCGTCTAAATCTCGTCGAGTGCTGGATTCAGATGACGAGGAAGCCGATGCGGACGATATTGATGCTGAGATTGATGCTGCTTTTGAAGATGATGAGGAGGGTGATAATGTGGATGAAGGGGAGGGAAAGAAGGAGACAAAGAAGAGTAAAAAGGTGGGAGTTGCCTTGAGGCAGTTTAAGCTCAGTTAGACTGATTGCTTTTAATGTAGAAAAAGCAAGTGGTCAAGGACGACTCTGATGATTCTTCCGATGAAGACTCTGACGAGGAAATGACAGAAGCTGATAAAGGATTCATTGTGGATGATGACGAGGAAGTCGAAGAAGAGGAAGATGGCTCTGATGACGATGAAGCTGAACGGCGTCGGAGAAAGGAGCAGAAGCGCGCTGAGAGGAAACGAAGGAGGGAGGAAGAAGAAGCAGACTTGGACGATGAAGACCTTCTTCTCATTAACGAGAACTATGGACGACCAACTAAGAAAAAGGGTGGACGTCTTGTAAGGAAAGGTGGAAGTCAGGAAGATTCGCAACCAACCAAACGGACTTCGTCGTCATTGGACAATATTTTTGACATGGAAGACGACGAACCAGCCGTTTCTACTTCGACTTCAAAGCAAAGTAGACCTTTCGATGAACGTGAATTGGATTCAGATGGTTCTGATATTGAGGATTTCGTTGTTGACGATGAGGACGAACGGGAAGGTGAAGAAGAGACTGAATTCCAGCGGAAACAGAGAATTGCGAAAGCCAAAGAACAACGAAGACTGGAAAAAACAACGTTTAAGAATATTGCACGTGATGTTGGTATTTCGGACGAGTTGAGTACAAACAACGTATATCTATGAGTTACACTGACTTATTCACATTTTCAGAGTCTGGCGTGATATTCAGGATCTGTTTGGAGATGGAAGTGACTACGACTATGCCTTGTACGTACAGGAGGGACAAGGAAAGAAGAAGTCAAAGTATGACGATGATTACGATGAACCAATTCGTGAAGAGAAGAAAGCCGTTAAACTGACTGATGTAAGCCTTCATGCATTCATCTAGATATCATATCATTTAAATGGCATATCAGATCTACGAACCTTCCGAAATCGCCTCCCGTCACTTGACAGAAGAAGACGAAGTAATTCGTTTGAAAGACGTCCCCGAGCGATTCCAACTCCTTCCCGAGTCACCACCACTCTCTGAAGAAGACCAAGCCCGTGCCGTTGCTCACATTGACGCCCTCCTTCTCCAAACTGCACCAGAAAACTCTCCCCTTGACCTCGCTTCCCCAGCCTCTCGTACTCAAGTTATCTCTCGAGCTCTTAAATTCTTTTCTGAGGACCACTTTGAAGTCCCTTTCCTCATTGCCCACCGTAAAGACCATCTTGTCTTGGAAGACTACGACCGGAATCCTCTTGGCCCGTTAGAGCGACACGAACTCTGGAAGATCTGGGACTTGAACGTTCAATTCCTCGCGCTTGAAGCGAGACGACGAACTGTTAGGAACCTGATCACAGAGCTGCGAACCTCACCGGAATTGCTTGATAGTACCAACGTTCAGCAGGGATTATTGCATGACACTTATATCGACGATATGCTTCGCACCGCGCAGAGTATGGAGGATATCATGGACGTTTCAGTTTATCTGCAATTGTACTACTCTGATGAGATTCGTAAAGTCGAAGAAGCGAAGGGCAGGAGAAAGGAACTAAAACGCGCGGTTAGAAAAACTGAGTATGAAGATGCAAGAAAAGTGGGTATGAAGGAGTTTGTGAAGGTATGTCACTACTTTCGTCATGCTGTTACGGATTGCTGACGGTGTATGCAGTTGTATGGCGTAGATGTCAAGAAGTTCAGTGAGAGTATTTCTTCAATGCGAAACCTGCATGTTCCAGAAGATATTGCTGAAGATCCGTTGGATGCGGCCAAGATTTTCGTCATTCCAAAGTCACTGTACAGTACCGAACAGCGTGTTGTCGAAGGTTTGTTATTTAACAGCTCACAATGTCATATCTAACTGTTTTTGTGATGCTAGCTGGTCGAATGATGTTGGCCCACCAAATTGCTGTTGACCCAACTTTCCGTCGGTTCATTCGTAAAGTCTACGAAACTGACGGTGTTGTGACTGTGACACCAACTGAACGAGGACAAACAGAAATCACTCAAATGCATCCTTACTACGTAAGTACAAGCAAATACTCTGTATGCATCCTAATATTTTATCCCGTCTAGAAATTCAAATACCTCAAAGAGAAGCCCGTTTACAAGTTCGACAAGACTGAGTATCTCTCAATCCACAAGGCTGAAGTGGAGGGTCTTATCACTGTTCGCGTTTACGTTGACGAAGAGGCGAAACTTTTGGAAGACGTTGTCAAGAACATTACGAATGATTTCTCCAGTGAAATGGCGGAACGATGGAATGACGAACGAAGACGATGTGCTGAACGGGCGACAAAAGAAATGGTGTTTCCTGCAGTTGTGAAGTGGTTCAAAGAGATGATGGCGGCTAAAGCTACAGAAGTTTTGGTTGAAGAGTGCCGTGCAGCTTTAGAACGCGTAAGTCTTCTGATATGTTCGTCTTAACTCTTGGGCTGACATCAACCAGAAAATCGATGTCCAACCTTACCGCCGAGACAAGTCTCAATCAGACGACTACTACGACAATGACGACGAAAACAAAACCCACGCTCGAGTCATGGCAATCTCTTGGGGTGATGGAGACCCACAATCAGCAGCCTATGCAGTTTGTCTTGACGAATCCGGCCGTGTTGCTTCTACAACCAAACTCTCCCAACTCCATATGCGAGACCACAAACAGAAAGATCACGACATGATCCTCTCCCGCCTCCGTGAACATCAAATTGAAGTGATTGTGGTGGGTGGGTCAAGCATCTCGACAAAGACCAGATTGATGCCGGACCTTGCCGAAACCATCAAACGAATCAACGACGACACATCTGAATCGTATGAACGGGACCGTAAGCGATACCGTCGTGAATTTGTGATGCCTGGTCTCGAGATTGTGGAGGATGATATCGCAAGATTGGCAATGAACTCAAAACGGTACCAAAAAGAGTTCCCTGATTTCCCTCCACTAGCAAAATACTGTGTTTCGTTGGCGAGACGGATACAAGATACGACGTACGAGTTTAGTACTCTTTGTAATGCAGATGATGAGATTCGCTTGATTCGTGTACATCCATTGCAGAATCTGGTAAGCTGGTGGTGTTCCTTGATGTTGAATTGCTAAACCTTGTGTTAGTTACCCGAAGACAAACTGAAATCTGCGTTTGAGCGAGCATTTATTAATGTTGTGAATTACAGTGGTGTTGATGTGAATGATGCTGCTTCGTTGCCACACCGCTCAAATACGATGCAATTTGTGAGCGGATTGGGTCCTCGAAAGGCTGGGTTTATCCTCAACAGAATCACTAAACTCGTAAGTGATTGATAACTAACTATTACAGTTTTTAACGTGTCACCACAGGGGGGTAAACTTGAAAACCGGTCAGATTTAATTCAAAAAAAGATGCTTGGACGTGTTATTTTCATGAACTCGGCATCGTTTATTCAAATCCACAAGAAACATTTCAAGCGAACGAATGCTCTTTTGGACGTTCTTGATTACACAAGAATTCATCCAGAAGACTATGATATCGCTAGAAAGATGGCTGCGGGAGCGTTGGACATTGATGAAGTTGTTGGAGAAGATGACCCGTCCTCTCATGTCGCCGAACTCATGGATGATCACCCAGAACGCCTGAACAATCTGCTTTTGGATGATTTTGCCGATGAGTTGTACCGCACACAACAGGAACTGAAGCGTATTACGCTCAGCGACATCAAAGACGAAATTATTCAACCATACGCGGAAAGGAGACGTCGCTTCAACAGTGCCTCAATTGGAGACTTCTTCTTCATGCTCACCGGCGAAACAGAAGAAACTCTTGTTGGTTTCGTCACATCAGCACAAGTTGTTAAAACTTTTGACCGGTTCATCAAATGTCGTTTGACTAGCAACGGGTTGGATGGAAACTTGCAGCTTGCTTTAACACCAGCCCAGAGAACTTTGAGGGAGGGAGATGCATTCCAAGCTGTTGTTACCAAAGTTGACACCTCAGAATTCCGTGTGGAACTCGATGCCAGAGAAGAGCTCGTCGATTCTGGAAAGTGGATGCAAGATTACGCTAATCGTATTCGGGACAAGTATTTCAGTTTGGATCGTGAGGAAGAAGACAAGCAAAAGAAGGCTTCATCCGCGCCGAAAATTGCCGCAGCCAACAAAGTCAAGAGGGCGGGGCGATCTGTTAATCATCCATTCTGGAAAAACGTCAATCATCAGGAAGCTGTGAACGAACTGACTGGTCCAAGCGTGCGTAACGGTAGTCTCATTATTCGACCTTCGACAAAAGGAAACAACCATATCTGTATTACTTGGAAAGTCGATGAAGGGGTGTTCCAACATATTGGTGAGATAAAATTTTGATCCAATAATCTTCTAACCATGAACAGACATTCTTGAGACAAATAAGGAAAACGAGTGGGCACTCGGAAAGACTTTGATCATTGATGGAAAAAAGTTTGATGAATTGGAGGAAATCATCGCCACATACATTGAGCCGATGGCCATGTACTTTTCAGATGCCAAAAAGCACATCAAGTATCGATCTGACACTTTGGAAGAAGCTTGTACGTATTCCCTCCCGTTTCTGTTGACGTCTAATGTTATATTCAACAGTGCGATGGGTTGAAAGAGAAGTTGAACTCAAGAAGCGTTCTATGTATGCCATCATCCCTTGCCCAACAAAATCGCAATGCATGTATCTAGTCTTCCAGCATATTGGAAAATCTCCTCGTCACGAATACATTACCATCACTCCGGACGGATTCAAGTTCGGAGATTCAATCTTCAAGCGATTGGATCAAATGTTTGATGCGTTCAAAAAGAGAGAAGCTGAGCGAATGAAGAAAGCGGAAATGGAAGCTTCGAAAAGGAGAAGACAGCTTGCGGAAGAGAAACGAAGCAGTAGCAATGCTGGTGGCGGATATGGACAATCTAGTGGAGGTTATGCACCGTCGAGAGCTGGTCCTTCTGGTGCCATGCCACCGAGACCAAGTGCCCCTGCACCAATGATGAATGGAGGGAGAAGTATGCAATTGCCATCAAGACCTATCGCAACTCCATACGGCCAACCAAATGCTGTACCCAACGTAACTCCATATGGTCAGCCACAACCTGGATGGAGTGGCGGCAATACGCCAGGAATGAGACCGGGCGCCCCACAGCAATATCCTTCACAACAATACCCTTCGCAGCAATATCCTCCACAACAGCAACAACAGTATGGGCAGTATCAACAACAGCAACAAATGCCGTACAGGCCACAAGCACCTCCTCCAGGACCATATTACGGCTCCCGTTAATCAAGCCTTACTTATTTTGTTCAAATTGTTTAAAAGGAATAAAAGCAACGATTTTGGCAATGTAATTCCCTTGATTCGAGGTTGTATTTGAGATAAAGTCGTCTATTTTCTAAGCCATTTTGTCGCCATGATGACGTATCTCACTTTAATGTTCTGTATATGATGTTCTTTTGATTTGTCAAAGCGATATCCAACCATTTGATTTGGATTTGAATTGCCAGCTTGATTCGAAATGTGGTTTGCCACAGACAATACAAAACGAGCCTTTGTTTGAAATCAAATCAAACCAAAAAACCACAAACACCCAACCCAAAAAACATGACCAAGTTCCCCGAACTCGCTATTCCACTCAAGCTCGGCTCATTGACTCTCAAGAACAGGTTAGTTTTGTGGATTAGTAATGGACGAGTTTGATGAGAACTAACTGTCAAACCACAGAGTCATCATGGCCTCTCTCACGCGTAACCGAGCATCTCCCGGAGGAATTCCAAACGACTTGATGGCTCTGTACTACAAGCAGAGATCCACTGCTGGGCTAATTCTCAGTGAAGGAGCGTTTATTGAAGAGATTGGAGGAGGTTAGTTTCACTGTCCTTTCTTCTACAACTTGCGCGAGTGTTTCATTTCAATCACAACCCTTTTCTCTTCGACACCTTTGTCCGTGTTTTAGCTCCTCTGTACACCTTACACCATTCCATAGTTTGACATTTGAAAGCTGACAATCACCAAATTACACAGAATGGCTCAACGCACCAGGAATCCACACTCCCGCCCAAATTGCTGGATGGAAGAAAGTCACATCCGCAGTTCACTCTGCCAACTCTCTGATCTTCGCACAGCTCTGGCACATTGGCCGTGTCGCACACCCATACCACCAGAACGGGCGCCCCAACGTTGGTCCAAGTGCTGTTAAAGCCGAAGGTGGAGAGTTTAGGCTTTTGGAGGGTAAGCCTGGATACGTCCAGCCTGTTGCGATTGAGGACCCGCAGGTGTATGTTGAAATGTACAGACGTGCTGCAAAGAACGCGAAGGAGGCTGGGTTTGACGGTGTTGAATTGCACGCTGCTAACGGATGTGAGTGATTTTTGGCTTTGTTTGGTTTTGAGTGAAGCTGATGAGAGTTTTTTGGTTTAGACTTGCCTCACCAGTTCCTTGAGTCTCACAGTAACCAGCGTACTGACGCGTGGGGTGGAAGTGTTGAAAAACGTGCTCGATTTGTGATTGAAATTGTCAAGGTTTTGATTGCTGAGTGGGGTGGCGACGCCAAGAGAGTAGGAATCAAGTTGAGTCCCGCTGGAGGATACAACGACATGGGAGACACGGATGATGTCGCCAGAGCGCAGTATACCTACTTGGTAAGTCCATCATTTCTTGCCGGTTTGTAAAATACTGATTCTCGATCTCAGATTCAAGAACTTGACAAGCTCAACTTGGGATACATCCAATTGAGCCAGGGTTGGCCATCACCTCGCGCGAACAAGCTTGTTGTTCTCAATGAGTTTCGACCATTGATCAAAAACGCCCACGTATTCTTCAACACCAACTTGACAGGCGAGATTGCTGAGCAACAATTGACTGGTAAATTCCCAGGAGTTGCTGCAATTCAAGGAGCTGTCTTTGGTCGTCCATTTATCAGCAATCCTAATTTGCCTGAGCTTTTGCAAACTGGAGGGGCATTGAAGGACAGTGACTACAAGACTTATTACACCCCTGGTGCCGATCCATCTACCGGATACACTGACTACTAAATATGAACCTTCATTTATCATTATTCCTCCTAATACTTCGTGGACGACTTCACATTGGCAATAAATCGTACTTTATTTGAACATGGTTGTATGAATAATTTCTTGAATTGGGTTTCCCACTGGGAGATATTAGGTTATAGTTGCGCCTTCTCTTCAACAGCAAGTCTCCAATCAGAATCCACACATTGTTCCCATTGCTCTAACACCCGCAAAAACTCGGGAGACATATTTGCCTTACGGTTCGTCCTAAGATCAAAAGCAACAAGGAGCGTGCGGACCTCGCATACAACCATTTTATGCTTGTGACTGACAATCATGCAAATTAAATCCAGTTGTCCAGCTTTAATCGTCTTTGCATCAGTCTTGACTCCGATGGAAACTGAACGCAGTAACGTAAACAATCAACTTCAGCGCTGAAGTTACCCAATGAATGAACACACCTTTGTCAGGATAAGTAACCGGAAACTTGTACTGAACAACATGCTTTTTCACTATTGAAATCATGGAGGCCATTGAGTCATCTGTTTGTTGTGATCGAATCGTTTCAAGGTACTGGACTTGAGCGGTTTCCACGTAGGAAAGGTACTTTGCGTTGTTTATGTGTTGGTTTGCGTCCATATCGCCCCATAGAACATCTAGGCTGTGCGCTTGAGTGTTATTCAGGGCATGTAAACTAGAATGAAGGAGCAGACTTTCCTCATGATCGTAGGGAAGCTCTTGAGAATAGATGCTACTTCAGTGGGTAATGATGGTCGGTTGGTCTCCATTCTTGGTTTCGACTGTTTTTGAGTGTTTGTTGAAAGGGTCCCTACGTACTTTTCCGATCTCTTTCATATAAATGCAAAGAAAGAATTGCTTTCGTCAATAATCTTTTACTTAAGCCATAACACGAAAGGTTTTGTATGAAAGGAGGTTCTAAAGTTGAGCATTCTCTTCCACAACAAGTTCCCACCCAGAATCAACACGCCGTTCCCACTGCTCCAACCCCTTCAAAAACTCATCAGACATATTCGCCTTACGATTCGTACTAAGATCAAAAGCTACAATGTGCGTGCGGACGTCACACACAACAATGTTATGCTTTTGACTGACAATCAAACAAATAAAATCAAACCGGTCCGGTTTAATTGACTTTGGATCAACTCTGACTCCAACGGATACTACAGAAAGTTTGTGTTGTTTTTTAACCAAACCCCCAAGTTGTGAAAAAAAACAAACCCTGATTACCTGTATCAGGATACGTTACTGGAAACTTGTATTTAATAACGTTTTCTTTCACCATGGGGATGATGGTAGCCATTGCCGGATCATCTCGTTGCGATCGGATCGTTTCGAGGTACTGGACGCGAGCTGTTTCCGTGTACGACAGGTACTTTGTGTTGTTTACATGTTGATTAGCGTCCATGTCACCCCAGAGAACGTCAAGACTGAGACTCTGTTAATAAAGAGCCATGGGGGTTGTTGAAGAAAAGGGATGCTTACGTGAGAACAGTTGGGAAGCTCTTGAGGAGGGAAGCCACTTTTGGTGGCAACGACGTTTGTTTTGAGTCCATTATTTTTTGGGGGGTGTTGTTGTTGTTCTGTTGGCTGTTCGGAATATACCAATGTCTACTTTTTCCGATCTCCGTTTATGTAATCTGTATTGTTTTCAGTATAGGAAACATCATTGAAGGGGGCTCTCTTGCGGCCTCATCTGCAAAAGTACAGACCACGAGATTTGGCAATATCTGTTTGCCTCCAACTATTCAACAGTTTATTGTCAGAATCCCATTTTTCAATCCCTTCATGCAATACAAATTAACGGATTTAAAATATAAATCTTTACTAACTATCAGAGTCCCTTAGGTTTCGCAACCATAGGTTCTCGCTAAAGATACGCCTTCAAGTTCTCCTGAACAACCAGTGTCAACCCAGGATCAACACGCTGCTCCCACTCCTCCATCCCCCGTAAAAACTCAGGAGGAATATTCTTTTTACGGTGCTCACGAATATCAAACATAACAGTAAGCGTACGGACTTCACACGCAACAACATTGTGCTTATGACTAACAATCAAGCATACAAAATCCATTCTGTCCGATTTAATAGACTTTGGATCAACTTTAACACCAACGCACCAACGGAAACTAGAAAGTATGATTAATCCATTTCTAAGAATAGGATGACGAAAGAAGAATACCTGTATCAGGATACGTTACTGGCAACTTATACTTGACAACAGTTTCTTTCACTAACGGAATAACATTCGTCATGCCAGGGTCGTACCGTTGTGAAAGGATCGTTTGAAGGTACTGGATACGAGCTGTTTCCGTATACGAAAGGTACTTTGTGTTGTTCACATGCTGGTTAGCGTCCATGTCACCCCAGAGAACGTCAAGGCTGGTACTTGAATGTTAGATCAACAGGCCATGTGTTTGGGGAAGGGGTCAGAGCGATAGCAAAACAACCCACGTGAGAATAGTTGGGAAGCTCTTGAGGAGGGAAGCCACTTTGGGGGGTAATGGCGTTTGTTTGGTTTCCATTCTTGGAGTGCTATGGTTTTTGGTGTAGGTTCTGAATTGGGGCTGTTGACTTGGGTTTGATTTTGGGTTCCCGCTTTTTCTGATGAAACAATGTGAACTTTCGATTAATAATGCACCTGACAAATCCATGTCCAAGTCTTTGGTGCCACCAAAAAGGCGGATTCACGCCACCTACTTGAGTAATAAACGTTGTTTTTTTTGGAATTGCGCCTTCATTTGGATATTATACTTAAACTATATTGTCTGTACTTATTAAAGTGAATTAAAGGCAAAACTGAGACTTCTCAACCATCCTCCTTCCTTCTTCAATATCCTCAAAAGCGTTAGCAGCATTAGACAGCACTTTCTGGCCACTTAAAATTAAGCGAATAGCCTGCAATTTTTGGACGATTGATAACAACCCAACAACAAAGGCGCCGACTCCAGCGCTGAACATGATAGTCGGTGTGAAGTAAGCAGTACTATCTCGAGCAGTGGCTTGGTGCAGACTAGATCCAGCATAGTAACTCAACAGTGATCCAAGAGCGATAAGAAGAAAGCCAGGAAGGAACCCAAGTAAAAGGCTAGCCTTGAGAGTGTATGGACAAGTCATATTCTGATGCTGAAGAAGTTATATGCGTTTTTGGGTGAGGTTTTTCGAAGGTAGGATATGAGGTCCTGACTGAGGTTTTTAGTGAGATTCAAAGGCAAGAATCCCCCAAAACTTGAGTTTGGTGATAACGATGCAGTATCTGCTGTCTGCTGTTTGCGACATTGGTAGTGTGCATGAACCATTAGTATTATGTAATAAGCTAGTGTTCTGTATAGATAATTATTGTTGAGTTGGGTGTTGGCCAAAAGTTGATTAATCAAAGTATCACGTATGCGATGACGAAGAATTCAACACGTCGCCATTGTACCAATCATTCTTACTTTCAACTATTTCGAGATGCTCCAAAATGCTTCATTTAAAAGTTGACCCAAAAATGTCGGACACCGCCACCTCCGATCACCAAGTCTCCAGTTCCAACAATGAGACCACCACCAAAGTCACCGAACCAGAACGCCTCGCACAACTCCAACTAGACGCCTACAACGCGCACGACATAACCGCCTTCACCGCCTGCTACGCACCGACAATCAAAGTCTACTCGTTCCCATCCAACATCCTCCGCCTCTCCGGCATCGAATCCTTCACAACCCGATACGCAACCGTATTCACCGAGTACCCGGCCTTACACGCGCGCCTGGAGAACAGGATCGTGTTGGGAGTATGGCATTCGTTTTAGGCCACCCATCCAACCATTGACAATAAGAGACTGTGGGATTGAAATAATGCTCGTTTGTTCATTGGCGCTCGAATGTTTGGACCGGGATTCGATTGGAATGATGTGGGAATGGGGTGATGTGGGAATGATGGGAATGATGGGATTTGATTCGGGGATCGGGAAATCAATGGGAGAACGAAACAGTGGATGATGCCGAAAGTTGGGCTAAATCCCACAGTTAGAAGCAGCTAAGGTTATCTCCCGCTTATCTTCCTTTCTAATTACCACCTCTAAAAAGTCTTGAAGTTTAAACGGATGATTTAGTCAGACGTTTGGAAGAATGCTGGCTTTAAAAGTGCCATTCCTGGAATAACTTTGGAGAAGACTTGTAAGCAGCGGACCTATGTGTCTGCACCTAAGCCTTGACTCTAATTTGTGTTCAAATTGATATCTAAATCGACCTTTTTATTGAACTTAATTTAAATACTGTCTGTATATATGTGTTGGTGAACTTTAAATTGCCAAGATAGTTTTGGCCACTTTTTTCCATGAGCCCGTAGATTCAACGAAAACAGAAACAAGATTTACTGTTGTGTCGTAACTCTGAATCAAAGATGAATCCCCAATGCTTCATGTGCGAATCTCATATTGGTTCCCACACATCGATTCCCACACCGATTCACATGCTTCGATTCACACGCATCGATTCACAATCGATCACATAAATTTCATGATACAAGAATTGATTTACGGAAGCGCAAATACATTTCCAGAAAGTCCGACTATCATATGCTCATATTCCCAACGCACAATGTTACATTCTCGCATGGGTGACCTAAAACGAATGCCATATTGGGAGACAAGTGCATTGACGAGGAGTATGTGACTGGACGCGGGGAGGGCGTGATCAGAGCTGTAGCGATATATCATGTGAAGGATGGGTTGATTCAGAGTGTGTGGTTTGTAGATGAAAAGACAGAATGAAAAGAAAGAGTATAGTGTATATACTATTTATTTCTATTTTTCGATCTGAGAAGGGAAGATGATCAGACGAGTCGTTTGGATTGGAGGATGCACACGACGATACACCACCACCACCACTGCCACTACAGGATCGGCAGCCAAGAAGGAAACGCCACTGACACCGACCCAGTTTGAATCGATCCAAGAGATGCTTCGCGTTGACCAGGCGGGCGAGTTGGCAGCAGACGCAATCTACCGTGGACAATTGTTTGCGTTGAAAGAGACATCGCCAATGAAACCACTGATTCAACACATGTTTGAGTCTTCTTTTTTAGCTTTTCTTTTATTCGGGTTGTGTACTGAATACTGTCTCAAAAGGTGGGACCAGGAGAAGCACCACAGAGTCATCCTCGATACTCTTTGTGCAAACAACAGAGTAAGGCCGTCAGTGTTGAGTCCTGTGTGGTACGGAATGGGATTTGCATTGGGTGCAGGAACAGCGTTGTTGGTGCGTGTGTGTTTGTCACTGTTTGTAGAAAGGGAAGTTGATGTGAAACGAACAATAGGGCGAGAAGGCAGCCATGATGTGCACGGAAGTTGTCGAAGAAGTCATTGGAGTGCATTACAACGAGTTGAGTTTTGTCTTTGATTGGATGGAAGATAACTGATTGTGGATTCTTCAACAGTCAAATACGCGAACTGGTCAAGATTCCAGACAATGAAAGCGCACAGACACTTGCACAAGTAAGAAAAGCGAGATTTTGTTGCAGTAGACTAACAAGTAAGCAGGTGATCAAGGTACTCCGCGATGAAGAGCTTGAGCATCGCACGCATGCCCTACAGCACGATGCCAAGCAGGCGCCCCTGTATGATCCGCTCAGTTTTATTATCCGCACTGGATGTCAGGGGGCCATCTGGGTAGCCTCTCGGTTCTAACTTCTCTTCTTTGTTCTACATTTTGAAATCATCTTCTCTTTTTCAACCAACAACCACCAAAACCAACAATGTTTTCTCGCGTCTTCACGTCGTCTGTTGCAAGAACCGCCACTTCCTCCTTCGCCGCTGTTCCACGTGCAACTCCATTTGTGATTCGGGCTGCTGCTGCTGCGACGCCACTTCGTTTCTACGGCGCCGGTCCATCGCCGCTTTCCGTTGCCCAGGTCCAAGAGCGCGTGCTGAATGTCCTCAAAGACTTTGACAAGGTTGATGCCTCAAAGGTTGGTTACTCTTGCTTTAGTTATTTATCGATCTAGTTAGCTTGTTGGGTCTCCGCACTTATTAGCTAAACACCTACTCTCTCTTAGCTCACCCTCGACTCCCACTTCATCACCGATCTCGGCCTCGACTCGCTCGACCAGGTCGAAATCACTATTGCCATTGAGGAGGAGTTCAACATTGAGCTCAGTGACAGGGACGCCGATGATATTTTGACTCCTCGTGCTGCTGCCGACAAGGTACCCTGTCCCTTTGAAGCCCGAGAGATGGAAGCTAGAGAAGATTAGAGAGGTTGGAAGAAGAGGAGGGACGGAGAGAGGCAGAGGGCGGATGACGAATGCCTCGTTTTTGGAGGGTGCGACGTGGTTGAAGATGGTGGATGGCGCTGGATCGTAAAGACAGCAGAACGCAGTCATATAACAGACAGAGTCAGTATCAGATTTGGCGATGGAATGGATCTGTAGGAAAGGAGCATACTTGAGAAACCACACCCCTCCTCTTTTTCTTTCTCCCTTCCCTTCACCACTCCAACATCCAACTCAAAAACTAATACATGGAACAATTAGGTCTTTGCCAACAAGGCTGCCATGTAAGATCCCATCCAAGGGGAAAATACAAACGACTGTTTTGAATTGGAAACACGCAAAATAAAAAACACTCCCATACCTTCTTCTATTGTCTCTTCTTTCGTTCTTATCGACGCATTCACATTCGAAACAGATTAGAAATCCGATCTGTTCTACATTTTCATATCTATTCTATATTTGCTGAATCGATTTGATTTGAAACTTGTCTTCAAACAACAATAATGGCTACCACTGGCGTCCCCAAATCGCAACTTGAATCCGTCCTCCGAGAAAAGCTCTCTGCCACGCATGTTGTACGTTGATGAAATCTTAGATCTATTTCCACGACATGCAGAGGGACCAGTTAGGCTCCAAAGCATCCAGTCCGTTCAACCACCGACTCAACCCCTTTCCACATCATTTCACCTATCCATCAACATTGAATCAAGAAACGTATATCATATTGTATTGGACAAGCTCGTGTGCAAGAAAGAACCAAAACGATACCAATCAGCATCCTCATCCATACCTCCTCCTTCCAACCTTTGTCACCCTTTCCATCCCTTGAATCCACCGAAAATACATCAATCTCACACCCTCCCTTTCCCCTTCCCTTCCCTCAAAAACAGGAGGCAACAGACAAATCAGACGGATGCGGCCAAAACTTTGAAGTCATCGTCGTCTCCGCCTTATTTGAAGGAAAACCCCTCCTCGCACGTCACAGGTAATAAAATAAATTCAACGGATGTGTATTGGGAGAAGATACCTTTCGTTTATGGTATCGTCGAATTTTAACGACTCTCGCAAAATTTAGACTTGTCAATGATGCAGCGAAGGACGAGATTTCAAAGGTGCATGCGTTTTCGCAGGTAATGGGAGTTTTGATTTTGTATGAGCGGAGGAGAAGGTTACTGAAACTCGAGATCTTTCCTGTATACTAGAAATGCTACACACCGCAACAGTGGGCTGAGTTGGAGAGTAAGAGTGCGTGAGGAAACGGGAGTAAGAAGGCAGCGCAATAAATGACTTTCGTGTTTGGACAGTTGTAATGCATTTCTTGAGCCGTCGTTTACTATATCGAATGAAGATGTTGGATTCGTCCTGTTTGGAAGAGCGAAAGGTTGGATTTGATGAGACTGTGGCGGGAACCAAAATTACGATACTCATCTGGATTCACTTATTTGGATGGCGTCTCAGTTTCAAGAGTCACCCACATGGAAACGCCGTTTCGGAAGTGGTTGACAAATTTGGACGGTCTGACAATCGAATGTCGTTTAGCGTTGCTCTGAATAAGTGAAACTGCGCTGTTGCTCAACAGTGATCGAAACATGATCGATCAAAGGGAGTTTCAGCGCAGTTAGTCCCCCCCCGCTGGCTAATTTCCCAAATTCCCAGGCCTAGTCCCAGGCTTACAACCACAGTTCACCTGCTTCGAAACACAGAGGTAACCCACTCTTCCAGACTAACTAACTCGGTTTACGATTATCGCCGAAGAATGAGGCGACAACGTGCTACTGATGGTGTTAGTCTCCTCCGTCCCTATCCGAAAAACACTGAGCAAGAGCACTCACTATGTTCGACTCCAAAGCTGTAAATTGGTCCAGTGACTCAAAGAGTGCACGCCTCCCGCAAGCCTCGGGTCAAAATGCAGACCAATAACCCTAGTTTGTGATGAATTTCTTGAACCCTCCAATTTGAGCAGGTAGTTGACACTCTTATAATCTCCAAAATAACACTTTTTTTTAATCATGCGCACGTTTTTTTTCCCTTCCGGGGTAAGTGCGAGGTCTGGAAATTAGCCTCATTTGAGTGTTGCCAATTTGGAGGAGACTTCCGATATACAAATAAGGAGACACTTTCCCCCCCTTTCTGAAATTTGTGTATTCAAAAAAGAAGCTGCCTGGAACGGTAATTGGGTGCTTGCATTTAGATCAGGATTGTACTCACACACACCTTTTACAGTCATAGCTACCATGACGATCAAACGTGCCGCTCTTCTCGCTCTTGCTGCTCTTAGCCAGTACGTTGTTGCTGATGCCGTGACTACATTTGTCGGTTACCTCCCACTCCCTGGGTTAGCGTTTACAAATGCAGCTGATATCAGCGGCAGTTTATCAAGTATTAGTACCCTAGAAGCATGCAAAGATGCCTGTGAATTTCAGTCAGGGGTTTCTTTTGGTTTCATGTGGAATCCTACAGATAAAACTTGTAAACTGCTTGGGACATCTTCCCCGACAGGAAGTGTGGACAACTCTAATAACTACAATACGTATGTCAAGGCGAACGGCAAAGTGACTATCAAAGGCTTCAACTATGTAGATATTTCTATTGGTCCAATATATACCGACTTGTCTCAAAATGAATGCCAATCACTTTGTAAGACTGAGGTTACTTGTATTTCAAGTATTTTTGCTCCGCAGCCTCTTCCGGCAGTCAAAGGCTCTTGTTTTCTGAAAAAAGAATTGACTGGTGCCAAACTGAAGGCAGAAGCGAATTACTTACTTGACACCCCTGACAGAACCAGTGCTATTGAGTCTAAAGTTGAAGGTTACCTCACTCTCCCGTCTCTGAAATTCGGGAACACAGTTGCTCAAACTGTCCCTGATACTTTGGACGCATCCACAAAAGCCTGTAATCTGAACAAAAATTGTGTTGGTGTGACATGTACATTTCCAAATCCGAAGAGTTGCGTTCAACTTTCCAATACTCAATTGGGAGTAAATCTCCTTACATCCACCACCTATGTCAAGGCTAATCGTGAAGTATATGTACAGGGTTGGAAGTACGAAAACAGTGACAATGATAAAGAAAAACCTAATACCTCTTTAAAGGAATGTGAAGACAAATGTAAGGCCGGCAGTAAATGTTTTGCGGGTATTTCGGTCATATCAAGTGGAGCAACAAATGGTCCTTGTCTTCTGAAATTCGACCCTTTAGTTGGTGGTACTAAATTGAAAGCCATTGAGGGTTCTACGCTTTTCACCCCAGACAGAACCAATGCTGAGTCTCCAGTAGTTGGTTACCTCACTCTCCCGTCGTTACAGTTTACTAAAGAAATTATTGGCACTAGCGCTGATACTTTTGAGTCATCCAAAACTGCCTGTAACTCCAATGCGCAGTGCTATGGAATTACTTGCTCCAACAATAGCTGTTTTCTCCTTTCGAACATTTCTGCTGAAGAAGGAACATTTGATCCAAAATCAAAAACTTATATCAAGAGCAACGGCATGGCTACTATCAAAAACTGGAACTATAGAAATGACGGTATCACTGAAAAAGAAAAATATGTCAGTTCCACTGAAGACTGTCGAAGCCTTTGTAAAAACACGGCAACATGTATTGCGGGGATTGTCGGTGAAGTAAATGCTGATAATGACCAACGTCAATGTTATCTGAAATCAGTTTTCACTGGTTCTCAAATGGAGAAAAAAGATGGTTATATCATTGTCATCCCTGATAGTACCGTTGCAACTACAGTGATTACTACAGTTCCTACAACTGCCTCTTCTGGTTCGACTATCGCATCTATTGCATCCACTGCTGTGGCTTCCAACTCAGCTGGTTCAACAGTTGCATCTGTATCTATTGTTTCAGTTTCAACATCTGTCTCCACTGTTTCAGCTGTCGCTTCAACTGTTTCCGCGGTGTCGGCCTCTCAAGTTACTTCTGTTGTCAAAACTTTACCTCAATCCCAAGTTTCAGCAACTCTATCGTACTCAGCTTCTAGTGCAGTCCCTGCTGTTACTGGATCGGTTGTCGAGCCATCGGCCAAGAATACTTTGACATCCGTTTCAGCAAAGGCCTCCGACGTGCCAGCCTCAGCCTCAGCAATCGCAACTGAAACTAAGAAGGTAACAGCTACCACTACTACATCTGCCGCCTCTACTTCCTCTGCTACTCTTGCCTGCAACCCACTTCTTCCAACCGACCAAATCAAAAACCCTTGTCCGGCAATCACAAAACCATCCGAAGCGATCGATAAACTTCTTGCCAGCGTTAAGCAGCCAACAAACAACACGCTTCCAAAATACACTGGTGATGCTGCTGCTGTCGTTGCTAAAATGAACTTCAAGGTAAGTCCCATAAACTCAGAATTCTGCTCTAACTCATGAAAACTAGATTCCATCAGCTCTTGGAAACGTTGACGTTGCCAAAATCAACTCAATCTTTACTATTGTGGAAACTGTTACTCCTGGAAAGCCATCTTCGATTGCAGGTGCTGAAATGCCAGCCGTCAATAACACTGCCGCGCCAGGATTGAACGCAGTTGCCTTGCTTATCACTCCAAATGGTTACACTGCTTCAAGTTTCTCCACTCCAAGTGTTTACATTGCTGCAGTTGCCAACGCTGCGATCGCAGGAGATGGTAAAAACAATGGGATTATAAAGGCTTTTTATATTTTTAACACTTTTCAATTCAGGATTCTCGATTACTTACCTGCTTCCAAACACAATCTCAAGTATTTGGTACACGTTGGACTTGGACGAAAACGGTTCTTTGACAATTCTTGCGATTACTGGTAGAACTCCGATTGCCTCAGTAATTTTTGCTGGAAAGACGACCTCAAGAAAAAGAGCTGGAAATGCACCAAGCTTTACAATTGTTACCGCTGTTGCTCCTATTGATGTACCAGCCCCTGTGGTTCCAGCCACTTCCGTCACTGCTCAAGCCACTTCTACTGTTTCTGTTTCCCAATCCGCCCTTGCCTCTGGTACTGGATCTTCTTCGTCAAGCTCTTCTGCCGCCTCTTCAATTTCTGTGTCTCAAGTTCTCGCTTCTTCTGCCTCCACTTCAACCAACAACACCGTCGCCACGTCAGCCGTGACAGTTGCCCCAACCACTACTACTTCAACCAATGCCGCCACCACTGCAAACGCAGCAGGTCTCACCATCAACTGCCCATCCGGATGCAACCTTTGTGTTGTCAACAACTCAGCCTATGTCAACCAAACTTGTAACCAAGGTCAAACCGTCACTGCTCCAGCAAACCAGAACGGTCTCTCGAATGTTTGTTATGTGGATGGATCGAGTACTGTCGTTCAATGGTGTAACCAGGGTATTACCGTAGTTCCTACAACTGTTGTTGTAACCACTGTCGTCACTGTTATTAACGGAAACAACGGCGGTAATGGAAACAACGGTGGTAACGGAAACAACGGTGGTAACGGAAGCAGCGGTGGTAATGGAAACAACGGAAGCAACAGCAACGGAAACGGTGGTAACGGTGGGAACGGTGGGAACGGCGGTAATGGTGGAAACGGCGGTAACGGTGGGAACAACGGCAGTGGAGGTAATGGTGGAAACGGTGGAAACGGTGGAAACGGTGGAAACGGTGGAAACGGCGGAAACGGCGTTAACATCAAAGTCAGCACTGCTTTTACCGCTGCCGTCTCTATCATCTCTATCAATTTCCTTGCTTTAATGATCTAAGTTCACTTCTACGAACCTCGTTCCTTTCTCTTTTCTTTCTTAACTTTATGAATCTCTTGTTATTCTGAATCTTCTGTTTCTTTCCAACTTTTTAACACTTTCCGAGAGGAATTTGGTGATATTCTAGGCTTTTTATTTTGGGTTATTTGTTGTATTTGTGACGCGGTTTAACTTTTTGAAAATAAATTGGGCTTCTCGGACAAAGTGTAGTTTATCAGAAATAAACAGGAACCAATTGATATTCCGTGTGATAAGTTCGATATCGAAAAGCTGCTTACCGCTTAACTTTCCAGCCATCGGGAATCAGACCGCATGAAAAAAGCTTCGCAATCAGTTATATTGTTTTTATAGTTGTGCGAAAAGTCATCGCCAAAGATCTGTGTTCGCCTTCATCTTCTCACCAACAACACAATTATACTCAGCCTTACAATCAGCTTTCGTCTCCCTCAACATACTCGTCATACTTTCCTTCTTGAATTTTCGCCACTGCTTACGTTCCTCCTCCTCCTCATATATACGGACGCACTCTTCATCCGTAATAGCAAGCAACCGATTACTAGCACCAAGCTCTCTCAACTCCAAACGCGCCGTGGACGCCGAACTCGCCACAAGCGTAACACCGCCTCCGCTCACAACACCTTTCCGATCATGCACCGGCTTCACAACACCTCGCATACTAACACGCTTTTCAGGACTAAACCCATGCGTATCAGTTTTCACGGTATGCCTGATCTCACGCATTTCCTTCTCCTTCCCCATCGCGACTACATCGCCCAGGTCTTCATACACCCAATCCTCTGTCTCCAGTTTCGAAAAGTCCCAATCTTCGCGGAGATCCATAGCCATTCCTTCTTCCAGCGCTGTTTTGCGACGTACAGGATCGGATAGTTGTAAATTGTATGCGGCTTGAAGTAGAACGCGGTCGTGACGGGTTGCGGCTTTGATTGTGAATCGAGAGTTTCTATTTGATGGTGTTTGGTGGTGAGGCATCATCATCATAAGTGGGTTTCCCGCAATATTATTCGGGTCTGTAACAGAATTTTGTGTAGCGACTGAAGTTGCGGGGGTAGGAAGTGTTGTCGACGCTGTCTTCTTGGCATTTGATTCCTCTTGCAGAATAATAGCTTCCGTGCAAAGGATAGTTCGTGCGCCGAGTATTGCAACGCGTACTTGAATCGGTCGATTGTTGTATTGAATTTGCTTGTAAAGTACCACAGCTCCGTCTTTGATAAAGAAGATTTCTTTGCATGGATCACCTTCCTTAATAATGAGCTGCGACTCCTCAAACACCTGAAGCCACATTACTGAGGCGACAATTTGCAAAGCCTCGTGTTTCCATTCTGAAAACAAATGCATCGATTTCAGGAAGTTTGCGACTTCGTCTTGAGATCCTATTATGATTGAAGTTTAAGGTTAACGACATTTTGGGTCGTCAGAAACTCACGTCGATGAGAAGCCTTAATAACACGATTGTAATCAACCTTACTGATTTCGATGATTTCACAGTATTCATTCGTAAGGATCGAAGCAGTACGAATAGAATCATTCATCAAACCAATGTCACCGAACCCGTTTCCTGGATGAAGTGATCTGAGTCTCACTTCATCCTTCAAATCACCAGTGTATGTTTTCATAACGCTCACAGAACCTGAAAGAATAATATGCCATGCTCTAGCCATTTCATCTGGGAGGATCGTATTTAAAGCTTGGCTTCAAGAACCATAACTTACTTTGTTTGAAGACATACTCATTCCTCGAAAATTCCCGATACACCAAACTACTTCCACACACTTCCTTTACCACAAAATCACTCATTTTTGCAAACGCAGGTTGACACCGCAACAGGTTGAACAGAATCGTAATCTCATCCTTTGTTCGATCCCAAGCCGTCTTTTTCAGAATCAATACAATTTCATCATGAAACAGATTCCATAGCGAGGAATTAGGCACCTTGTACGATATGATTTCTGCAGGTGTCTTGAGAGGTTTCACCGTATTATGGAGGGACGATTTACGCCTCCTAATTTTCAACTTGACGACGCTCTCAGAGCGAGAATAAGTTGACTCGGAACGGTTTCGTATGGACATGCTGCGTTCAGCCATCGTGGAAGTTCTGCGATTCCCTGCTCCGATCGCAAACGACGATTTACGTCGCATTAGCGATTCAGTTCGCTCTTTTTGAAGTACATTTGCTGTGAAACTGAGTGGCTTGCTTGTCGTTGAATCGCGGAGGTGAGATCCTGAACGGCGTCGTGCGAATAAAATTGGGTTACTCGTCATCACTTCGACATCTTGCACGAGAGACACGCGGGTTTTCCGTCTTGTTGTTGAGAAGCGAGGTGTTTTGGGGGTTCCAGGAGGAGTGGGACCAGATACGGTGATTCCTGGTGTACCTAGAACGCCGTACAGAAATGCGTTGTCTGCTTGGATCTTTAGAAATCCAGAGATAAACTCTCGCACTGAAAAATTGGCTGCATTGACGTCGGCTGTTTCAGGTCGCGGTTCAAAGTATTTTCCTTCTTCGTCGCGGACCTTGAGTACAGTATGTCAATCAGCCTTGGAGAGACGAAACAAAACGCTTACCCAATCAGCAAAGTTCTTGGAATCTGGTGTGACTAGGTTTTCTCGAAAATCCAAAATATCTCGCCCAATCTTTGCTCGTGCATGTTCATACTTCAAAATCTTGCGAACACGTTGAATTTCTTCGAGTGTAGCTCCTTCTCCGTGCTTTTCGTTTTTTAAAAGCATACGAATACAAGCGGGGATATCTGGGTTTTTGAGCGCGGCTGCTTCTCTCCTTCGAATTTGAGAGCCAACACTACGAACATCTCCTGGAGGGATCGGCTTCGGCGGCTTCATGTCTTCGATCAGCTTATTCTTTTCGCTTTTGATTTTCACGGCTCCTCCAAATACAGCAATAGTATTTAGGAGAAGCTCTGTCCCTGTTGTCAAGCGTTATACATATAAGCCAGGGAATGAGAGAAAGAGCAAACCTCGTCGACTCTTTCTTCTTGCCATCTGTTTCGCCATTTCTAACGCTTCAAGATCTTCTTTACTCCCGTCCCACATTTCTCTAGACCAACACCCTTGAACTAACCACATGAACACCGTGTGTAAATAATCCAACTTTGCTTCTATAGTCTCCAACCGATTCAAAGCCCGATTGTTCGTCCACATTTCTCTTGGCTGGCCCGTCGCATAATCCAAACAGTTGTAATCGATAAAATCAGCTGTCTGGTCATACAACGCAGAAACCTGTACATTAATATCGTGACGCGTAGCCTTCTCTTCGATAAACTTTTTCTCGTATTGTAAATGGTTTGGATTCTCTTTGGCGAGCAAATCTCGAATCACAGCGTTTTGACTTGACATGAGTCCTGCCTCGCCAGGTAATATTGTTTTTAGAAACGGGTCTGTTTGGACTTCTTTCTTTGAGTGGTGATGGTGAGCGCCGCGGTCTGTTTCAATAGCACGGAGGACGGGAAAGTAAAGCACTTTTGGGACTTTTTTGAACTCTTGTGGCGCGGTTTGGGAGATTCGGGGCGGATCGAGAGCTTGTTGAGTAATTTCGTAATTGTTGGAAAACTTTGGTGTGACGGTTTGAAGGGGAGGTAGTTTTGGAGGAGCTGTGGGATGAGTGGATCCAAGTGTGTCGATATCGCGTGCTTCATTGTACTCCAAAATCTTCCTGACAGAGCGCGGAATAAACTTTGTATCAAGTCGTTTGGTTGTTTTCCGTTGGTGTACAGTGGGGATAGGATCTATGAGCAGAGAATGGACGTCCATTTCAATGAAGTAGTGGGATACAAGAGATTTACATAACACATCCGTCAGACTCTACTTCCATCCCGCTATGAATTTCTGCAAGACTCAATTCGATGGTTATTCCTCAATTTAGATTTCAAATTGAATCAAGTTCAAATGAGCGCAGCCGACTGTGTTTCAGTGCACAACTTGGATGATGTGCATTCGCCTGTACCAAAGAACCGAAGCAAGCTGTGGATTGGAATAGCAGCTGTTTCAATAGTGATCATTTCAGTGGGAGTAGGCCTCGGAGTGTCCCTCCGAAACACAGGCTCTTCCCCTCCATCTCCTTCACCACTCTCTCCTTCATCAAATCCCGCCTCAAATCCCGCCAGTCCTTCTCCGCCACCAAAACTCCCCTCGTCGAATCCGGATCCACACGCGCTCACCAACTCGGTCTTCCCGCCAACCTGTTCCTTCTACATCGACACTCTCCGCACAAACATCAACGCATCCGTCAAAAGCGGGAATGTGCTGCACAACGGATTCACGCCACTGGCCCAGTACGACTGCGCAGCCAACTCGTTCCCTCGGTGCTCGTTGAAGGCCGATGGCGTCACTTGGGACGGCGATCAGGACTTTGTCTGGAACGAGAATGTCTTCAACGCTTCATCGTCGTTTCGGTACAATACGATTTGGTTCTTTCAGCTGATTGGCGACATGGACGACTTGTTCCATGAATGCGATGATTACCCGCAGGCGTTTGATGTGTCCAAATTCAGCGCGACGCCATTGAACCTAAAACCAAACTGTATTTCATTCGGGAAATGGTGTCGCACTTGGGCTGGCACGGTGGCAGCTGGTCAGAAAGTTGATATTCAGGGGACACTGTATTCTGTCGAAGCTGCATTCCTCAAGTTATCAAACAACAGAACAAAGATTGATTTCAAGGATGAGCCTATCACGGCGAGTTATTTGAGGCAGATGCCCGTGGCAGATCAACAAGCGATTGCAACTCAATACATGAACACACTTGGAAATGGAAACTGTATCACCGATCAACACTTTTGTTTCGAATGTAACGGGGATCCAAATCATTGTTCTGTGGCAGACGGTTGCTTAAGATATGCGGATCCAAAAAACTCAACATGGCAGGGCGATGGATACTTTTGTCCTTGACCTTGATCTCATAGAAATAGATACTTAAAACATAACAAAATTAATAAAGTTCTAATTCGATCGAGATTCAGACTGTAAAATGCAGCAAATACATTGGCCTTAATTCCCAATACTAAGATTGTAAAACAAGTTGCTTATCCTTAAACGATGCAGACGATTCCGATATCGCACTGAGAAGGTCAATCCCCTTCCCTTTCGGAACCACAATCTTGAAGTTACCCTTCCCATCAATCAGATCCCTTGAATCCAACCCCGCAAACAACATACACGCCCCCACGTCATACCCTTCCTCAATTTCTTCCAAAACTCCAACAACACATCCATCCTCCTCTTCACAAATTTTGCGGCAATCTTCAACGGACGTAAACTTGGGGGTATCAATTACAATACGACAGGCCCGTAACCGTCACCTTTCCTGTATCCTTGAAATACGTTGTAACGCTGTCGTCACTACGGCCCTTTGCTTCGTGGTTTCCAAGAACAAAGCAAGTAGCTTCTGATTCTCGATACGTGAAGCCGACACATCCGTCAAAGTACGATTCGCAGAGTTGTACGCATGAAGAAAAGGGACCTGAGAAGGTAGCAATGTAAGGTGTGTCAAACGCTGCTTGTGGGAACTGGACGAACCCAGCTTTTGTCAGACTGGTAAACAGGACGACGAGGAAGAATGGAGTCATTATCTGTCGAATAGAGCGGTTAGTGCATCGATTTCCTAGAGAGAGACTGCGGAAGAGACTAACTGAGGAGGAGGGACTGACTGAGTACTGATATTTGCAAATTTTTCAGCCACGATTTTTTTTTGTTTTTTGTTTTCACTTGAGGAGAATATAAATTGGATGTAAACACACGTTTATTCACAAATTCCACCAAAACAACACAGGATCGTCCTGAACTAATCCCTCGCAAAAACAGGCAATCACTTCTTGACCCACAACACATTATCAATCGCAAACTCGATATACCACTTGACAGCCTCATAAATCTCCTTTCCAGTTGGAATAATCTGCTCTGGAGGAAGAATGAACCCTTCCCCGCCATTCACTTCATCAGCACTAGGTCTCAATTCGATCGTGTATGCGTAGAGGCGACGGTCTGGTAACCATTCTTGTACCTCTTCGTCGTAGAACCAGTCGGAGGCTGTTCCGGATGCAGCGTAGAGATCAATTTCACGTTCGGAGACGTATTTCTTTCCAGAGGCCTTTTTGATTGCGTCGCGGATACCGTCACCGCCTTTTTTGAGGAGTGGCTCGTCTGGAGCTGGCTTTTGAGTCCATCCTATGGTTGAGGTTATTTGGTAAGTGTGTCCTTCTAATTTCGACATCGTCTACACATTCTATTCTCCCATTCATCCTTGTTCGCTACGCTCACAACATTTCATAAAGGCAGGTTCGCTGCACTCACTCAACCACGCTCAAAACAAAAGTACTTACCATAAGGACGAAGAACAAGTTGACTGAACGAGTGCAAATCAATAGCGCCAATCAAACGCGTATGATTATCATTTTTAAAGAATTCAATGAGAGCCTTGACTAGGACCTTCCCCAGTTCGGTTTGAACCGCGGTTTGAAACCGAACCGTTTTGTGTACTTAATGAACCGTGGTTTAGCTTTGGCAAGCGGTTTGAACCGTGAACCAAACCGAACCAAACCGTTCAAACCGGTTTCCCTTCACGGTTCCGTGAAAAGACCCGAAGTACAAGAATGACCCGATAGAGAGCTGTGTTTTTTGTTTTTTTCAGTGGACCATATAAAAAGAGAAGGAAAAATCACTCGAGAAACCATCCAAAAATGAGATGTCTTCCAAAAGTACACCTGTGTGCATGATGCAGCCAACTTTTCAGACCACCATGAACCCTTTGTACTTGAGCTACTGGCCTTCGCTTTCAACACTGAGGTTCCTGACAACATGAGTGACATCTTGGAGTTCTTTCACTTTGCCGTCTGTTGTTTTTCCTCTTGCTCCCAGCAATGTTTGCTCTTCTATTATTAATCAAGATGATGATGATGTTGCAGAGACTGATACAGTCATTATGTACTTGCTTGACACTGAAAATCAATAATTTTATTTTGATTACAAATAAACAACAAAACCGTTATCAAACCGCGGCTTGAACCGCGGTTTGAGATTAGTTAGCGGTTCCAAACCGTGGTTTACATTTGGTTAGCGGTTCAAACCGAAACCGAACCGAACCGAACCGGGTAAGGCCCTAGCCTTGACTTCCGGCTCACTTCCCGCTTCGGGACCCATATAAGTGTCAGAGAACGGCATGTTGGAAGAACCGCCTTCACCCCACTAACAGTTAAAAAGAAAAAAAGTGGATATTAGTATTGGGAAGAACGGCGGATGAGTTTCTTACATGAGCAGGCCAGTTTCTGTTGAGGTCGACACCGATGGACCCAAAAAAGTCGCCTTTGATTGGACGTCTGTTTTTACGCCAGAGACGGTTGCCTGTCCAAGTGTGTTCGTAACCATCGACATTCATGAGGGGCACAATAATCAATTCAGCGGAATCCAACAAAGATGGGTTAGAAGCGTGATCAGCAATGAGGCTGTTTGGATGAGTTTAGATTGACTGAAAAGCCGATGAGTATTCTTGAACACACGCACCTGTGAACAAAGTATTGAACGGTGGCAGGGCCAATCCACTCTCTAGCATGGTCACCGGAATGGAACCAAAACTGCGGCTTAGTCAGCTTGTTGACGGAGGAAGTAAGCTTGATGGCAATAATGTCCTTCTTCAAGTAAGTCTTTCCGATTGAAGGAATGAAAGTAACGAGGTCCGGGTGTTTCGCAGCCAAGTCCTTGAACCAAGCAACAATGTCCGTGTACTTGTGGTATTCCGAGAACCAGTTATCCGGCTGATTTACGAGTAAAAGTGTGAGTGTCCTTGATTAGTTCAAGTTTGGGTGACTCACAGCAAAGCGGTCGTTTCCAAGGGCCAACAGCCTCGACTGGGACACGGCGAGTCTGTCCATTTCCTTGTCGACGAGGCTCTGAACATTGTCGACAATTGTCTGCGCAGTCGGCGGAAGAAGCGACGGCGGAAGAACAGACGCGTCGACTTGGATCTATTCGAGACAAACTAGATTAAACAAGTAACTACTCGCACAAACAACCAAACAAACAACTCACATCCACGTGGCTCGTGCCCCAAACAAGAATCGATTCAATTCCGCGTGTCGACGAAAGAACAGATTCGAGGGCCGTGCGTTCGCCAAAACCAACTGGAACCCGGACGATGCGGTGGCCGGCGTAAGGTTGTGCGACAAGTGTGTTCGATGGCTCTACTCCGGCGACAAGTGGTTGCTGCTGCGGGTGTTGTTGGTGCTGGTGTCCAATGGCCGCTGCCACGGCTGAAGAGGCACTGCAAATCAAGGTGGCAACAACTGTGATTGAAACCATCTTTTTTGGTTTCCTATCGCGTCACACGCATGCTCAATGCTGTGTTTACTGTTGGTCACAATATTCTGTTCAATCGCTGGGCGTATTGGTGATTGTGGAGGAAACTTAACAGGCTCCTGATTCTAGGACCGTCACTGCCTTTTCGCCGAAGTTCAGAACTCCTCGTGTTTTTTTTACGCTTGCACAACAACTTGTGCCGCCTTTTCTGTGAAAAACTATGATCATAAACATAAACAATGTGTTCAAGCAATCAATCAACCTCACAATCAGGTATTTTTTTCTTCTAAGCATTAGGTACAATTGAGAATGCTAATATAACAATGAAATAGTTGTGCAGAGCTTTGAAAGCTCGCTTATTTGCAAGTCGTATTCCAATTTTAGCCACAAAATGAATAAGCAGAAACGTTCAAGTCCCCACAACGCATCCTATTCTTTTAAGAGCTATCTTTTATTTAATTAAGCAAGTTTCTTCTATTATGCAGCTTTCCAGAAAGCGTAAGTTTGACAGGAAGCGGTGGCAAGATGAGTTTGCCCAACACGACCGAAAGAGCTCACTCCAGCAGACGACTATATTCGTTCCTTATTGCCGCCCATTTGTCGCCCACTTTGCTCGCTATAAGACGAATGATTTGTCAACTTTGATCCGAACCTGTTTCAATATTACATAATACCTTACTTCACTCTCACAAACATGACAGCTTTAAAAAGTAAATACATTTTTCGATTCGATATTAAGCTTTGTTTGTGACCTCGTTGCGACAGGGATTTGTGTTGTAAGAGTTTCTTGCTCTGAACTGCACATAAACCCCTGCAACCCAAAGTTTATAATTTGAGTCAACTTAACTGCTTTAACATCGATTGTTGGTCGTGTATGTAATCGATAGTCGAGGTTTATAATAACCATCCTTTTAGAGTCCAATCTTGCTGAACCAAACTTGTGACTCTTCCTCCACACTCTCTGCTCGAAAATTCAATAACTCCAAACGGTGAAACAAGGGGGTCGCGGCCTACGATCCCTTCGTGCCACTTTCTTACATTTTGGTTTGGACCGAAATGAAAAGTCATCATTGGAAAATTTTCACAAGCTCTTCCGAAATGGAAAGTGCCACACAACCCTATCGAACATTCCTTTGCTTTTCGGAAAGAGCAATTCCTCATTCAAAATCGCAACAGATTAATACAAGCGAACGCGCTGAAATTGTATGTCGGAGAACACTGCCGTCGTCCAAGAAAAAGAAAAGAGTTCTAAACCTATTTCTAAGCAAAAGTTGTTGCATCGCTGTGAATCAAATTTTTTGATTTGAGTATAATCATCTCACTGGAGCCTCCCATACCCCTTTAAAAAGGGCGCTTCTTTTTCTGTTCCACCCTCAGTTTTTTCTCAAAATCTTTTTCTAATATGCCCAAGTCTGAAGGATCATCTGCCTACAACTGGCTCGTCGGATTCGCTGCTGGATTCGGTGCCTTGCTCTTCGGTGTAAGTTCTATTACTAATTCCATGAACAATTGTACATGGCTCTAACGCTTCGTCAATCATGTAGTATGAGATCGGTGTCATTGGGTAAGTCTTCAATCTTTTGTGCGGCAGGGCGTTACTGTGGCTTGGCCCAGACACCCTTACACCTCAAACCCCTAATTCTAATATAACCTCGACCATACCCACAGACAAGTCCTTGCCATGATCTCTTTCCAGATTCAGTTCAACCTCATCAAGCTTGACTCTCTTGGAAACCCAATTTACGGTGATGACGGAAAGACCATCGATGCTGATAACCAGGCCGACTTGGAGTCCTGGATTACTTCCACTTTCTTGTTCGGTTGTATTATTGGTGCTGCCATCTTCTCTGTTGTCTGTGACAGACTCGGTCGTAAGAGATCCATCATCATTTCTGGTGTATTGTTCGCCATTGGTGGTCTTGTTCAATGTACTGTTTCTTCCCTTGGTCCTTTCTTGGTTGGTCGTGTCATCTCTGGTCTTGCCATTGGTACTGCTTCCATGGTCGTTCCCATTTACATTGCCGAGACTGCTCCAGCTGCTACTCGTGGTGCCTTGTAAGTACTCAACATGCCATAAAACAACCGTGTTCAAAGCTAACTAATTATCATTAGGACAACTGTTTACCAGCTCATGATTACTATGGGTATCTTTATTGCAACCGCCATCAACTCCATCATCATGAAGACTATCGATGACTTAAACTTCACTCAATGGCGTCTTGCTCTCGGAATGCAGATCGTTCCATCTATCCTCCTTGTTCTTCTTGTCTCTTTCATCCCAGAGTCTCCACGTTGGTTGGCCGAGAAGGATCGTCACGAGCAGGCTATCCAAGTTATCTCTAAGCTCCGTGGTCTCGATGTTAACCACTCTGAAGTTGTTGCCGAGATGAAGGAAATCCAAGACAGTGTTGACTTTGACAAGAGCTTGGGTGATTCTACTTGGGGTGAAATGTTCCGTGGATCAATTGGAAAGCGTACTTTGATTGCCATTGTCAACCAGTCCTTCCAGCAACTCACTGGTATCAACGTTATTTTGTACTACTCCAAGGATATCTTCAACGCCATGGGTTTCGCATCTGCTGATACTAAGATTGCTTTCCCACTTGCCAACACCTTCATCAACATGATCTCTACTTTCCCTGGTATGTGGTCTGTCGATCGTTTCGGTAGAAAGACCTTGTTGTTCTGGGGAGCCCTCGGAATGGCCATCGGTCACGCTGGAGTCTTCACCTTCTTCCAGCTTTCCAAGTCTAACCAGCCACTTGCCTGGGGTGCCATTATCTCCGTTTACGTTTTCTTGATTTCCTACGCCATGACTTGGGGTCCAGTTGTTTGGTCTTACCAGGCTGAAATCTTCCCACTTCGTGTCCGTTCCAAGGGTACTGGTATTGGTACCGTTGCCAACTGGGTCTGGAACACTATTATTGCCTACGCTTTCCCACAGGTGTTCAGCGCTTTGAACAAAGGCCCGAGTGTCTACTGGATCTTCTTCTCCTTCTGTGCCCTCATGTTTGTCTGGGCTGGAACTATGATTAAGGAAACCAAGGGACTCACCCTTGAGCAAATTGGTGAAGTGTTTGGCGAGGAAAAGAGAGACCAGGAGACTGGGGCTGCTAAGAACTAAATTCAACATACCTCTTACTTTGTGTTTTCTTTCCATTTAAAGTTCTGTGAATAAATCTTAGATTGATTTATAATTTTTGGTGTCTTTGGGCTTTTACAAGTGAGCCAGAATAATACAGAAGTAGCGCCAAAATCTCAGAAAGTGCCATCCGTTTCTAAAAGCCTACATGAATCTCGCGAACTGCTACCTTGATAGCAACAGTAAATTCTTTTGTTACAGCTTCAGTAACAGCTAAATGGGCCATGCAGTAAAAGACAAAGGCTCATATTGAAAACGAAAACGTAGATCATTATCGTCTTGTATTCACAAGGACATTCGATACGTCATTGTTAAGGTTTGAATTTGAAGCTGTACCGGGCCTTTCTCTAAGGATGACCGACCATCGGCCTTTCACTCATATATTCGTATCCATCATTCACACTCATTCTTAATTCATATATGTTATCCTGATGGTCTCTGACTCTGTTACGATAACTTGATTTCTGACGGGGGACAATTGGGAGTGAAGAGACTCATGCATCTGTAGCATGGATAACATTCTTAATTTAAACACGTATTTTGCTGTTGGTTGTGATTTCAAAAGTTGTGGTTTCTGATTCTCCTCATCGCACTTCTCCTGAACAAAGCAAAGTCACAAAAACCTGTCTACTGTGGCTCCTGATGTTCTTTCGTACTCTGTAGCGCTTTCTTTTGAATAATACAAAAAATCGCAACCAAGCAAGTCATTTCCCCACACATTGACACGAAACACTCCAAAAAGTCATTCCGCAATCGCATTTCAAAAAACCACCCTCCAAAAGTAAAAGATGCCCTCTGTCTCGTCATTTCTAGCAACGCTAGTCCTCGTCCTGTCTTCCCTCCAAGTCTCTGCATTCACAAACGGAACCCTCATCCCCGGATACATCTGCAACCTCCGTGACCTCGCCCACGGCTCCCCAACCTCTCTCGGTGCCGTCATCCCTCTCCTAGTAGAAGACGACTCTCAAGCCAAAATTGCAGGATACCACCAACTCCTCACAAACGCGACTCGATATGCGGCTCAAGACCTCTGCACCGCTACCATCACTCCTGCGTCCACTACTGCACCCATCGAATTCAATGTCATTGTAAAGACTCTTGGTGGTGAGCATTTGATTGGGCTTATTGTATGGATCCAGACAGACGTTGTCAAGAATCCGCAACGGATTGGGACGTTCAAGAAGGCGGGGTTGAATATGTTGAAGTATCCGTATGAAGGGTGTGGTGAGACGATTGTGCATTCAAAAGCGTTGGATGATGATGCTGTTGTGAAAAGTGAATCTGGAGCAATTTTATGGAGTCCTGTGAGTCCTGTGTCGATGAAGAAGGTTGAATGCAGTAGCAGTGGTATGAGTCAGGGGTCTTTGGAAGGATCTGGGGAGAACAAGTCTTCTTCGAAGGAATATAGTGGTACCAAGTCTGGCGAGAAGAATCTCAAGAAAGAATGTATGGGTTCTGTAGTCGTACGTGGAGTTTGTGTCACTGCAAAGGGATATGGAAAGTTTGCCATTCCGTTGAAGCTGTCGGGTGGTGGGTCTTGTGGAACGAACACTGGTGGAATTCAAAAGCCTGTCTCTGTCATCCAAGGTCAAGTTACCGGAGGCGGTGTTGTTGCAAACGTTCCAGCGATTACTACCGCCGTAAACGCTGTCTATGCTGCCTCTAGCATAGTTGGTGCTGCTTTACCGGTTTCAGCTACTCCCATGGCCAGTCCTCAGGCCGTTATTCCACAGGTTACTGCGCAAATCTCCAACATTCCAGTTAACGGAGTCGTAATGAACACTCCTGCTGCAGCTCTTGCCCCTTCAGCAACGACTCCCAAGACCTCCAACACAACACCAGCGGCAGGAGTGCCAGTTGTGCCCGTCTCGAATGTCGCTCAAAATGCGAATGGTGCAAAGGGGCTTGTTGCATCACCTGCAAATAAGATTTTCAAAAGTACTTTTATGATTGTGGCTGGGATTACGATCATTATGCTTTAAAACTTGGATACTTTCATTTATCGCTTCTCAGCTTTGCATATAAACAAAGATATCAAGTCATTTTCAATTGTGTTTTGGCAAAGATAAGAACTTGTGTTAAATGAGGGTTAGCGAATCGGCTGAGTGCCCCCTGTCTCCGATATCTTGTTTGCTCCAACAATTCTCAAGTGTTTTCGTTGCTGCTTGCAGTGTTTCTTGCATTGAACTTGAACTTGAACTTGCACTGAAGAAGGGGCGGAAGAATGAGGTTTCAGTCCCTGACACTGCTTTCTGATACCCAATCTCAAAAACACGTTTCTGAAAAAATCGTCACTGATACCGCAACGTATAAATTAGGGCAGAAACACCAATGGCCGATAACAAATTCACCTCAACTGAGAACATGAACGGAGCTCCATCAGCGCACGACCGTGCTCACTCTCTCATTGTAAGCTATTCACGCTCTACCCTCTGAAGGGTAAGCATGACTCACACACGCACCCTCGCACACAGGACTTCCAGGGAACAACACTCGGAATGGCCGCGAAGGGAATGCGCAACGAGCTGCACAACCTCGTCAACACTGCGCCTGAGGCCGACCGCGAACACTTTGCCAAAGAAATGGATTCGTTCTTTGACCTGTTTGGACGATACTTGACCGAGAAGGCGAAGGGCCAGAAGATGTGAGTATACTTGGCTTGGAGTAGCTTAGAGAGCCTGGTGGAGGAAGCTTCCAGGGTTGATCACTTGGGCAGGGTGTCATTGTTGCGTCAACACTGCGGAGTTTCAAAATTGGGATACCTCCACGCACCACCCCCTTTTACCCCCTTTTACCCCTTTCAATCACAGCGTACTGATCGAATTATAGCAACTGGGGCAAGATCAAGTCTCCAAAGGACGACCAAATCATTCCTTACAAGAACTTGAAGCCAGTCGCTTCAGCGCCTGTCAATGCCGAAAACCTCGCTAAGCTCGCCGTGTTGAAGCTGAACGGAGGTCTCGGAACTACTATGGGATGCGTTGGACCAAAGAGGTGAGATTTCATGACTGGATAGATTTTGAATGCTGTTTGGTGGCTGGCCCCGTCCTACTCCCGTCAATCAAGAGTGCTCGGGAACTAACGGGTCGATTTATTTAGTGCGATCGAAGTTCGCGATGGAATGACCTTCCTCGACTTGACTGTCCGTCAAGTTGAATACCTCAACAGCTCAAACGGCGTCAACGTCCCCCTTATCCTCATGAACTCCTTCAACACCGACGTTGACACCACCAACATTATCCAAAAGTACTCCAGTCACGCCCTGCAAATTCTCACCTTCAACCAATCCCGATACCCAAGAGTCGGAAAGGAGAGCTTGCTCCCATGCCCAAAGAGCTTTGCCGACCAAGGGCCAAACTGGTACCCACCAGGTCACGGTGACTTGTTCGAGTCTCTTGCCAACTCTGGTCTCCTTGACCAGTTGATTGCTGAGGGCAAGGAGTACCTCTTTATCTCCAACGTTGACAACTTGGGAGCCACCGTCGACACCACCATTCTCGACCACATGGCCAAATCCGGTGCCGAATTCATTATGGAAGTCACTGACAAGACCAAGGCCGACATCAAGGGAGGAACGTTGATTGACTACGACGGTCAAGTCCGTCTCCTTGAAATCGCTCAGGTCCCATCCGAGTACACTGAGGAATTCAAGTCCATCAAGAAGTTCAAGATCTTCAACACAAACAACTTGTGGGTCTCCCTCAAGGCCATCAAGCGTGTTGTCTCCGAATCCGCCCTCTCCATGGAAATCATTGAAAACATCAAGACCTCCGACAAGGGTGAGAAGGTGATTCAGCTCGAGACTGCCGTCGGAGCTGCCATCAAGCACTTCAAGGGTGCCCACGGAGTCAACGTCCCACGTTCCCGTTTCTTGCCAGTCAAGTCGTGCTCTGACTTGTTCTTGATCACATCTGACTTGTACAGCTTGAACCACGGTGTTCTCAACATGAACCCTAAGCGTCACTTCCAGCAAGTCCCAATCGTCAAGTTGGGTGACCACTTCAAGAAGGTGAACCAATACTTGGGCCGTTTCAAGAGCCCACCACACATTTTGGAGTTGGACCACTTGACTGTTACTGGTGATGTTACATTCGGATCTGACGTTCAGCTTCGAGGTACTGTCATCATTGTTGCCAACCATGGTGAGAGAATTGATATCCCATCTGGTGCCATCTTGGACGACAAGGTTGTCTCTGGAAACTTGAGAATCTTGGACCACTAAACCCCTTTACTTCTTAAAAAAAACATCTGTACCATTTTTCTTTGTTTTATGTTTCTCTTTAGTTTATGTCGGAGGAGGAGAGGATGTTGATTGTTTCGTTCCCATTCGGGCTCTTTGTAAAACCCAGTAAAAGCAATTCGAAATTATGTTTAGGTCTTCTGTCTGATTAGTAACTGAGAAAACAAATTTGGAGTAGCTCATTTATCTCAAAGAAAATGAAGAAAGAAGGAAATCTAAAACATAAACAGAATTACACCAGCTTTCACGCCGCTAAGCCTACAGTATCGTTTTCGGCCAGAGAAATAGCAATGGCGAGTTCGTCTAAAGCCGTTCCATCATCATCCTCAATCCTCGCCAAAATATCATCTAGATAAATCGACGGACTTATAGCTGCCATCTTTCTCACAACTTCTCGCGCAAGCTCTGGATCAAACGGCAGTGCGGCCGGATTAGCAAATTCAGAACCACGAAGCTTAACAGGTCCCACAGATGCATCGCCCATTCGAATTGTACGGATCACTTCTCGGTGACGTGGCGATTCAACAAGAGCCAATTTCAATGTAACAATCTTTTTGGTCAGCTTGTGCAGAATAGACTTTGGAAGTTGGGGCAGTGGCGAGAAGGGAGGGACAACGGCAGGCCCAACCAGTGGAATCACCGCTGTATTTGCACCAGAGTCCATATTCTTGTGACTGCGCGACGTTTTCGCTGATACGTAGGAGTCGATTGATACAGTGCTAGCCCTGCTCGACATGATGCTTGCGCCACTACCCTTCACACCTCCTCCACCATTCGCGTTCTTCAAGAACCGGAACACTTTCTCAAAACAGTTGATAGCATCTCGGTAAGCAGCTTTGATGTTCGGCGTCAACACATTTGTCGTATTCGCAACACCTTCAAATGGTTTTAGGAGCAGGTTTGCAGTGTGTAAGTTTGCGGCGACACTGCGAGGATCCATTTGTCCACGGGCTGTTTCCCACATCTTACGGGCCTTTTGTGCGTGGCTGATGGCTCCATCGGAATCACCGCGAAGGTCGAGAGCTGAGGCAATGTGACTGTGGACTTGAGCGACGTGAGTCGTTGGGGCGTTGAGACTACGGTAGATTTGTAGTGCTTCGTTTAGACGAGATAAGGCTTCATCGGTTTGCTGCAAGTACAGAGATAGAATACCGGCCTAGTCAGGGTTAGCATTGAACAAGTTCAGATTATCACTAACCTTCGTAAGATAAGCCGCCGTACAAACGTGTCCCTTCCCGAAACTAGCAATGGCAATATCCAAACTAATATTATGAAACTCCAGCGCATCCGCATATCTTCCACATCGCAAATAAACAGCACTCATTCGATCATGCAACCCCATTCCTAACGGATGCGAGAGACCCCAGTTCCATTTAACAGCGCTAACACCAAGTCTATAAACAGCCAAAATGCCATTGAAATCATAGTTGACAGTCTCTTTCGAGCCACATCCACTCATGTTGAGGTTGTATCTGTCCGATCCTGAAGGAACAAGCTGAGCTCCCATTGCTTCAACAAGTTGAGCACGAGCAATTGCGGAGACAGCTGAGGTATTCTTTCCAGTTGTCGCGCTGATTGCAGCAATGGCATATCGCTTTGCTTCTTCTGGTCGTTCTGTGGCGTTGTAGTGAGCCGCGACGGTGGTGAGGTAAAACGCTGTCATATTGTTTTGCTGTAATTTAGACTTTGGTCCCATACTTCTGAAGTGGCGGGTCAGGGTATAAGCGAGTCGCTCGTCTTCACTGAGCTGACAGATAGCCTGTGGTGGCTGATTCGGTTGCTGTTGCTGTTGTTCGCCACTGATTTTAGTAGACAGGTGCTTCAATCCAGTTGGGTGTTTGCGGCGAGGAAAGAATGAAACAAGTCGGGAACGAGGGCATGGATTTGGTGAAGCGAAGTTATAATCCGAATTCTCCTCGAAAATCACTCCGCACTAAGATTGACGTTGTTAGTTTTAACCAATAATAAGTGCTATTCACTCACATGAAATTGCATTGCCGCAAACAACGCTGGTCGATGCAAAGCGTAAAAGTGCCTTTCGTCAATTTCATAATCGTACTTGTAGTACACCTCAGGCTTCAATCTTTCATCAAAGAACTATTGAATGATGAGTTTCATTTACGACCCATCCAAGATTCTCACCTTCTTTGCTTTGTCACTGGTTCCAAGCACCATTGAAAACATGTTTGCCGTCCAATTCTTTGTTTCTTCTTCGATTTGCGTTGCACCCACAGAACGAAAATGAATCATGAGTTGTCTCAAACTCGTGACAAACAGAGACTTGAAAGAACGGGCCACCATTTCGATGCACATCATGTCCTTAATGTAAGGAATGTGCGAAAGCTGAGCAATCATACCTACGTCACTATAATCAGTATTCGCCTTGGTTAACAGAAATGCATACCCAAGTATCGAATATTTACACCCCACTTATGCAGTTCAACTCCAATCTGCCCCGATTCTAGTGGTCTCATTTCCAGTTCGTCCAAATTCTTTACAACCTGCGGAATCCATTGTTCTCGAAGGTAACGACTCGCCCTAACTGCTTCTGAGTCATTCAAATCACGCTCCTTTCGGCCACATCCAGACGCGTTCGTGAATACATCAGAACTTATTGTGGAAGAATATAGTTTGAGGAACTCAGGTCTCAATCGCTGAGATTTGTTGGGAGGTATCGAAGATGCTGAAGTGAATGGAGTTGGGACCCCCGAGGAAACAGTTGGATGAGTTTGCGTTCTAGATGGGCTCCGATTTGGACTTGAAGTTGTGCTCGACATTGGAAGACTGTAATCTATCGGCATAATTTCAAAGAGGTTGACCGCATATTTGCGGTGGAGCTCGCTGTCATTGTGGACCTTCAACAGATTCTTAGTATAGTCTGATTTATAATTGCCTTTCTCACCTGAACGGTCCAACTCAAGTGTGCGTTAACCCGTCGATCATCACCAATCTGGACTCCATGGGGCTTCAAGTTCAATTCCTTCCCAACCAAACTCAGTCTGCTCAGCGCTGATTCTTCGCATTTGAGTGGATTGATTTTCAAATCGTAGGTAGGAGTTGTCTAGAAAATGAATCAGCACGAATTCATCAGCCGAAATGCGGGTCCTACTCGTTCATCAATCCCCATATCCGCATACGCAACAACTCTGAATCCTTTGTAATCAATTAAAACCATAAGTGCTGTGTTGATATCCACTCCCGCATCGTGGGCGGCGCGGTTAAACGCGTCGATGCAACGAAGCTCGCTTGATGTCCTGCACATGGCTACCTCGACCTCTTCCTGTGTTGCAACTAAAACAATGTTACTCTTCAGCCGAAGTGGTGTTATCAAATCACCATCGTAGTCGCAAGCGAAATGCAGAATCATTCCGTCGACAAACATTGCGCCAGGTGCGCTGTTGGGCCCTTCACTTCCTGTTTGCCCCTTTTTCATCAATGGACCTTGGAGATGGTGCTCGTCAACCATGCGAATGGCGTGTTGGACTGCGGCCTCCTCAAACGCGCCAATTACTTCGAGAAGTTGGATGTCTGAAAGGGGAGCATGGAAATTGTGAGAATAAAAGAGCCGACGAGTCATTTACCTTTTTGCATGACGGCTTCTGGGTTGTTCGGTTTCTGGCTTAGAATCTTCTGGTATCTGTCATTCCACTTTTCTACTATTCGTTCATTTTAATTTATCAATGCTCAGAGGGGGTTGAGGTGTTACCATTAATGTACGTTCCAACGGAAGAGGTTCGCTCCAGTTGGATATGCATTGGAGCTGGATTCGTTCGTAAGCGACGAGGTGATATAGAACAATGTAATACCTTTACGTCGTCTGTTAAAGTCGTCTCTAATAATGAAGCGATAGTTAGTATCTGGCAGCTGAATTGAATCTTGCTCCACCTGCTGACGGATGGAACCAAATTGGACCCCATAGCCAAAAGTTCCTGTTGCGTGAGAACAGGCTCCGAGCAGAATGACTAAAATAAGAGTGTGTCAATAGAAACGCGAAAACGTTAATCCAAACGACAAACCAAAGTCTCAAACGTCGACGAGGAATAACTCTTCCCGTCTTCACCGCCACCATCAATCATCAGCGATCCCACACTAGATACAACCGATACTGCATCATCTTCCACATCATCGTTTTGATACACTGACGCAGTTCTGCTCTTCCTTCCACCAACATTAGGAACACTCTGACTAGTATGGATGAATCCCTGGTTTGGCTTCTGGATTTGCACATGGGACTGATGGTTGAAGCCACGCGGATTCTTTGAAATATTTTGGCGGTTGTTGAGAAACGGGGCGAGGGCGGCCAGCCACTCGTCACTGTCGCTCTTTGTCTGTGCCGCAAAATAGAACTGCGAAAATAATAAGTTGGATTAAAACTTAGGGTTTAGTGCAAGAGAGAACAACTACCTTTCGCTGCTTCGCGTACACAACAAATGGCACGAATCCTTTACGGCCAAATCCAGCTGCTCCAGCTGCCACAGCGACCCCCTCCCGCTTTACTGGAACCATCTCCATGGCCGCGTCTTTCAGCTCAATCACATACTTTGGTGGCTTCGACTGATCGCACTGGTCAAACACTTTGACGGTTGTTTGGTGTGGTGAAAATGAGGTGCTGAGCACAAGGAATTTCAGCTTCCATTGCGCGAAAACTCCACTGCCAGCTTTCTTTAGCATCCATCCGTGTTTGAGTGTGATTTCTTTTGGGGTGGAGCTATTGGCCAGCGTGTTGTGGTGGGTCTGCGTCGATAGCATTCTGGTTGAAAAACTGACAATTCCAACCGAAAAGCAACATCAGCAAGTCGATTATTTCCGTATTCAACCATTTAATCATATGACGGAATTAATTTAGAACGAGCATAGCCGATACGGACGACGGACCCAGTAATATTGGCAACTTATCCATTGTCCCATTGTTCTTGTTCTCCATTGTTAATCGATTCAAACTCCCTTGGCCTCACGTAAAAATCTTGCAAAAATGTCCAACACGACTTCTCAAGACTTGATCGATGTCCTCGGCCTTCCTTTAAACTTCTTCCTTCTTGGAATGATTCTCAATATGTGTCTGCACGCGTTTTGTCTCTCAATAGCCAAGATAATCAACAAGTTCATATACAAACTAGAAGCAGGGAATTTGTTTCTTAACTGGATAGTGTGCACCTTCAATGTCGCGGCAATGATTAACGCCATATTTGCGTTCATCTTGACAGCAGTTCCTCTCAAGACCCCAACGAGCTGTTTCACAGTCAACAAAATATTACACTTCATATTACGATGGTTATTTTTGGTGGGATACTATCGACGTTTTGACACCGCTAAACTTTTACCATTAGATTACTTGATTCTATTCAAATCCAACATTGCAACACGAAAGAGCCGCGCTTTCGCGATACTGGCTGTATTAGCTTCTATTAACCGATTAGTATGGACTATCGCGGACCTATTCTGGTCAGAAGGAGACGTGCTCTTTACACCAAAATGCACTCTCCGGAACCCAATACGCCGTTGCAGATATTATTATCGATGTAGTTTGGCACGCTTGGTGCAATGTATGCCTTTTTCGCATCGAACGCTCACATGTTACCTCTCGGTGGAATCTTGTATCACATTATGAAAGAAAATGGTTAGATTGAACTTCAATGAATAATTTAACTCATTATTTGATTAGTTTTCCGTACTGTCCTTGTATTGGCTGTCAATTGCGTGTTGATCTATGTTAACAGTATGAGCTCCACAATGGACGAGAATATCAACTATATTGCTTCGTTGTGCGGCGCAATCATCATCTATTTTCTCATGAATTTAGAGCTTTATTGTGAGTACTCAACAGACGAGTTTTTTAAATTGAAAATGAAATTAGGGAAGGAAACTCGTGACAAAGAACCAAGTGGTCCATCATCCAAGAGCGCAAAGAAAAGCGCTTTATCAAGTAATATGAGTGCTGCTGGTATTCAAGTTAAGAAAAATGTCTTGACTGAAGTTGAGACCAAACAAACTGCCTAATCAATTCTATCTCATCTATTCAATACCAAAGCATTGCCCTTCTATTAAACTATTCATTAATATTACTACAAGTCAAACCAAACCAAGAATTCAGTCTCGCTTTCATATTCTGATTGTTTTTAGATTCTCTCCATTGTCAATCGACCCAAATCGTCAAATAATACAAAAAAATGTCCAACACGACTTCTCAAGACTTGATCAATGTCCTCGGTCCACCCCTAAACTTCCTCCTGCTCGGCGTGATTCTCCACATGTGCTTTCACGCGTTTTGCCTCTCAATGGCAAAGATAATCAGCAAACTCGTTTTCAAGACGGAAACGGGAAGTCTGTTTCTCAACTGGATAGTATGCGCCTTCAACGTTTCAGCAATCGTAAATGCTATATTCGCGTTCACTTTGACTGCAGTTCCTCTAACAACACAAAAGAGTTGTTTCATCGTCAACTTTTTGCAAAACATTACGTATCATCTTACACTTATTATTTTCGGTAGGGAATATATCATCAGTGATTGCTCATAGATGAACTGATTTTAAACTATGTTGTTCTGAATTAGATTACTTGATTCTTTTCAAATCATACATTGCGACTCGTAAAAGCAGTGTCTTTGCGATAATAGCTGGACTAGCTTCCCTAAATCGATTGATATGGACTATAGCGGATCTTTTCTGGTCTGAAGGAAGTTTCGAAGATGAAACATGTTCCTTGCTTCAAAACGCTCTTTCAGGGACACAATACGCTGTTGCTGATATCATAATTGATGCTATTGGCACTCTTGGGGCAATGCACGCATTTTTTGCTGCGAATGCTCATTTGTTACCTTTGGATGGAATCTTTTACCATGTCATGAAAGAAAACGGTGAGTATTGTGTTAAGTTTTGAGTACACTGACTTCTTTCGCGGAAAGTCTTTCGAACCGTTCTTGTTTTGGCTGTCAACTGTGTTTTGATCTTCATCAACAGCATGAGCTCCAGTATGAACGAGAATATTAATTATATAGCCTCGCTATGCGGAGGCATCATCATCTATTTTTTAATGAATTTGGAGCTTTACTGTGAGTGCTGGATTAATCCATTTCAAAATAGTATCTTTAAACATAGAAATTAGGGAAGGAATCTCGCAACAGGGAAGCAAGCAGCCCTTCGTTGAGTGGAAAACACAGCAATTTTGTGAACAATGTGAGCAATATTAATGCTCGGGTTAAGAGCAATCCCTTGACTGAGGTTCAGGACAAGAGTACCATATGAATAAGATATTTTAATCAATTTAATATTCTCAACAAAGTCCGATTTTGAGATAAATAAAAGTTCACTTCTTTCCAAAGAACGAAGTCAGTGGCGCCATCCCCTTTGTTGACACGGGTTTCTTTGTTGAAGCTTTTGGAGCAGCTTTCCCAGTTGGCTGAAATATCCGATCAGCGTCGCACTCATAAAAACACGATCTAATCACCTTCTTTCCAGTGTCTGGTTTTTTAGCAGGCGCAGGTGGAGCAATCCGCGGGTCCGCATACACCGCTTTGGATAAATTGGTCGCGTTTAATGCAGCCTTGGTTAACATACTGTTAAGTCTTCAAGTACGCGTCAGCATTCATTATATTCAAAATCTCGGGAGACATACCCCATCGCTTCCTTCAAAACTTCAGGCCATTTTCCAACAGGGAGAACCTCACAAATAATTTTGTGCACCATCGTCTTTCGATGCTCTGTAATTTAATCAGTACTAAATACGCCAAGACGCTTCGCTGGAACGTAAAAAGTACCTTGCTTCTCCTCAGCGGATAAGCTATCTTCCCATTGCCCATTCACTTTCAGCAGAGAATATGATTCGTATTTTGCTAACAGCTTATTGGCTTTCTCAAGGAGCCATGCTTTCGTTTTGTCGTCGTTCAATCGATAGAATGTCATTCCCTTCACAGTGGCTAAATATTCGGACAAGGTTGGTCTTTGAGTTTCAAGAACTACTTCACGCACCGTCGACATCACAAATCAAACGCAGTTTCTCCTCGATTCCTTCCAGTTCTGCGAGTTGAGATAGAAGCGGATAGTTGTCTGAGTGAAGGATATTCTCAAGCTGCTCAAAACGACGGGCCGGGGCGTCGTTCTCTCCTCGATTCCTTTTTGATGGCGGCATTTCGTCTTCGTTTGTTGCGGTAGGAGACTCAAGCAAGGGAAGAAAGAGGAAAAGTGGATCGAATGGAGTCATCATCAGGAACGACCCATCTTAAGCCATGATTTAGTTTGCTGCCAACCCTGAATCCATGGTGTACAACGTACCTTGCAGCACATTGTCGCCCACGAAGCAAGAGCGTTTGTCTGGACAGTTTGTTAATCATCAGTTGAAGAACAGGGCGAAGCAAGATACCGTCTGCGTGCCGTGTCACTTGCAACAGCGCCTTCTTGGACAACGCAAAGTACACGCTTTCTCCTGACGAAACACGTGTTTGTTTGTTTGTTTGTTTGGTACTTGAGTAGTAAGGTAATGCAAACCTGTCCGAGGATGTGGCAATGTCATGAGCGATGTCAGGCTGCCCTCTTCAACAACGCCCGTCGTTGCACAATGAACTATTGCGAGTGTCGTGCCGGTTTTGTACTCGTCTGGTGTCGTTTGGTTGGAGGGGCCGAGCATTGAAACCAAAACTCTCTCAAGAAACTCTTGAATAATCTCTGGAATAATCTAAAATACATCTAAAGGAATTCAAGAGCTCTTTCTTGGTTAACCTGATCCCCTGCGTTTGTCTTTGCATTTTAGGATTAAAGGTCTGGCTTGTATGCAGATCAACGCGTTTTTCATGCATCTTCTAGCCAATGTCATCCTACCGATCAAGACCCCTTCAATCACTATAATAAAGAGAAGGGTTTTTAATAATGTGAGTTCCAACACAACTTTTCCTTCAAAATGGAATCGCTGAAACAGGCTTGGTTCACACACTTTCCCCCCTCAGCCTCGTCACCAACAGCAACAAAATGGTGGCAGCTAATCGATGCCGCATACGCCGAGCCACATCGATCTTACCACTCGCGAACCCACGTTGAATCGCTGTGGCGCCTGTTTGAATCCATCCCAAACACGCACAGTCCGCTCGTTCTTCTTCTCGCAATCTGCTTCCACGATATCATCTACGATCCTAAATCATCTTCGAATGAGGCGCAGTCGGCGGATGTGTTTACTGCGTTTGCGGTGGAGGTTGGGGAAGATGTGGTCAAGAAGGATGACGTGGCAATGGTGACGGAACTGATTCTTGCGACAATCAGCCATAAATCTAATGGATCAACAATTTGTGACTTTTTTCTTGACTTGGATTTGAGTATTCTGGCGTCGGATTGGGAACTGTACAAAGAGTATGCTAAGGGTATTAGGAAGGAATATGAATGCTACGATGATGCCGCATTCAGGTCAGGGAGGTCAGCTGTCTTGGAAAAGTTCCTGGCTCGACCTAATTTATACTTTACGCCGGAATTAAAGGAGAAGTGGGAAGAAAAGGCCCGTGCCAATATCACCCAAGAAATCAAAGAGTTAAATCAATAAACTCCATCAAAGTACTTACTCTAAATTAGACCAGACTATCAGAACGACAGATAATAATTTATCTCAATCACCAAAAAGGAAGCGACTAAAGCAATAAATAGATAATAAATCAAGAATAATAAAAATGTACACGGGCTTCCATCAACCTCGCTTGGAACGAGAGGATCGTCCAGCCCTTTTCTCATCAACAACAACAACCTCTTCCATCACTTCATCTTCTTCAATAGCTTGTACAACCTTCGTCTTGTTTCCACCTCGTTTAGAAGACCTAATCTCTTCATGAACAACTTCAACTTCAGCCTCCTCAGCAACCTTTTTCGATTTCCCAGAAGATTTTACAGCAGACGGTTTCGCAACGTCGACATCGACAGAATGATCAACTTGCTTCTTACGACCACGACCCGTTTTCCCAGCAGGTGTTTTGGACGCTTGTTCAGCTTCTGGTTCTGGTTCTGAAGCAACCATTTTCTTGTTTGCGGGTTTCTTTGAGGCAGAAGTGAGTCCAGTTTCAGTTTCATCCATTTCAGCCTTGGGCGAAACAGTTTCCTTGGTTACATTTTTGCCTCGCTTCGATCGAGATGGCTCTTCAGCGGGCTCCACAACCTCTGGTTCGACCGCTTTGGCTGGCTTTCGTTTTCCTCCTTTCTTCAATGAAGTCTCAACTTCGACAATATCTGGCTCAATCTCATCTACATCAATAACATCAACAATTTTTGCACCGCGCTTGCCGTTTTTCTTCGCCTCGGTCGTTTCGACTGTTGATTCTTCTTGTGCAGTACTTCCAGCACCTCGGCGTTGTTTCGTCGAGACAGTCGGCTCCACTGGAGTTTCCTCAACAGCAGGAGCTTCATTGACAAGATTTCCGCCACGTTTGCCTTTCTTTGGTAACCGGGCAACATTTTGCTTGTGTGGTTGAACAAGAATAACTTCATCAACCGCTTCAGCTACATCTTCTTCAACATGCTTGACAGCACCACGCTTTCCTTTCCTGCCAGTTTTGGGCACCGAGTCTTCAGCTACTGATTCAGTCGGAATATCTTCAGTTATGGCGTCAATGTCCACAGATTTACCGACACGTTTCTTGGCAAGCATAGGCGCTGGAGCTTCTACATTAGAGTCTGTAGGACCATCTTCCACAAAAGGTTCGACAGCAACAGCCTTCGCTCCACGCTTTCCTTTCTTTGGTGGAACAATCGCAGATACGACTGAAGCTTCAATTGCAGCTTCAATTTCCATCGGTTGTTGATCTACTTCAACAGGTTCTTCTTTTCGTGACTTTCTGCCACGTCGTTTGACAGGTTTCTCCACTTCAATATCATCGTCAGCACCGTCGACTACGTCGTTCTTTGAAATATTTCGTTTAGAAGCAATTGGCTTCATAGCAGAGGAATGTGGGATAGGCTCAGCAGAAACGGAAGGAGTAGATGGCTCTGCAACAGGAATGACCTCAGACATAGGCTCAGCGATAGTCTCCTCAACTGCTCCGAATTCAGCAGAAGTTCTACGAGAGTGGCAGCGACTGTTAGGTCGCATCAAAACAATTTCGTCGTCTGGAGCGAAAAGAGGTTGCGCTTCTGCAGGAGGTGCAATAGCAGGACCTGTAGAAATTCTTCGATGGCTTTTACGGGTACTACGCAACTGAGTTGTAACTTCTTCAGCAAGTTCGAGAACAGCTCCAGCAGGGCTTTGAGAAGCATCGGAGACTTTGACAGGAGATACTGGGTCAGCAATTTCTTCAGCGGGTGCAGTTGCAGGCTTCGTTCCTCGTTTTCGTCGAGCTGCGCGTTTCTTTGGCATCTTTTTGCCAATTTCTTCTTCTGGGTCTGGCGTGGTTTCCAGAACTGGTCCGCTTTGTTTCTGGACTTCCGGGTCTTCGTCAAGGTCCATGGGCTGAAATAAAGTTAGATTCTGTTATCAATTTCGAAAAATGTCGGCTTCATACCAATTTTTCAGCTTCAATATCTGTAGATGTCTGGTTCTCAACAGGCGCATTGACCTCATCATCTACGATTTCCTGACTGTCCTCAACAACAACAGTCTCGACTGGATCCGACTTCGCAACATCACACACTTCAGCCCCGACTTCTTCGGCAGAAACTTCATCAATAGGAACCTCAACCTCAACTTCAACCTCAACTTCTTCATACTCAGAGGCGTCATCGTCATCTTCCTCTTCCGTTGTTTGGGTCTTATCTGTCTCAACCACACCTTTCTCAATTTTGTCCACCTCAAGCGTTTCAACAGAATCCACAGATTTCCTAGTTTCATTCTCAAGATGGCCCGATTCCATTTTTTCAGCAACATCTTGATCAAGTCCTTGTGAATCACCCACCACTTCCTTCAGTTCACCCATAACGACATCATCTACCTCATTCTCTTCATCTTCCGTAGCAATCACCGCGACAGATCCAGGCTCAACAAGAGCTTGAGAGCTAGGAGACACAATTCCAACAGATGTAACAGTATTCAAAGGTTCCTCATCGTCAGAAACGTTCATCTCGTCATCTGTGGAAACAGAGCCTGCACGAGATAGAGTCGCAGCAGTCGCGACGTTCGATTGACAATCTTCTCCATCGACTTCCTCAGATTCATGCACAACCTGATCCGCAGAACATTCAGCTTGCTCGAGGCTATCATCCACGACTATTGGTTCCTTCACACCAGTTTGTTCATTTGACTCAACAGCATCTTTATCGGCGAGGTCCATGGCCTGCTCAAGATCCATGGCAGTCTCCAACTCGCGCTGTTCAACAGCTTCATCATCTCGAGTAGCAGTAGCCTCCAATATTTCACTCGATATCTGGACAGGAACGGGTGTACCCTCAACCATGCTCCCAACGCTTTCCCTCGCTCTAGGGGTCTTCTTGATACTACTCCCGATACCACGCGCAACAACAAGCTTTCTACCACTTCTGCGTGGACTATCTAGACCAGTCATTGCCGCAACAGGCGTTGCAGGTACTTCTACTTCCGCCTCAACAGGCACAGTGTTAAGTGGCTCAGCTTCTTTGATGGCAACCTCATCAGTTGTAGCACCGGTGGAAGGAGACACCGCCGCTCCGTAAAAGTTAGGCAACCCCTTTGGTGGAGGGACAAAACGGAACGCGTCCTTCAAACTCTTCTTCACAGGACTTGCAGTTCTAGGTCCCACAATGGGGACTGAGCGATTGTGACTCGCGCCAACGCGTCCAGTTGTCGCTGGCACTCCCGTAGCAGCTCGTGGCAGTGGGGTATATAAAGCAGAACCTCTCGTGGCAGATTTGATAAACGACTGAGACAAAGCACTTGGCGTTGAGCATTTTGTGACTTTGGATGGAGATGGTGCTGTGTATTGGAGAGTCTTACGCAGGGCAGATTTGAGAATGCTTCCAGGGGTGGTCGCAGTTGGAATCGACGAAGTCGCTTGACCGCGTTTAAGCGGAGTTGAGGCAGGCTGCCCCTTGTGGAAAATTTCAGGTTCCAGCTTGATTATATGGTTTAGTATTGTTATGGAATAAGATCACAGTCTTCACCTTTGGTCCAAATGTCACTTTTTTTCTTGCACTACCACTTTCTCCGAGACCTTGTACAGCATGACTGGTGGGAGTCATAGATCCAGATGGTTCGACTGTTTTCTCGGCAAGTGGCTCCTGTTCAGCTTCACCAGCGACCGCACTGATATCCTCAGTTTCTGTAATCGACTCAACGGAGTTTACATTGGTATCAGTTTCTTCATTGGTGGTGGGCTCTGGAATGCTAGATTCTATGATATCTGGAATCAAGGGCTCCATAACGCTGGCAGACTCTTGGTCACCCATCATCAGCAAGTCGTCGACACTATGAGGTATATCGGCATCGAGCTGCTCTGTAGGCCCTTCGGCATCCTCAACGTCTTCGTTCCCTCCAGTTACTTCCTCTACCTCCAACGAATCTTTAACAACGTCATTCTTTGGCGTGTCGTTGTCTTCTTCCATAGTAACACGTTTCGGCTCAACAACTCGTGCAGCAGATTGACGTGCCGGAATTGCAGGAATTCTTCCACTCCTCAACCCAACACCAGCACTTCTTGCTCCAACTCCCAGCACCGTAGTCGTTGGAACAGGGCGGTTACTCCACAAACTCCTGGGCACACTCTTAATAACACCCTCCATCAGAGTCTGCCCTCTAACCGACGTACCCGCGTCAGGAGTAACAGCCTTCCTCGCCCCCTTCGGCCGAGGCGTATCCCCCATCAATCCCTCCTCCACTCCTTTCACCTCCTCCAAACCCCCAGCTAAAGCCCTACTACTAGGTGACTGCACCCCACTATCATCAAACGGATTCTCATCCTCCCCACCACCACCGCTAGAACCATTCCTCCTTCCACCAGTAGTTGGCGTCGCAGGCTCAGACCCAACAGGACTACTCACATCCGCACAACCCCCCACCGTCGGCGCAACACAAACTCTCAATGGCGTCGCCCCCAAAACCCGTTTCAATGGAAGCGCGGAATACGTCACCGCCGACGAATCTTTCAGTTTCTCAGCAAAAGATTTTTCTGGTGCTGTGCTGGGGACTTGGTAACCCGCTGAAGTGCGTCGCCGTTTTGGGGTTTCGAGTTCAAGGGGAGGGGGAGGGGGAGGTTGTGGAGCGACGAGTTTGCGGGTGGTTGCGGGGACGGGTATTAGTTTTGATGGGGATTTAGGGTATGTGTGTGAATGGGCGGATGATGCGAGAATACGGCCTGGTGTGACTGTGTTTGTTTCGGGGTGGTCTTCGAGGTATTGTTTGATTTGGGCCTGTTTTTGGAATGGATATGTGAGTGATTTATTGATGGTGGGAGGGGAGACTTACAGTGACAGGGTATTCGAAGCGGAAGGAGCGAGATTGAATGGTAAACAAGTCTCCATCTTTCAGTTCCACTTTGTTTGGCGTCCCATCTTCTGCCACACCCATTTCTTCTCCATTCAGCAGAGTTCCATTGGAGCTCTTATCTTGGAGGTAAACCTTATAGATGGAAGTGTACAGTTAGATACAAGATGCTCAGTTATGCGTACACCCAACCCACCTTTCTAGTAGCAGGATCCACAGATAGAATACAATGAAACCGGGAAACTTCTTCAAAGCGCACGCGGATTGTACAGTTCTGGTCTCTGTGGTAGAGAGCATTCACATTAAGTCAGGCTGTCAAACCGGATGTTCCCCCCTTTGCCACATCCCGCCCTTCCCCTCTGTCCCCCCGAATCAAACTCTAAACGAGAAGTTACCTTCCAAACGAAACAGTTTCCTGATTGACCGGGTATGCACTGTCACTCAAGTGTAAGCACTTCACTATAGTCCAAGCACTGATATCAACAAACCTTCCGTCTTCCCCATTCCTTCTAATGACTACTATCCGCCCAAACGACCCCATTTGAAGTACAAATGCGGTGGCGGGTGAAACCAAAAGCGGATTGACTTGGCCGCGGTTTGGCGTTGCGGCGGCCAAAAGCATTTTGTTTTTTGTAGTTTCTCTTTTTCGGACTTTGTTTGGTTTGTCCAAGTTATTCTCGATCTTTCTGACAATATTCTACAAGTATTCTGCAGCGAAAGACTTTATTAGATAATATTTATCCCATCAGTCCACTCAAGAATCTCTCCTTCAATAAACTCAGCTGTTCATCACCAACCATCCCGTTCAACCACGAAAGAGTGACAGTCATCCTTCCATCCAGCGTCACAACCCCAACTTCCACTCTTCGCGTATTAATATCAGTACGCATAGTACTAACCATCCTAAAATCCTGAACGGCATCCCCAAAGTCTTGGTTGAAGTTACCCACATTCGACAGAGTGTACGCCACAGGAGTATCCGTTTTCGCTTTCACTGGAGCCAACTGATACATTTTAGGTGTAAAGCCCACACTCTGTGCGCCCTCATCTTTCCACTTTGCGGCTACCGTTGAAGGAACAGGCAAGAAGCGTGCCAAATGGAACGGCTCGTTTCTTGCCAACCGAGTCCGCAAGTCTTGGAATATCATCAGTGATTGGATATCAGTTTCAGTTGTTAAATCGGATGTTTGGGAGATTGAGACGTGGGGCAACAGCAGAATATAATTGAACGCGCCGTCCGTGGTGGATGGAATATGACGCGCTGGACGACCGTTGACGGCAAGACCTGCCAGCAATGATATCTGCGGTTTATGTCTTTTGGATTCGGGTAGTGTAGAGGTAGGAAGTAGCGAAGGGTGGGCAAATGCAGCACCCATGGCTCCACATAGGAGTGAAGTCACCGATACTTTGAGAGTTTTTGCACGTTGAATAATATGGGAAGTTTCTTGAGCATTGAAAGATGTTGTTGTGCAGAGAGTCAGTTGAGAATGAAGAGCGTGTTCCTCAATTCCATTCGTTTGACGAAGATTCTCAAAGAGAGACTGAGTATCATCCTGCGAGGGCACAGGAGTCTGCTTCAACAGCACCGGCTTCGACTTGAAAATGAAATAATAGAGGCCCAATAGGTTGAGTATAAATCCAATAAACTTGGTCCAGGTCCTTTCCGCTTTGGAATCATATCCACGAACCACAACTTGTCCTCCACCGTCACCACTCCTTTCCTCCTTCCTCGGTGGTATCCTTGTTCAGAAGCCCCTTGATGCATCTGAACACAATCTGAGCGGCAACCGCGCCATCAAAAGCGGCATGTGAAAAGACAAAGACCAGTCCCACTCTGCCACGATCATCCAAATCCGAATTCCCAACCACAACCACGCGCGCGAGTCCGCGTCGAAACACGTGAAACGGCGTTGCGAGTTCTGTTTTTTGGTTTGTTCAAAGTGTCAATGCTTCGCTGTGCTTGGCTCAACAGGTAAAACACGCACCAGTTTGGACAACGCCGTCGATCGACGCACCGTTGCACCTTCGAATCGGAACTCGGAAACACGGGCGCCGCTCAAAGACAAGTTCTGGTTTGGTGTTGGTGTTGGTGGCGGAAACCGCGATTCGGGAACCCAGATTCGGGTGCTCGTTCGACACTCTTTCAAGCACAAGTGGAAGTCGCTTCTCCGCCTCGTTTGCACTTATTGACAGCGTTAGAGAGTACGCAAAGTTGGTGAACTCGGTTGCATGCTGAGGTATGAGGCTTCCTTGGGCGATAAGTGTCGGAGGTGTGTCATTTTGAGACAGAAGCACAGAAACAAAAGTGGAGATATTGTGTACGTAACGATAATAATCTATTCTGATTGATGAAAAGGTTGAAATTTAATGTTTCATGATCGCGTTCCAAAAATGGGTAAACCACCAGCCCCTTCTGTTACTTTGCCCCAACTCGCCTCAAAAACAGTGAAACTTCAGCAACCAGAAAAGACCAAGAAGCTTCCTTCCCTTCCTGCGGCTCATCCTCAACTTCTACACAAGCCTCATCCACAAAACCGAAACCAATCGCAAAAGACAAGAAAGAACCAGCATCAAAACCAAATCTAAAACAAAGGCCGTGAAAGATGAAAACATCTATTCTCTCCTCCACCTATCATAAAGCCCATCAGCCCTCCAACTCCCCCCCACCACCCAAACCTAAAACACCAACCCTCGGAAAAGTCCAAGTCCTCTACAACCACTACCACGAATTCTTTCCGATACGGGACGGAATCCTTTTTGGGGCAGACATCGATGACAAGTATTCCTTCTCTTTTGTCTTCAAAGGAAACTTTCAATCCTCCTCCTCGACACAGAAACAAAAATACATTCCTAAACTCGATAATTCACGCTGGGACTTTGCGAACATTATAGATGGGAAAGTGTATCGTGCTGAAGTTGAGTTGGATCCAGAGGAACAGAACGGTTGGATGCAAGGCCTGTGGGGTCATACGGGTACAAGGCGGCTAAACCTGTTGGAATTAAGTCGGGAAATGCTGCTTCGACTTGATTACTCAAGAGTTGAAGGGCATGACACAAGAACAATTGATGGAGAAGGTGAGCGGTACAAAGAGCTTATTGAGGCACGGGAGTTGGAGGATGCGTTGTATTCGTGATTTCCTTCAGTAAGATGAAGATATCATAATTTGCTATCAGTTGAATTTATGTATAAATTTCATATGTATGAACTTATGACAAATATATGATTTGTGATCATTTGAATCCAATGTGGGTCAACTTCTCCATTAATTTTATGATAAATAGAGACACCAAAGCTTTTCGTCAAGCCGAAGTATGTGCAATGACATTGTTTGCATCGGCACAACTGAACTCCGGGGGCTGAGGTGTACAGAAATGACTCACATCCAGCACACCCAAAATTTCTATAAATTCTTTCCTCAATGACACAAAAAGAAAAATCACGCTTGAAAACAAATCCTCCAAACCCAAATGGCTCCTGCTGCAAAGATTAACGTCGTTGACCGAGACCGTCTCTACACAGACCTCCAATACCGCTTCCAATATGTTTCCCAAGTACGAAGCCCAAACCCTAAATCCCACCCACCTCCTAACCTTACGTAACCACACACCAGTTTGTTGGATTCGACGAAACCGACATCAAAGCCATCAAAGACGCAGCCCCCTAATCGCCCCCCTCGTCCCAGTCATCGTTGATGCCGTTTACGACCACCTCTTCAGTTTCGACCTCACCAAACAAATCTTTCTTCAAAAGGGCGAAGGATTCCAGGACACACTGCCGCCTCCCTGGACACCTTAACAACCGAAGACGAGCAAATCAAGTTCCGCAAAGATTTCTTGGGGAAGTATCTTGTGAAACTTGTTACTGCCGAGTACGACGCCAAGTTTGTGCAGTATTGGACCGGTTGGAAAGATCCATACTACAACGCCTGACAAGAAGTCTAAGATTAATGTGGAGTATATCCATTGTAACGCTTTGTTTGGTTGGTTGCATGGGTTCCTCGCTGAGACGGTCGACGCGTTGCCACAGCTTCAAGGGGAAAAGATGACTGCCGCACGTGCAAAGACTCTCGCTGCTTTCTCTAAGCTTTTGTGGATCCAGAATGATTTCTTTGCAATGTACTACTTGCGTGATAGTGAAGTATTCCGTGGAAAGGTGGCTCCAAAGAACCAGTTGCTCAAGAATGTTGGAATTTCAAGTGAAAGAGGGTTAGTGGTTGTTGCTGCGGTTGCACTTGCTTCTGCAGCAGCGGCATGGGCCTTGAAGAAGTAGAATCTTCTTTGTTATTATTACTTTTCCTTCTTTCTTGACACGGCGATAAAAACATAAAATTCTTGCATTCTACATTGTTACGTTCTTTCACAGTGCGTAGTGATATACTTTGGACTGTTGTTGTTCAAAAAATGTGTCCCGACCTGCGGGTAATCCTTTCAAGATAGTGATGTCATCCTTACACAGGGAGCCATGCCAATCTTCTCTGTATGGTTCCAATTTCCTAATTGTCCACAACTGGTGTGGACACTACCCACTTTTTCAGTCTGCTTTATGAAACTGCGCTTAGGAATCTGCAAGAATGATTTTGGGATTTTCACGCGCAGTTTCAGTAGAGTGGTGCAGTCAAGACAAACTTTTATTCGTCCAATATCCGCAAGACGTCAGTAGGTACAACTGGCTCCTTCTCCATCCCACTTTTTATCCACACTGACTCTCCCGCTGCCGTAAATGTTGGTATCTTTACATGTACATTTGCACTCACTCCAAAACTCGACCAACTCAGGCCTCACGATATCAACACGGGTATTCAAAGAAACTTCTTCCCACTCACGCACCAGAAACTCTTCACATCCTTCGCAAAGTCTTGCTCGCCAACTTCGAATCGATACACACTCATCGCGCGTCGGACTTGCGCAGTCGTTAACGAGGAATCAAGAGTCTTGAGCGTAAGAAATCAAAAAGGAAGGCGTTGATGTTATAACTTGCGTAAAATGGAGTAGATGTAGTGTTGGTTTGAGGCAATCCTTGAGTCGATCATGATCATCGTTTTCCAATCCTTCCACCAAGTCAATCAGATTCATTTGAATATGTGATGCATGTGATCGAGCAACCAAGTCGTTTGATCCAATAATCCGATTAAACAGCTCCACATTCAAAACTCGAAACAGGTACAACAAGACTTGATTAGAGATCGCAATATGAACACAAGATTGCTGCATCGTCGCCTTGATTGCTAAAAAGAGCTGCACAAGGTCTTGAGGAGTCATCATACGCAGCTTAAGTTCCGATTTCCGTCGCGTCAAGAATCCACCCACAGATGCAACACGAGCACCACCTATTGACGAAAGCAATCCCCCTGTTTTCCGCATCATGCTATTATTCTTTTTCCAGTTCCCGTAAAGACTCCCAGAATCTCTCCATCTGTACATTGCTTGCATCGCCACCCCGAAACTCCACATTCCAGCCTCCATTATCGGTAGCATCCGTTTCTTAGCACAAATCCAAGTTTTTCGCAGAGCTCATGCACAAATTCCGCGAATCCAGCTTGATATGTATAACTGCGCTCCGAGCCCTTCATCCCTCTTGAGAAAGTAAACCAAATGATGACAATTTGCGATCCAGCGCACAAGAGTTATTGGATCTTCAGGATGTGATTGCACTTCGCGTTCAATAGCCGCAAAGTCTTTGCAAATAGCCGTTCCAATACTCGGGAGGATTCATATAATGGGCGAATCGAGCACACAGAAATATTATGTTGGCAGCAACGATTGCAGGGGTATCAGCGTCTAACGAGTGTGTATGTAATTCGTGAATGGTTGTGTGAAGGATTCTGTCCAGCGACGCCTCATCAAATACAATCATTTGATCATATCTGCAAATAGTCCAATCGAATGTTAACGAATCCATGTCGTCCTATATTATGACAGCATTAAAAAGTCCCCACGTGGTCGTGTGAATACTCACAAAGTCCGGTACTACCCAGTCCGCTGAAGCCAGATCCTTTTCGTCAGGAGGATTTCCTAACACTGGCACAATCGTATCTCGATGTTCGCTATGTCGTAACACATCCCATATCGACTTCCCAGAGTCACTTGTTACCCCACAATCCGCTCCGTTCTCAATCAGCCTTTCCACAACTTGAACATGTCCATTTGAGGCAGCCCACACAATAGGAGTCCATCCCTCTTGTTGCCATCCATCAGTGGTTCGTACAGCCATCACTCAAGCGGAACACACTCACTTGAATCCCTGCTGTTCACATCAGCGCCACTGACGATCAATAGTTCTACTACGTCTTTGTATCCCCAACAGGATGCGTGGAGTATCGAGTTGAGTCCGTCAGAGTCTTTGGCGTTCACAACTTCACTCAACACTTCCGGTGCCAGTGACCGCAATAGATCACTTAATTTCGCATAATCGCCGTTCGAAGAGAGATGGATCAAGTCGTCTTTGCATTCAGGATCAGGTGGTAAATAAGGGGTCGCATTTGGCATTGGTACTTGTTCTCAACTTTCATTCTTCCCTTAGTCAAACAATCTGCCGAAAACACGTTCCACTCTCTTCCTCTTCATCACTTTGGATTTCACGGGAATGCTTGTGAATTCCGCACACCGAACACACAACTCCTCCTGGCTCTCTCCAGCCACATCCCTTATTCCCAATAACCACATGCCCCTTCAAGAATGAATCCCTCACGATATTCAACCAATCCACTTTAGCTCGCCATAATTGCATGACACCCTCTTCAACATCACACACGTTCTGTCCTTCAAACCATCGCTCAACGTGCAGTCGGACTGCGTCTTCTTGGAGTGGCTGGAATCGAGCAACTAAACCATTTAATTCATTGTTTATGCTATTGACGCTTGCCGCTAGTACCACTTTCCCATCCACATCTGTGCCTCCTGTACAGAGCGGTGAAATTGATGTAGATACAATGGCAGGCGTTGGAATCCGTTGTGCAAGCTTGAACAAAAGGCAGCGTTTAAGAATAGAGTTTAAAAGGTTCACAATTCACCTCCAAATCAATCCGATATCTCAAACCCCTCTCAAACAGGTTAACCACAAACGAAACGCGTCGAAGCATGGGATCACCAACCGTGCACACAATATTTCCAATGTTGAAGACTTGTATCGCTCGAACGTTTTCAAATCGAGAATACATTGCAGAGGTATTTGGATCATGCGGATGCGAGTGGCGAATAAAACATCCTGGAGCATACGAGGAAAGAACAAGTGTGTCGGAGGTAGGTAAGAGGGTTTTGAATTGGATGGTTGTGGTTTTTGGTGGCTGTTGATGTGACAAGGATCCCAATCCCAAACAAGAAGTGCGCGCTGCTTCAAACTTGAACGTTTCAACGTGGCCAAGGTCGTTTGTGAGTGAGTAGGAAGTAAGGAGAATGTCGCGAAGAAGGAGAAGCGGGGTATTTGAGGGAATCAGAAGCTTTCTTGAGCATTGTTTGGAAGGAAATATCAAACGATCGTTGCTATTGGATAGATCGTTGATGCTGTGGATGGAAAGGGTTGTGTGGAACAACAGCATTTCCTGGATGGTTTCTTGAACGTTATATCACCGACCTAAAAATCCTATTTATCGAGCATGAAAGCAGTATATTATTCATTAATTCACACACAATAAAACAATAAATAGAGTAACTCGACTTCTCTTTCGTTCTTTTTTGTTCTTGCTCTCCTTTTTTCAACCACAAACACGAAACTTAAGATGGCCGAAGAGGACAAACCAATTGAGGTGCGAACAACCAGTCCTGTGATGGATTATCCCCAACGTTCACATTGAGTGAAAGGAGGAGCGATGGCCACGGAGTTCTGGCAAGGATTGGTGGAAGCGAAACTGCGGAGGCCCTTGCCACAAGCTGTTGCCGCAACTTGACAGGGTCCCAGTGCACCTTCTCTCAACCCGATTGGATCTCTTATCGCTTCGTTGGATACTGCCTTTCCACTCCATGGCCGATACCCAAGCATCTAAACTCATACCAAACAACCCTTTAACCCTTGTCCTGAAATAGAACCCAGCTACCGATGCCGGTGCCGATGGAGACGACGGTGAAGTCGAGGCTTCCCCAGAAGTCCACTTTGAGCCAGTTGTCAAGCTTGAGCAGCTCGAGGAAGTGAAGACATTCGAAGAAGACGAGGACGTTCTTTTCAAGATGTAATACCCAACCATTTATACCTTCAATAGCTTATGTCAGTATTATTCTAGGCGCGCCAAGCTCTTCCGTTTCGACAAGCCAAACAATGAATGGAAGGAACGTGGAACCGGAGACGTCAAGCTCCTCCAACACAAGGAAACAAAGAAGATTCGTGTTCTTATGAGACGTGACAAGACACACAAGATTTGTGCCAACCACTACCGTGCGTCTTACTCCCCTGCTTTTCTTTTTGTCACTTGCTGAATTCGTTCCCCACAGTCACCCAAGAAATGAAGTTGAGCCCAAATGTCGGTTCTGACCGTTCCTGGGTTTACTCTGTTGCTGCTGATTTTGCCGAGGGTGAGGCTCGTCAAGAACTTTTGGCTATTCGTTTCGGAAACTCTGAGAGTACGTGTTTCTAACACTTAAATTGTATCTGACAATTATTTATGGTATAGACGCTGATAAGTTCAAGGAGGAATTCACCAAGTGCCAAGCCAAGAACTTGGAGCTTGAGAATGCTGAATTGGTGGCTGCTGGAAAGGAGCCAAAGGCTGCCGCTGCTGCTGACGATGAGGATGACGAAGAGGAGGAGACTGACCTCTGAGCTGCGTCAAATGAATTCGTATCGAAGTATTGGGAGATCAATAAATAGCATTTGGTTCTTGTATTTAACCTAGTTTTTGGTAATATTTAAATCGGTATGATCCGGAGTTGGCGGAGGAGATGACGTCACTTCCGCTTCTCCAAGAAGTCTCCCTCAAATCCAACAAATGACCCAACACAAAATCCGGGTATTCATCGACCGTGGCGGAACATTCACGGACTGTATCGCTTTCCTTCCCGATGGATCAACAAAGGTTATCAAGCTTCTCAGTGAAGACCCCTCAAACTACAAGGACGCCCCAACTGAGGCAATCCGCAGAATCAAAGAGTTTGCTTCAGGCAAATCCATCCCGCGCACAGAGAAACTGGACACGTCAGACATTGGTTAGGACTTGTGTTACTGAGCACCTCATGATATCTAAACAATCACTCTTCCCATCTCAATAGAGCTGATTCGAATGGGAACAACAGTTGCTACCAATGCCCTCCTCGAGAGAAAGGGTGAACCAGTTGCGTTGCTGGTCACCAAAGGATTCAAAGACATTCTCCACATTCAAAACCAAGCTCGTCCAAAGATCTTTGACCTTGAAATTAACATGCCAGGAGTATTGTATGAGCAGGTTATCGAGGTTGATGAACGTGTTAGTCTTGTTGGGTACACTGCACATCCAGATGGGATCGTCAAGGAGGAGGATGTGAAAGGAAAGGAGGGCTATGTGAAAGGTGTAACGGGAGAATGGGTTCGGATCTTGAAGAAACCAGGTAACGATCACATTCCCTTTCCGTAATTCCTTGGCACCAGTTGAACATGAACCCTACCACAACTCATAGATCTTAAGGAAATCGAAGCCTCTTTGAAATCAATCTACGCATCCGGGATTCGCAGTATCGCCATCTGCTTGATGCATTCCTACACTTTCAACGACCACGAACTCCAAATTGCCACCCTCGCAAAATCTCTTGGATTCACTCACATTTCAACATCATCCACATTAACTCCAATGATCAAACTCGTTCCTCGTGGAAACTCAGCCGTCTCAGACGCGTACCTCACGCCATCCATCAAGACTTACATTTCTGGTTTCTCATCAGGCTTCGACAGCGGACTGCAGTCTGGATCCGTGCGTGTACAGTTTATGAAGTCAGATGGTGGTCTTGCGGACGTGAAGGACTTTTCGGGACTTGGAGCTATTCTCTCTGGACCTGCTGGTGGCGTTGTTGGGTATGCTTTGACGAGTTATGATCCTGATTCGGGTACACCTGTGATTGGATTTGATATGGGAGGAACAAGTACTGATGTGAGTCGGTATGCTGGACGGTATGACCATGTGTTTGAGACTACGACTGCGGGAGTGACGATCCAGGCCCCTCAGTTGGATATTAATACTGTTGCTGCTGGTGGTGGATCGCGGTTGTTCTTTAGGAACGGAATGTTTGTGGTTGGGTACGTTAAGATCTTTAACTTGGTGTCCTCTAACCCTTAAATCAGACCTGAGAGTGCTGGTGCAAACCCAGGACCTACATGTTACAAAAAGGGCGGCCCACTCGCAATCACTGACGCGAACTTGCTGCTGGGCCGTTTGATTCCATCTTACTTCCCAAAAATCTTTGGAAAGACTGAATCCGAACCGCTCGATCTGTCTGCAACTCGCTCCGCTTTTGAAAAACTCGCAGCTGAGATTAACGGCGTTCCTATTTCCCCCAAACGTGCCAGCCGTAAATCGGCGTCTGCAACCGCAACTCCTGCGGAAACAGGACGTCCAACCATGTCTCTTGATGAAATCGCCTATGGATTCGTTGAAGTCGCCAATGAAGCCATGTGTCGTCCAATCCGTCAGCTCACCCAGGCAAAGGGACACGACACATCCAAGCATATTCTTGCTTGTTTCGGAGGAGCAGGAGGACAACATGCTTGCGCTATTGCAAAGTCTTTGGGAATCAAAACGATTTTGATTCACAAACACAGTGCCATTTTGAGTGCATATGGGTTGTCTTTGGCTGACATTGTTCATGAAGTGCAGGAGCCAAGGTATTTTCACAAGAGATCAAAGTCTATGTACTAATTTATCATCCAACAGTCAAGAAGTCTTCGACTTGTCAAAGTTGTCCAATATCCAGGCTCGTATTGACTCGCTTGCCAAAGATGCCAAGGAACATCTCCTATCCCAAGGATTCACTGAATCTCACATTGTCATCGAACCGTACCTGAACCTTCGCTACCAAGGTACTGATACTTCAATGATGACTCTGAAGCCCACTGGAAGCTACGACTTCCTTTCCGTATTTGTTGCAAACCACAAGCAAGAATTTGGTTTCACACTCCCAGACCGCCCCGTAATCATCGACGACATTCGTATTCGCGCCATCGGCAAGGGAACTGAAACCGAAAAGAAAGCGAGCGGTGCGACTGTCCACAAGGAAGTGAAATCTCTTCCTCGTCGTCGTGTAGACAAGGAAAAGGCCAGCTCCATCGAACAAACATACTGGAAGTCTCTGGGCCGTGTAGACACTCCTGTTTTTATGTTGTCTAACCTCGAGAAGGGAGACGAAATCGTTGGGCCTGCTTTGATTATTGACGCTACAGCAACGATAGTTGTGGAACCATCCTGCACTGCGCTCATCACATCAGAGCACGTAGTTATTCTCGTTGATGCTGGTACAAAGACCACCGACTCATCTGTCTCGAAATCACAAATCGTGCAAGACCCAATCCTCCTCTCCGTGTTCGGACACCGCTTCATGTCCATCGCAGAACAAATGGGGCGTACTCTCCAAAAAACTGCTATTTCCACAAACATCAAAGAACGTCTTGACTTTTCGTGTGCCCTGTTTGGTCCTGACGGAGGTCTCGTCGCCAATGCACCACATATTCCAGTCCACCTTGGTTCTATGCAAGAAGCTGTCCGTTGGCAAATGACTCACTTGAAGGGCCAGTTGAAGGATGGTGATGTTCTCATGACAAACCATCCAGCGGCTGGAGGGTCTCACTTGCCAGATATTACTATCATCACTCCAGTGTTTTCAGGCGGGGAGGTTGTATTCTTTGTCGCTTCTCGTGGGCACCATGCCGATATTGGAGGTATTCAACCAGGTTCAATGCCTCCAAACAGTTGTGAATTGTTCCAAGAAGGAGCTGCCGTCAAGTCTTTCCATCTTGTTCGTGGCGGTGTGTTTGACGAAAAAGGAGTGACTAAGATTTTAGTGGACGAACCAGCACAATATGAAGGGTGCAGCGGATCCCGTTGTCTGAGTGACAACTTGAGTGACTTGAAAGCACAAGTCGCTGCAAACCAACGTGGAATTTCTCTTGTCCAAGGCCTGATTTCAGAATACTCGCTTCCAGTAGTGCAAGCATACATGGGTTTTATCCGCGAGAACGCGGAGCTCGCCGTGCGTGCAATGTTGAAAACTGTTTCCTCCAAAACGGGACGCGTCCTTGAGGCTACTGACCGCATGGACGACGGATCCACCCTTCGCCTGAAAATTGATATCGACCCATCAACCGGTAGTGCAACTTTTGATTTCACTGGAACTTCCAAAGAAGTATACGGAAACACAAACGCACCAAAAAGTGTTACATACTCAGCTATCATTTATTGTCTCCGCTGCCTGATCAACCTTGACATGCCACTGAACCAAGGCGCCTTACAACCCATCACCGTAATAATCCCAGAAGGATGCATGCTCTCCCCATCAGAAACCGCAGCCGTTGTCGGTGGAAACGTTCTCACATCCCAAAGACTCTGCGACGTTGTCCTAAAAGCCTTTGGAGCCTGCGCCGCGTCCCAAGGCTGCTGCAACAACTTCACCTTCGGGTCTGGCGGAAAAGACAAGAACGGAAACGTGAAGGACGGATTCGGATACTACGAAACAATCGCGGGTGGATCCGGTGCAGGACCAACATGGAACGGCCGAAGTGGAGTCCACACGCACATGACAAACACTCGAATCACCGACCCTGAAATCCTGGAACGTCGATACCCTGTCCTCTTGAAACAGTTTGGACTTCGTCCTGGATCTGGAGGTAACGGCCTGTATAAAGGAGGAGATGGTGTTATTCGTGAACTCGAGTTTTTGGAAACGTTGAATGTTAGTATGTTGAGTGAGCGCCGTGTTTTCCAGCCATATGGTTTGGAAGGTGGTGAGCCTGGTGAAGCTGGGTTGAACTTGTTGATTCGTAAGGGACAGCCTGCTGTCAACTTTGGGGGAAAGAACGCAACTATCGTTCATCCTGGAGATGTGATTCGTATCGAAACTCCAGGAGGGGGTGGCTATGGAGTTGTTGAACGAGGAACCGGAAAGAAGGATGCTTTGAAGAGAAAAAGCTCTCAGTCTGCGTCTCCATCTACTCGAGCCAAGTCAGTTAGAATTGCAGGTGGTAGTTTGGCGAATATGGAAGAGGCCCAAAATGATTTTTGATTTGAAGTTGAATAACATTTGATTGAGTTCAGTTAATTTCTTCTGATAATCAATATTTCGTAATGGATATATGACGAAACACTGACGTATCTGAGGTCACCAAGAGAGAAGCCAATGTTTCAGTGATGAGTCACGTAGCATCCAAAAACTATCACCAAACCAGTTCTCCAGTGCACACACAGCCAAATGTCCTTCAAGAGTCTAAAACCACCTCTTGAATCTTATGGAATCGTTTTCCTAGCCTGCTTTACGATTCCTTTTGGTATATGGGTTGCTCGCAAGAACCTTCGATCTGACGCTGACTTGCGGCTGGCAGCCATCAAAGATCCGCAACAGAAACCTGTGACCAATTACTATTTCAACTATAAAGATTAAAGAGATGCATGCGAAATATAGTTTTTAGTCAATGCGTGCTTTTGTCAAATTCAAAGCAATAAAAGTAATCAACTGGACTCAAACTGTTAGTTGAATCCCTTGAGTACTTTCAAGAGGGTGCGGGCAGCATCTTCCCATCCGACATCAAGCATTACATCATGAGCGCACTTCTGTGCCAGGATTTCTAATTGTTTTTTATGGTGAGTTCTAAAACTATCAAACAAAATGAAAAATTACCTTTGACACCGTACAAACTGGCAGTATGCGCAACGACTTGAGGAGTCATCAATCGATCCTCAGCTCCCCCAATCACAGCAACTCTCCCACCAACTCGCTTCTTAACATTTTCTGCATTCGCAAATGTTCCTCGAATCAGAGACAAGGGCCATCCAAAACTTTCCACGAGTTCCAATTCCTCATAAAACTGGTTACCACTGGCAGAGTCAATAAGGAACTTTTCCGACAAGAAGGCACGATGCGCAAGAGCTTTCGTTGCAAGAGGAGGACGAACAGACCAAAGACGAGTAAACATCAATGGATCCATGCGGAACCAGTTCATAAAAATGGACGCGCCACCTGTAGCCGGGAATGCAGCAAGAAGTACCAGAGCATGCACTTTAGCAAAGTCCTCTGGTGAGTCCAAGTAAATCTGAACAAGACCACCACCAGCCGAGTGGCCACAGAGAATTGGAGGAGGAAGTTTTGGATGAGCCTTTGAAATGTGAGTCAAAACAGAGTCGAGGACTTTGCAGTAAGTTGATCGTGGTGTCGCTGTGATGGATTTGAAAAGAGACAGTCGCTGTGAGTTTCCATGCGAAGGCATTGAAACAGCATATGCAGCCACGCCATTTGCACCAAGAAAGTCTAGAAAGAGACGGAAACAGCGGGCGGAATGGAAGCCCCGTGCACTATGTTATGTGAAGGTTTAGCCAAAGAGTATCGTGTTGAGTGTGATATCAGAGGGTGTGTCAGCCACTACTGTCAAAGTCCAACGATTAGCAAGTTTAAAAAGGGAGTCGCACCAAATAGAACCGACACAGTTGGATTCGATGGACTCGAACGCAGAACTTCAACTTGGCCAAACGGCGTCGCAACTTGTTCTTCGACGATCGACTTTGGAAGTTTCGTCTTGAACGGCCGAGTTGCGCGTCGGTATTTCCAGTCCGCGATCGAGTACGCACAGACACTCGCGACAACGGCGGCAACGGCGATTTGCGTGCGTGGGCTGAGGCGGCTGACGTGCTCAAGTAGCATTTGTGGAAAACAAAGATTGAAGAAAGAACCGAATAGATTTATAAAGTCATTAAATTACTCATTGTTTGTGGCACTGATTGACCACAGTGTTCTTGGAGACTAACAGTGTTCTAAAAACAGACCGCCAAACACAACAACGAATGTTCACAACCCTTGTCTACATAACAACATTCCTCATTTTCGGCGTCGCTATTCCGCTTTCCACGTATCCAATTTGGCGCAATGACATTGATCCACAGCGAACATCAGACAGGCGCCATCACTCAGCTGTCGTTGCAACTGCCAAAGTAACCTTTGCCCTGTTTGAACTCGGGAAATTTGTATTCGGATCGAAAGCAACGGCGACGAATCCAAAGCTGCGATTGGCTGCAGCGCAGTTTGGTACTGTCATTGTCCTCTTTGACGGAGTTTGAAACCTGACTTAAATGCACCGTAACCAACAGTGGCCTACGATGTACCGTGGATTGCAAAGTGGTTCATGGCAACAGCAACAACAGACTTTATCCTTGGCTCGCTGCCGTTCGAGACAAGGAAACAACGTGTGACTCAATGGAGACTTTACCTACTTGCTGCATACCTTCTATGCCACCTGATTGGTCTCACAGGCCACCTTCAAACACTGTACAAAGTATGGAGCGAGTCAACTGCCGGAACTGCGGGACGAACATTGGCTTCCTCCAACTCATACTCTTACACTCCAACCTCAACTCAGTCACCAGCCGCATCCGCAGCCCGTTCCCGCCTCCTAAATCAAACGCCAGGTCCAAACATTTTTGGCATGACTGAATTGAAAACAACGCAAGAGAATGAAGCCCTCAAACGCGAACTTGAAAAGAAGGCACCCAACACTGGTCTCGATGCAATGCTCGGGTTTGGGCTCAAACATGGTGCATCCGGTGTCGTTGGAGGTGTCGAGCGATTTTATGGGACAGGCCAAAAGTTGGGAGGTGGTGATTCTCCTGGGTTGGGAGGATCAGGGTTGTTGAATAGGAATACTGGTAGCAACGGTAGCAGCGCAAATAGTCTTGGGCAACGAAAAGAGCTGCGAGGATCTTATGAAAAGATAGATGATTGAGTGTGCTGACGATTGACTGAAGGGTTCAAATTTCTGATTGCTGGCGGCTGAAAATCATGAGATCGGTCAAAATGCAACAGATTTACGTAATAAAATCGGTTGAATTTGAAATATTTCGAGGCTTGGTAGGGGAGATCGGTCATCTAGATAGTAGGGTCTCAAATAGTTGCAAAACTTCGAGATCATGGCCATGCTCGCTAAAGGGTTACTTATCACCAGCTTTCTTTCCGCTCTCACTGTTGCTGCTGCAGCTAATGATTTCACGTATGGGGAATACAACTGCATGGGAGATGTGATCAGGGCTCGTGGTTTGGAGATCAAGTCTCTCGAGAGCAAACGTCGAGCTTCGTGGTCCTATGAAGGTATTTGCTCTGCTTTATTCTACACCTGAAACAATTGTTTCTCATTTGATATTCTAGGAGAAACTGGTGTCTCAAAGTGGGGAGAGTACAGCACCACGTGCATTACAGGGTGAGCAGAGCACTGTCAACCACATTCCACATTACACTAAAACAATTTATTAGAGAATACCAATCACCCATCAATTTCGAAGGCGAAACATTTGCCATTGACAAGAAACCAACTCTCGAATGGACAAACTTTACCAACAAGTTCGATTTCTTCAACAATGGACACACGGTTCAACTCGAGCTCAAGCAATCCCAACCCAACCTCCTGACCCATGAAATCGACAAGAGAGATTACACGGTTCAACAAGTCCACTTCCATTCCCCAAGTGAACACCACGTTGACGACAAATGTAAATCTTACTCCCTACCCACCAAATCCCAAACTAAAACCCAGATCAACCCTTCTCAGACTTCCCTCTCGAAGCCCACTTTGTCCACGTCTCCGCCGACAAGAAACTCAACGTCATTGGTCTCTTTTTCGAAATCGGCCCTGAGGATAACCCCTGGATCCGTCAATTCGTAGACTTGCTTCCCGAAAAGGAAAACACAACCACGAAAATCGCGTCTCTCGATATGACCTCCATTATCACCCAGATCTCGAATGCGCGTTTCTTTTCGTACACGGGCTCGTTGACAACACCGCCATGCACGGAGGGAGTTTTGTGGCTGGTTGCAAGGGAGCCGTTGAAGGTTTCGTTGGCGCAGTTGAATAAGTTGACCAAAGTCATGCCGTTCAATTCGAGAACCACACAGGCAAACAAGAGTGGAAAGAACGCGACTGTGACTCCGGCAGTTTCTGTAACTGCACCAGTTTCTTCACCGGTTCCAGTATCTGCATCCGCGGCCGCTATCGCAACGGCGACGTCACAGAAAAGTGTGTTGGTCAGTAAGTCTACGAAGGCGTCTATTGTTATCTCATTTGTTACGTCACTGTTAATTTTTGTTTAAAAGTCTTCCACTTTGTGTTACTCTGCCATTCTATACGTATCTTTCACGAAAGGAATAAAGAATTTTGGACACGAACTCTTTGTTTGATTTTTAAGGGGAGATTGTGGCTCACGCGACTGGTATTTAATCAGAGCAATTGTCAGGCTTCCAATCTCCCCCCAAAATGCACTTGTCTATGAGTCTTGCCCTGGCTGCCCTTGCTTCCCTTTCCCTCGCTGCCCCTGCCCGAGAATCTCGTCGTGAGACAAGTGAATACAACTGTCTCGCCGATGTCATTATTGCTCGCGGGATCGAGATGAAGGAACTCGAAGTCAGGCTGCCCTTTGAACGACGCGCCTCATGGTCTTATGAAGGTAACATTTGACCCTTGCATTACCTTGCAGCTGATATCATGATAAGGTGAAACTGGTGTCTCTCATTGGGGTGACTTTGGAACAACCTGCCTCACGGGGTGAGTGTTTGCTCTTTTTGTACCTGACCTGTTACAAACTCAACATCATCACTAGGAAATACCAATCGCCAATCAACTTTGAAGGCGAAGAGCTTGCAACCGAAAAGAAGCCCAATCTTGAATGGTCCAACTATGCCAACAAGTTTGAATTCTTGAACAACGGGCACACTGTCCAGCTCCAGCTCAAGCAATCCAGCCCATCCCTTCTGACCCATGAGATCGATGGCATCGATTACACAGTCCAGCAAGTCCATTTCCACTCCCCAAGCGAACACCATGTTGAAGAAAAGTGTAAATACCACTTGACACTCCCCAAATTCACCTTCATTAACCCCTCAAAACCTTTCCAACAACACAGATTTCCCACTCGAAGCCCACTTTGTCCACGCATCCGCCGACTCAAAACTCAACGTAATTGGCCTCTTCTTCGAGATCGGTCCCCAAGATAACCCCTGGATCTCCCAATTCATTGACAACATCCCAACCAAGACCAACGCCACCACCACAGTCGCGTCTTTGGACATGACTTCCATCATTGCATCGATTGCAGACTCGCATTTCTTTTCGTACACGGGTTCGTTGACAACGCCACCGTGTACTGAAGGGGTTTTGTGGCTGGTTGCCAAGGAACCGCTCAAGATTTCTCAGGCGCAGTTGGACAAGTTTACAAAGGTTATGCCGTTCAATTCGAGAACTACTCAGTCGAATGGTACAGGAAAGAATTTGACCACACTTGCTGCTTCTGTTGCCCCTGTTGCTGCCGCGACCAAGACTGGTGTGATTGTCAGCTCTGCTCATTCTATTTTCGCGAGTTCAGTTGTTGCCTTGGCTGCTATGTTTTTGCTTTGAGACTGAGCGCTGTTCCTCAATTCGTCACTTTCCTTTCTTTTTCCGTCAAAAATATAAAAGCCTTTCTATGATTAACATTGCTTTCAGGGATTTTTGTATCAATTTATTGACGATCTTTCTCAACTGTTCAAGTTGATCTTTACCGGAGCGTCTCGACAACAGCTATATGAAAATATTTCTTGGGTAGTATAATTTATTTCCGTTTCAATGAGAAAGAAAGCCTACACTGTCTTCAAGTGACCAATGAGGAACTTGAATACTTTCTCCCAAGTCTTGTCAACTTCACCACCAACTTCATGTCGCACACTTCCATCTTCATTCATAAATGCGTGTCCAACTCCTTGGTGAACGTAAACGTTGCTTTCAAGAGAATGGAATCCATGCGCGTGTGCACCACCAAGCTTTTGAACAGTCAGATTCCAAGTGTCAGCAAGTTTGTTTGCAGTTGCGATATCAGCGAAACCTTTGTGGTCGTCGTGTTCACCGAAATGGGCCTGAACAGGTGTTGTGGCAGGGATTTGGGAAATGTCAATGAGTTTGGGGGATGGCGTTCCGTAGAAAGATACGCAGGCTGAATGACAATGAGTCATTAACGCGAAATTGACTTCAATAATATTAATTTACCATGTAGGGGCTTGTTGATTTGGGCCATACGAGCAGTAATCGCGAGCGAAAGGGCACTGTAAACGTTGAAGAGTTAGGCTGGGTTGCCACATTCAAATATCCACTTACCCTCCCATGCAGAAACCCAAGGATGCAACTTTTCTGTCCTTGAATAGAGCAGGATCAGCATCGACAGGTCTCTGAAGGCGAGCAACGAGCAGCTCCAAGTCAGTCAATGCTTTGTTCCAGTCCAAGTTTCCCATCAAGTGAGCAGCCTCTTCCTTGTCAGCAGTAATCGTTCCGTTGTAGAGGTCAGGCACGACAGCAATGGCCCCGGTATCTAAATCAGGCGTTAGAGAGAGTGTGTGTAAGAAGAAGCAAGCAAACGCACTGTTCGCAATACGCTGCGCATGGCCCAGAATTGTGTCGTTGATGCCCCACCATTCCTGAAGCACAATCACAGCCGGTCGCAACGTGTTCGCAGCCTCGGATCCGCGAAGAACGTGGCGTTCAAGCGCAGACGAATGCGGGAACACAACGCGTGTCGGCATTGGAAGCGACGATGGCGACAGCGACTCGGCAATGCTTCTTTGGTTGGGCGTGCTGGAAAAGAGGCGGCGGAAGACGTGCATTGGTTTGGGTGTGGTTTTTGTTGGATTTTGGTTGTGACTGTGGTGTGAGTCATTCCTGCATCCCTTTCAATGTGACTTCCACTTCATGCAATGACTTTCTGATTCTACATAAAGCTCACATTGTCAACCAAATCAAGGGATAATAGACAAGGGAGGCGCTCTTTTTTTCAATGGCTTGTAATTTTACAGCCTGAAACATTGAAACATTTTGAACTTGCACAGGCTTGTGAGTCTTGAGAGCTGTTTTTTCGAACTTTCTTCCCTTGGACGCCACCTATTGTCACGTTTTGTTTCAGTTGAACGCTTAATTGAGGTGTTGAACACTGATGCCGAAATTTGGTATAAAGCCAATTCGTTTTCGTCTCTTTGTTCCCACAACTCATACAGCTGCTTGAATGTTTATTGTTAGCTCAATCCTCCTCGTATCTTCTGTCTTTGCGGCTCCAGGGCATGTAGGGCGCAGAGCTCCAGCCCCACCCAACTGTCTTGCAGATGTCATTGTAGCCCGTGGTATTGAGAACCCTTCGCTTGAGCGCCGTGCATCTTGGTCCTACGAAGGAGAAACTGGAGTCTCTCACTGGGGAGATTTCAATACAGTTTGCGAAAAAGGAGAATACCAAAGTCCAGTCAACTTTGAAGGCGACAAGTTTGCTACCTCCAAGAAACCCTCTCTCAACTGGACGTCTTTGACCAAGCCATTTGACTTTATCAACAACGGCCACACGATCCAGTTGCAGCTCAAGGAATCGATGCCTTCCCTTTTGTCCAACCAAATTGACGGCCTCACTTATCAAGTCCAACAAGTTCATTTCCATTCACCTAGTGAGCACCACGTTGATGAGAAGTGTAAGTTATTCATAATAGATTACCAAAGCAACTCACCCCACACAATAACAGACTATCCCCTCGAAGCCCACTTTGTCCACACCTCTGTCGACTCCAAGCTGAACGTCATTGGTCTCTTTTTCGAAATCGGGCCACAAGACAACCCTTGGATCGCGCAATTCGTTGACACATTGCCCACTTCAACCACTGCTTCCACCAAGCTCCAAGGACTCGACATGTCTTCAATCATCACTGCTATTGCTGAAGCCGATTTCTTTTCGTACACGGGATCACTTACGACTCCGCCATGCACGGAAGGGGTCTTGTGGTTGGTTGCAAGACAGCCGCTCAAGATCTCGCAGGCGCAATGGGATAAGTTGACTAAAGTTATGCCATTCAATTCAAGAACCACACAAGCAAACAAGAGCGGGAAGAATGCAACAGAGAGCAGTCATGGGAACTCCAATTATACTGCTGTGGTGACCACTGCACCTGCGAAAGTAAATGTTAATTCTGGTGCAACGTTCTTGAGTGCTTTTACTGCTTTTGCTACTCTGGCTTTGCTTTTGCTTTGATTCATTGTTCGGCCTTTCGTTTTTGTTATCTGCTCTTTCCCCCTTTTCCTTTCAAATAAAGTTTCTATTTTTTTCTCCTTGCCGCATTGACGCTTTTGTCTTCGGCGGAGTCGGAGACTTCGTCCATGAGTTTCAGATAACATACAGTCATCAAGATTTGACCAATAACCACTCCTGGATCCATCTTGAATGCCTCCCATACCTTTCATTTGGTTTCTCGGTGCAAAATTGATGCTACTTGATGCAGCATTCGGCGGAGGAACCAAAATGCCAATGCTGGAAGACAACGAACATTATTGGACATACGAAGGAAATAATGGCATCTCTTATTGGAGCCAACTCAGTCCAATATGCGAATCCGGAGAATATCAATCGCCAATCAACTTACATACACAGTTTGAATCAAGTACCCATATTTCCGCAGTAAATTGGACGACTCTTAAATCATCAACGCCTTTCATTAATAATGGCCACACTGTTCAGCTTGAATTTGATGAATCAGAACCTACTATTTTCAGTAAAGTGAATGAGAGGATGTTCAAACTCGTTCAAGCCCATTTCCATTCCCCAAGTGAACACGCGATTAATGACATAAAATATCCACTTGAAGCACACTTTGTTCATACGACAATGGACGGCTCTAAAATACTGGTGATGGGATTCTTTTTCAATATCGGAATGGAGAGTCACCCCTGGATTGAGCAGTTCATTGATGAAGTGCCAAATACATTGAACAGCAGAACTACTATCTCGTCTCTCGATATGGGATTCATCGCAACGGAAATTGAAAATGCCGAATTTTATTCATACTTGGGGTCATTGACGACACCTCCTTGCACGGAAGGTGTGCTTTGGCATGTGGCTCGAACTCTATTGACTATTTCCAGGTCTCACTTGGAATTGATGAGAGAGGCTATGCCAGAAAATGCTCGTCCAATTCAAGAAAGGCAGAAAATGAATGAGGAATACAAGCAAGGAAATTTTACTGAATTGCGTTATGTGAAAATTAACTTATTTCGGGCTGGATGGTGGGGCTTTGCCATCGCTTTATTCATTTTGTTTGTTGATTTAATTTCAGTCCTTTCTTCGCCAGTCCATCCTTTTTTTCTTTTATATTCTCTTTATGATTGACGACTTCTCCATTCTTACTTAATTATCATAATTATATACCTTGTCGGTCTGTTACTCCGTAAATCTCTTACAACGAACACTCACTAACAATGGGAATCGGTTGCTCCAAAGTATCACCTTCAGCTGTCAAACAAACAGTCATAGGCAAGTACCTGATCCTACTTTCGAAACACATCTTACCTGTGTGCACTAGAACCATGGGTTGCCCTACATAATGCCGTCAAAGATGGCCGAATTGATGAAGTCACGCGATTAATAGAATCCAACACTCCAGTAGATATCTCGGACACCACAAATCAGTGCACAGCATTACATCTTGCCTCTAAGGCAGGGAATATCGAAATAGTCCAATACCTCATTGACCATGGTGCAAATCCAAACGCCACCAACTGCGACTTAATAACACCACTCCACGAAGCCGCGAAACATAACCACACCGAAATATGCAAACTCCTACTCACCCATAACGCAGATATCAACGCGAAAACCTCGCGCGGAACAACCCCTCTTCACTTCACCGCAAAAACAAACTCCCTCGAAACAACGCGTCTCTTAATTGAATCCAATGCGTCAGTTGACGCCACTGACTCCCAAAACCGTACCGCCCTTCACATAGCAAGCTCAAAAGGGCACGTTGAAATAATAAACATCCTCCTCGAAAACGGTGCCAACCTCAAAGCCTTGAACAAGAGTCTTCGCACACCTTCGTATAATGCTGCTGAACACGGACACGCTGATGCGTTACAGCTGCTTCTGGACCATGGCGGGTCAGTTGAACGAATGGATGTAGAGGAATCAACGCCGTTACATCGGGCAGCGTCGAAAGGCCGGAAAGATATCATGCATATTCTGTTAACTGACCGACGAGGCTCGAATGCGTCGAATATTGACGCGATTGATATTGACGGATGGACGGCTCTCTCGCGGGCGGCTGAGAAAGAGGACGTTGACGCGTGTCGGTTCTTGTTGGAGAGAGGTGCGAAAGTGGATATGCGGGACTCAAATTATTCGACTGTTTTGCATCGAATGGCGAGAGCGGGGAATTTGGAGATGGTGAAACTGTTGCTGGAGTACAAGGCTGAAGTGAATGAACGAGACTCGTATGAGTGGACGCCTTTGCATTTGGCAGCTCAAAATGGGAATGTGGATGTGATGCGAGTATTGATCGAGAATGGTGCTGTAGTTGATGCCGCAGACTTAGATGGTTGGACGCCATTACATTTGGCAGCGTCAAAGGGGCATTTACAAGCATTTGAGTTGCTTGTTGAAGCTGGAGCAGATCTTATTGCGGAAACGAGTTGGGAATGGTCTGTCTTCTTATGCGCAGCAGAATACGAGCATGAATCTGTGATTTGGAAGTGCTTGGAATCTCTTGGTATTCCTGACCTATCTGCATATCCACAGGATTGGGGAATAACAAAAGGATGTAAGATTTGTCAAGAGATTACAGGCCAAGAATTTGTTCCACTGGAGAGCAAGTCTCGATATCAATGCCAAAGTCACGCGGAGTATGATATTTGTGGGGAACATTATGAGCAGCGAGGCGACTACCATGGTGCGGAATGTGTGGATAGTTTCAAGCTAGTTCATCCTCCTATAGTTTTCTTGACGGAGTCTATACAACGATGGCAGGCTTCAAAAGCGCCTCAAGAAACGATAGACGTTAGTTCTTGTGAATAAATTGATTGTCATGAACCACTTTCCTGCTCTCACCACCAAACAAGACCGGGGCGCTTCACCTCAAACCACACAGGTCGAGTCTTCTCCTTGGACACTTAAAGTCTCTCAGAGTTACGCACTTCCATTTATCTCGCCATTTAAACTTCCGACATCCAATTTGGAGGCACAGCTACTTTCGTCTGATTCGGATCGCCGCGACTTTGTTGGCGGCCTTGGCTTTGCGATGATTATTCGGTATTCATCGAGTCCAGTTGGGGCTTATGATGAACTGCTTCTGGTTTGTGTTTGTGTTTTGGCATCCACTTGCCTTGAATCAATACAATTAAACTTAATCCAAACAAGGTTCCGGGTGCTTTCAACCGACCTCACTCAACGAATCACACTTCAAAGGCATCGAGAAGCCTCCTCGCAGACCGCCGCGTCACCCGTATTTGGGTCTCTTCAGAACAGTCGCTCCGTAACGGACGAAGGAATTGGGGAATAAGAAAGGAATTGGCAAAGTTTGACTGGATCGGTGAAGGAGGAATGACTCGCGTGATTGTGCGTGAGAAACTCAATGCAACAAAGCTACTGTTGGATGTAACTTTTGGACCTAACTGGGGTATTCCCATCCCTGCTCCATTAGACTGGGTTCAGGGAATCGCTGTTTCACCGTTATTCGAGCGCAAGATTGATGAAGACGGCCTTCCAACTGAAGAAGAGGAATGGATTCGGACGGAAATGGGTGGACACATGTGGGCAACATTCAGTAGCATTGCTGAAATGCCACGCTGCGAATCTGCCGTGTTTCCAGATTTACAGGACCTTGGTATCAAGGGGGTTCTACACTTGACGGGAACCATGACCTTCACAGAAACGTTTATCGATTGAATCCGTAGAATATATACCGTACGTTTTGATAGAGAGGCAAGGGATCGGTGGCAGGCGCTTAGTACTGGATCGCTGTGTTCGGGTGAACGATAGAGTTTTGTGGGAGAATTATTATTTATTAAACGAGGCGCTTTGGAGCTTGCTCCGCTTGCTCCGTTCCATTCCAACACTTCCCCTCAAGCGAACAAAGTAGCTAACAAAAACTAATGAGAGAACGAACAGCGATCACAAATTGACTGAGGGTTAGGGTCCGAGGTCTTCTTCCCCTTGATCGAGTGAGTGTTGGCTTCCAGATACTGATACTCCGACACACGTGTGTGAGATTCCTACTCACTAAAACCCTCTTCCCTCGGCCAACGGCTGGTTGCCGCGAGCGGAGGATGAAGGGAAACCTTGCATAGGCCGTATGTGTCTGGCAGCAGAGCAGTCTGGGCAGTAGTCTGGTACGAGTAGACTAGTAGCGACGAGTAGCACTTTTCTTGATGCCATTCCGAGTTTGTCGCGTAGTTTCCTGAACTGGTCACGTCCGAGAGCTTTGGTAAGTAAGTCGGCTGGTTGTTCGGCAGTACGAATGTACTCGACATGAACTTGCTTATTGTTTACCAATTCGCGAATGTAGTGGTAGCGTAGGTCTATGTGCTTTGAACGATGGGAGAATACGTCGTTGTTGACTTGATGGATGGTAGACTGGTTATCCTCATAGACGGTCAACGGGGTGTTCAATGGTATGTCTAGAGCCTTGTACAGTTGCACATATGACTGAAGTTCGCGTCCAAGTTCCGAGATGGACATGTATTCAGCTTCCGTTGATGATAGAGGTACGGTAGGTGTCTTCGACGATTTCCATGAGATAGCGCCGTCGGCAAGCATTACGAGATATCCCAGTTGAGATTTCGCACCGTAGTGTACGTTGTAAGCAGCATCCGCGTAGCCGATGGGTGACTTGTTTCCGTCGCGTTTATACAAGATTCCGTGGTCTAATGTTTCATGTAAGTAACGATAAATACGCATTACATGTTCCCAGTGTTCCAGTGTCGGTTTGCTGGAGAATGCGCTGAGGTAAGATACAGCAGTAGATATGTCGGGTCTCGTGTTAATTGCAGCGTAGTTCAAGCATCCTATGGCTTCGAGATATAGGGAAGGGTCGTCAAAAAGTTCGGAGTTTTCGGTGGCTGGGAGGGGTTTGAAGGATGTGGGAATGGGGACGGAAATGGGGTAGTGGGAATAGTGCTTGGAAAATCGTTGGAGGATTTCGCTGACGTATTTTGATTGGTGGATGAATATTCCCGACTCCATGTGTTCGATCTGAATTCCGATACAGAAGGAGATTTTCCCAAGGTCCCGTATTTTGAATGCTTCCGCGACATCTTCAACTGCCCTGTCGATGAGTTCCTGGTCACCGAAAAAGCATAGGTCGTCGACGTATACGGATACGTAGCAGTGCTTCCCCTGAACTGTCTTGTACAGTACGCACGGGTCTGCGCGAGATTGACGATATCCTTTCTGTTCAAGGTGAGTTACTAGTTTCCTGTTCCATAGTCGTCCACTCTGACGTAGTCCATATAACGACTTTAGGAGTTTGCAGACGCGTCCTGTTCCGTTGTCGTGTCCCGGTGGCTGTCGCATATAGACGTCCTGGTCTATCTCCGCATACAAGTACGCTGAGCTGACGTCGACCATCCTGGTGCTCCAGCCGTTGAGTGCAGTCATCGCCAATAACCATCTGAAGGTTGCTGCTCGCATTACTGGGGAGTGGGTTTCACCAACGTCGATTCCGGGTCTCTGTGAGTAACCCCTTGCAACCAATCGTGCTTTGAAGCGTTCGACTGATCCATCTTCGTTTAGCTTCACCTTGTAGACCCATTTGGATCCAACTAGGTTCACTCCATCAGGTGCGTTGACGAGCTTCCATGTCTTATTGTTTTCGAGCGATGCTAATTCGGCTTTCTCAGCTGCGATCCATTCTTCTTGGTACTGACTCCTCATTGCTGCGGAGCGAGTTGCAGGAGATTCGGGATTGTTGGCGTTGACGGTAAAGACAGGTGCGTCGTGGAGGTAGTCTTCAATAGCGGCTGACATCCACATTTCTCCAAACTCAGATATTGCGTCCTCCGAGAACGGGTCTTCGGAATCCAAGTTCAAGTACGTCGTTGCGAGTAGATTGCGTTGAGTTCGGAGTCTGGCGGAAGATCTTACGCCTGTGGGTGGAGGTTGAGGAGGTGGGCGAGTGGTTGCGCCGGGTCGCGTTGGCAACGCTGAGGTTTGTTTCTTCGAATTTTTCATTCGATTGGTTATCTTACTGGTGCAGGGTTTAGGTGATTAGTGTATCGGTTGTTCGATGAGTTGGATGTTTGGGTTGGGAGTTTGGGTTTCCGTTGGACGGTATATATGTTGGGATAAGCCGCGTTAGCGGGGTTGTTATAGGATTGGGGTTGGAAGGCCTTCGCTCGCTACGGTATGGTACCGGTAGTCGTTGTGGTATGGTACCAGTTGTTGTGTTTTGTTGTTCTTTAACTTCCCCTCAAACAGAGCCTTCTCTCGGTCAAATCAGTTATCGCGCAGCGTCCCACACGTTTGATTGAGGATGAGAGGTAAGGGGTGATTGGGAGAGGGATGGTGGGGTTGGTTGGGGTGCACTAACGTCTTTGATAGTGATTGCTCCATCTGTTCAAGTGTTGTCCTCGCAGCGTTAGCTTTGAGTACGGAGCGGTGTAGCGTCGGTTGGGGACGATTATGTCGGAGGGCTTTCAGTGTTTCCGCGCTCAGAGGTTGGTTTCGTGCTTGTTCAAGCAGTTCAAGGTGTCGTCTAACGTTAGTATCAACAGCACCGTTGTCTTGGTTCTTGATACGTTTGACGTCGAAACCGGGTCCGAGTCTGTCGGGAACAAACTTAGGCCACTTCGGGTATACCTTCGGGAGAAAGGCGCAGTCCTTGTATCGGACTTCAAGTACACGGCCGGTTTCTGGATCCAAGACGCGTGCCTTCGATGGTGTTGGCGCTCCAAGGTAGATACCAACAAGTCTCTTGGGTTGCATCTTGCTAACAACCTGCGTAGATACTGGAAAATACTTGACGGCACAGCCAAAGGGCTTGAAATGAGCGACTTTTGGCCTGATTCCAGTAGTCTCGTAGTCTGGACTCTCGATACCGTGGCTGAGTACCGGTAAGACATTGTGAATATCGGCTGCGTGAATCATGGCATAACCCCAGTATTCCCAAGGTGCGTCGCAGTCGAACAAGAAGGTTCTTGTCATCTTGGTCAAGGTCTGGATAGATCGCTCGGGTCCGCCGTCCATTTGTGGGTATTCAGGTACGCCTACTTCAAACTCAATGTTGTTTAGCTGACAGTACTTTTGAAAGGCGGCAGAACGACCAAGTTCCCCTGGGTCCATTCGAACTCGTTTCGTGGTGAGTCCAAACTTATGTTTGTAGATTTGATGCATTCTGATTGCGTGTACCAGGGCTTCATCCTTGTGTTCCATGAGTTCAACTGCTATCCGTCGTCCTCCATAATCCTTCATGACGAGTCCGTATGGGTACTTTCCCAGATGTGGCGGGGAGATTTCAAACACGTCGAATCCAAGGAGCTCGCCAGGTAAGGGAGGGGGTTTGGAGGATGGGGTATTGAAGGGAGCCTTATTTGTTTTGCAGCTTTCGCACGATCCACACGCTGTTCGCCGGGCTGGGAACTGAATTGGGGTCAAGTCCGACGTCGTTCCATGTTTCTGCATGTACTTCAAGCGTGCGTCGCTGGCGTGTCCAAAGGTACGATGCCGTAGTTCGTGTTCTTCAATATCGTGCAATAACTGTCTTGTAGCTCGTTCCAACTGTGCTTTCGACAGGTCTCGAAGTCGTATATCCTGGAGTTTGGCTGATATGAGCGAGCGTAGTTGTTTCGAGAGCGACTTCGGGTTTGGTTGGCCTTGAATCGGCAGGAAGTGGAGTCCATTGAGCTTAACCGTTTGCAGGAGTGGTTCGTGTGGTCCATATGTGTTTGTTGTGTTAGTAACATATATGTAACCAGGTAAACCTCGGTTCGACTCGAAGTGAAAACCGTTGGATTCGATATCATTCGTTGCTAAGAGGTGGACGTTCGGGAGCTCGGGAGCGTGATTGGCGTTCTTGATGTAGAGTTCCGTTCCGTTGGGAAGTACTACAAGTGCGTCTCCTTCGCCTGTGATTTGAAGAGGTCCATTCTCATTTGCAGTTTTAGATGTACGCGAGCAGCTCCTGTACGTCAAAAAGAAGTCGGTCGTCTTGAAGCAGGTCTTCGTGGCTCCGCCGTCGATGACGATGGGAAACTTCTCAGGTACGAGCTCAAACGCGTAGTTCTGCATTGGATCCCGTTCTGATGTCTTTTCAACAGGTACTGAATCGACGAGTTTCGCGAGTAGTGCGTGGTCAATTCCAGTCATCCAATCTGTCAGCATTGCGACTTCAACATCCAGAAGCTGTTTCGTGGTGAGTGCATCTTCCGGTTGATAGTCGATTCGTTTGGGTAGCTGAAACGTTTTCTTCTGCGACATAGAGTTGTCTTGGCGTCGGTGGTCTGGCCATTTCAGAGCGCGAAGGGCTTTTCGAATCGCGAATGTGGAGTGGTCTGGAGGTTTTAGTTTGGGTTGAGGTGCGGTTGGTTTTGCTGAGGTGGGAAGATGTGGATCAACCGAATATGATGTGTGGGGATGGGACTTAGCATTCTGGGGGGGATTACTATTCCCATGAGGTGTATTTTCCTCATTCCCCCCGGTTTTAATCGCCGAGTCCACATTTCCGACGTTCAGCGCCGCGGGTCCAGACGGTGGTTGGGTATCAGATAGTTGATGAGATTGGGGTATCGGGTGTGCTGATGGGGTGGGGAGCTGTGGATCAACCAGGATGAGTTGATAAGGGGTGGACTTAGCGTTGTGGGGGGGATTGATTTCCCCATGAGGTATGTAATAACCCTCATGCCCCCTGGTTTTAATAGCACTATCCACAGCTCCGACGACCGGCCAGGCTACTGCTGGCCTCTGCGAAAACCCGTTTGGTTGGCAACAACGATCTGATTCTGAGGTTCCTGTTCCTGTTGCTGCGTTGGTTGTTGTGCGGGTTGCGGTTGATTCACGTTCGCAGGTCCCTGGGCAGCGACGAGGACGTAGGGTTGCGGGAGGAATTGTTGCTGGTGGTAGGGGAGGAATTGGGGATGTTGGGGATAGGGAGGGAATTGTTGAAAGTGCTGGGGCTGTTGTTGTTGCTGTTGGAAGTATTTGGGGTAGGTAGTTTGTAGGAGTTGGATAATCGCGGGGTGTTGTCTGATGTCAGATCGGATCCTGTTGGGTGGTAGGATTTTGGCTCCTTGAGGGAGAGGGAGGAGGGCGTTGTAGGCGTAGTTGGGATTCTTGTGACATTGGATTCTGAAGTGGGGTCCACCGCAGGCTCGGCAGTTCGAAGGTGGTCGGGCTTTGGAGGACTCGAGCGGGTGAGTCGGTCCTTGCTCATGATCTTGTTGATCTTGATTGCTAGGTCTGCCGTATGGGTGTTTGCCACGTTCGTTGCCTCTGTCTTTGTTTGGGTTATTAACGTCACCCTCACCGTTTCTGCCCCTGTAATCGCCACGTCCGCCACCTCGACCGCCTCTACCGCCTCTTGCACCGCCTCTGCCGCGGTAGCGTTTACTGTCACGTTCGCCGCGGGGATCGTAACCGTGGTCATATCTGGGGTCAGACAGCAGAGTGGTGTCACGCGTGGGCTTGAAACCAAGGTTGCGTTCAAGAGTCAAGAGCTTGGCAAGTAGGGCATCACGGGTGGTGTAGTTGTATCCCTTGAGGGTGTCAAGCTGGGAACCAAAAACTGGACGATACAGCTTGTCTATGATGTGGTTAATGGCGATGCGGGTAGCAAGGTGAGGAGCAAATCGTGGGTTGTTGCGGTCTTGTTCCATCTGACTAATGATCTTCGACATTTTGTTGAAGTATTCCGAGATAGTTTCCGACGACAAGTGCTGGAGATTGATCCATTCCTTGACGGTGTCTTCGGCAGAAACTTCGTTCTGGGAGTCGTACAACGTCTTCAAGTTTCGCATCCAGGTTTGTGCCATTTTGGTTTGCTTCTGGACAACTCCGTAGAGTTCTTCGGAGATGTTCATTCTGATGATTCTTTTCGCAACAGCGTTTGCTCTGAAGTCTCCTGGACAGATTCCTTCTTCACGCGTGGATTCGAGAACGAATGGGTCATCCGCGTCGTCTGGATTGTCGAAGTACGCGTAGTTCAACAACAATGGATCTTCTTCCAAGACACCACCGGGTCCAAGCCATTGCATGTATTCGTTGTCGTTTGGATCGTGATCCTCCGGGTGGTGGATGGTGTGGTCGACTTTGTGTTGTGCAGCGACTCCGAGGATGTCTTCGGCCCATTGTGGATACTCGCTGATGTTACTCGCTTCAAGCATGAACGGAGTGCGCATATTGTTGGTGTTGTTGGACGTCATTCTGGAAATTGAGGCGTTGAGGCGTTGAGGCGCAAAAAATTTTCACTGAGAGTTGGTTAGAGTGGTGGCACGGTCTGGTAAGGGTCTGATCAGGCGACTTAGGATTGAACCGTAGACGTAGCAATGTGTTTTCTTGTTCTTGTTTTGGGCTTTTAGAAGCACTTGTTGTTTAAAATAAAGGGAAACTTAGATTTGCTCTTAAGATTCCTCGTTCCGTTTTGTTTTCTTAGCTTGCAATCGTTATCAGGGTCGAGCTTGAGGCTATTAATCTGATAGAGAGGCAAGGGATCGGTGGCAGGCGCTTAGTACTGGATCGCTGTGTTCGGGTGAACGATAGAGTTTTGTGGGAGAATTATTATTTATTAAACGAGGCGCTTTGGAGCTTGCTCCGCTTGCTCCGTTCCATTCCAACACGTTTGACTTTATTTCGTGCTATTGCTTCAGTCGTATCCTCCGTTTTCCCAGAGGGATTGGTTGTAGTTCTCTGTCAGTGTAGTATCCTTTCCATATTTGGATTGCCAGTTGCTGAAACCCCCCGTCAGAACATAAATCTCTTGTCCTTCCGCAGCTCCAACTGTTCTCAAATAGACGTTGGCTGTCTTTGGGCCTCTCACTTGTGACAGCAGGCAATGGAAGACCAGTCTCTTGGGCACAGAGAGCAAATCGTCGAATGAATGCGGATCAGCTTGGAGTTCGTGAGCTGGTATGTTGACAGCTCCCTTGATGTTGCTATAGAACGCTAAGGTAAGTTGGTTCTTGGTAACAACACTCTTTACCCTCCAGCAAAGTCGTTATCACGGACATCAACAACTAGATAGTCCACATTCTGCTTCAGTGTGGGATCCTTAATCCATGAAGCAAGCGTATCAGGGTCAACAGTTTTGGCACTCATTTTTAATCCAAACTAAACATACAACTACGATCTATTCAATCTTCTCTCTTCTTCTCTTCAGTGAAAAGAGCATCCTTTCCGAATTTCTCCTCCCATCCAGTGAATCCTCCTTGAAGCACGTACACCTCTTGTCCTTCAGCTGCACCAACTCCCTCCAAATAAGCATTCGCAGCTTTGGACCTCTCACTTGCGAAAGCTGGCAATGAAAGACAAGTTTCTTGGGTGATGTGAGACGGGATTCAAAGGCTTTGGCATCTTGTTCAATCTGGTCTACAGGAATGTTCTCTGCTCCCTTGACGTGGCTGTTTCAAGACGGATAAGAGCTGTATGTCAATTGTTAAAGAGTTTACCCTTCAGCGAAATCGGAGTTGCCGCGAACGTCTACAACCAAGAAGTCCTTCCTCTGGTCCTGTTGGTTGCTTCTCTTGAGTGTCAGTGTAATGGTTCCGTATCACTTTACCTGAATCCAGCCTGCGAGAGTCTCACGATCCAATGGCTTTGCTGCAGTTGGGGTACTCATTTTTGAAATTAAAATTGGAATAGATCACGTCATTTCTCGTGCGGCTTTCTGGTTCAACGTTATTATTGCCGTTATGATTGAGTAATTTTTCATACTTAAGGTAAGAATATACTTGTGGTCTTCAAAGTCAGTTTTATTGGTTGAGTATCAACATGACAGGCTTTCGACTGTTTTGGCTCTTCTAGAGTAGAATCTAACATTGCTTTATTTTACCAGTGCAATTGGCTGGCATCTTAACAGACTCATATTTTATACACTTTTCATGCACCTATTTCATGAATCAGTGGGTTGGGAGTTTCTCTGGGAGTTTCTGTTTCTCTCAAGTGGCTGAATAAGAGAACATGAGGGAAACAGTTGTTGTTTACCTTTTAGCCATCCTCGCCGCCCAATCCACCGCCTTTGGAATCAATCCAAGAGCATTGACCAATGAAGATCCACTGACTTCAGCGACTGCAACATCAGATACCCCTGCTCCGGTTCCTGCGAGTGATTGCCAGGTCATCCACCATGTATGGCCAGACTACCTCGCATCATCCAACAGATGCTGTATTGAACCAGAAATCGTCTGCTCTGGAGATCATGTTGTTCGGATGTAAGCCGTTAACCATCGAGTGCACTCTCATTCTGATCACACTGCCAATCTCTGCCCACAGAGACTTCGTCCCAGGAACACGAACAGGCCTTCTACCTGACTTTAGCAGCCTCACTCAACTCACTTATATCTATCTGAATGGGAACAATCTCACTGGGACGATCCCTAATTTGCCTCCCAACCTTCTATACCTGTGAGTTGATTTGATCCACATAATCGGGGCTTAACATGAAGCAGTAATATCGGAAATAACCTGCTGACGGATGTCATTCCTTTCGACTTACCTCCGATGCTTGAAACTTTGTAAGAAGCATCATTTACTGGACACATTTATGACGGCTAACATAAAACATAAGCATTGCTGGACACAATCAACTTTCTGGCACGATTCCTACCTCGATAAGCAATCTCACCGATCTCATTCTATTTGATGTCAGCTACAACCTTCTTGCGGGAGAAATCCCAAGTCTGCCCTTGCTTATGACGGCTGAAGTGGATTTGAGCGATATCGCAGCAAACCTTCGAGGAAATTGTTTTACCAACGCTGCTGCTTTCGATGTTATGAATTCCCCCAATTGCCCACGCATATTTGGTGTGGCAAGCTCGACAACCAAAGGCATGTACCCAACAACTACCACAGATAGGCGTTATATTCGTCCAATCAGTAAAACTATGGACACATTGACGTTACCACTTGGAACATATACACAAAGGTTGGAAACTACTTCTGAATTATATATCCCAACCACTGAAACTACTGATGGTGTATTGCGTATTGGTTTTATAACCACAAGTACTAGAACTCAACCACTTCAAACCTTCACACAACGTGCAACAACAAATCTTCAATCTATCGACGATGGTCCGATTGTAATACCTATTGGGGCAGGATATCCGTCAACCAGAAGCACTGCAACGTCTTCAATCGATTCAGTCACAACAGTGCCTGGTGGCTCAATACCCCATCCGAACCCCCCAGCACCTCCCACCGACCCAACCGCAAATCCAGTTGTAATAGCTGGCGGAATAGCAGGCGGACTTGTCGCTTTAATTCTTGTTGCTGTTATGGGAGCCTATCGAATACGGCAAGATTCAACTGACCCAGAAGTTGTTAAAGTGGAATACTTTGAGCCAAAGTACGATCCTTCAGACTCCCCCGACAGCAGTCCTCCGGAATTGGTTGATATGAAAGCGGAATTCGGTTATGGGGCACAGGATTTACCGACACCGCCGATGGAAAAGGAGGGTGGAAGAAAACCTATGGCTGGACGGATATGGGGAACACGTTGAATGCGAAGAGGAACTAAGTTATTGTGGGGAGATTTTCATTTTATGTTGTAAATAGTAAATGTAGTTCTCTAAACTTCATCCAAGATTTGTCTAACAACAGACGTATAAATGAAACTGAGACAGTACAGGACCATGATAGAAACCCACTATTATTTTGGCACATTGCCTAATATCGATCGTTCTCAGATGCAATATTTCGTTTTTATTTATCACACACTCTTCATAAATCATTCGACTCTGCTCCTTCATCATCTCCGTCCCCAGATTCCGAGAGGGACTGACCCTGAATGGAATATCCACTAACATGATTTAATGTTGACGGAGTAGGTTTCTTTGGAGAAACCGATGTTGTAGTTGAAGAAGACGACGAGGAAGACGCTGCAGCAAGCTGCCATGCCGGAATGGCAGGTTTCCCGGCTGTGAATTTACCCAAGAAGGCATCGACTGAGTTACTGGAATCGGCGCTTGCATCACCAAACGAGTTTGATCCATTCTGCGACAGGGTGCCATTCACTTTTGGTGGAGAAGAAGAGGAAGTGGATTGGTAGGCGAGGGGAGGAGGGATGGGAGAGACGGCAGGCAGAGGAGGGAATGCTTTCCGATTCAAGAGTAAATTCTTGAGCGACTTGATTTCGGATTGAAGGTCAGTGATACTCGGGCCTTCTGATGCATTCTTCTTTTCAATGAGGGTTGGAAGGGAATCTTTCAAGGATTCCAGCTCTTCCCGCAACAAACGAACTTCTTCCGCACTTCGCTCTTGTTCTTGCACACTCGCATCAAGTACGCTTTGGAGTTTCTCAGTTTGATCTTGGATTTGTTTTGTTGCTGATTCGAGGGCGGATGAGATTGCGGCGATGCTTGAATTTAGTTTCTCCTGTTCCTCCTTGTGTTGCTGCGAGACGGGCCACGAGAGATTCGGCAGGATGTACGTCTGAGTTTAAGCGAAGTTTAACCTCTGCAACAACAAACAACAAACAAACAACGCACCGTTGCCAAGTGCCACGCGCCCACACCAAAACCAGCGGCGCCAATCAAAGCAAGAAAGAGATCGCGCCAGTCCCGCGGCTGCTGTTGCTGCTGACTAATCGCACTCTGAGAAGTCAAAGCCGAAGTCGACGACTGCGCAAGTTCAAGTTGAAGTTGGTTTGGCCGCGGCGGAAGCGACGGTTCAAATGACGCCATCGACGACGACGACGACGCCTCTTTCAACGCCGCTTCAATTTCAGCCGAGGTCAGTCCCTTCGATTCGAGAAACGAAATGCGCTTGGCCAGTGGCGCAGATGACACCTTCGGATCCACGAGGAACTTGACAGCGAGGGCGACGGACTCTGGTCGGATTGTCGAATTGGTTGGTGGCGTTGTTGGTGGTGTGCTCATGGGTGTGGTTGTACGTCAATCCTTGGATTTCCAACAAAGATTATCATTCATATTAGAGGGAACAAAGTAATAATAGCTTAATATGAATATGTCGCCTCTATAACATGATATGCATCCATGCATCATACTCTCTTCTTGCTTCGTGGAGTTTCTTCCCGTGTCCAAACAACTCGGCAAGCCAACATATCCCTTATCCTTCCCCATGACCGCACTTTCCCGTTCGTTTCTGGTGTCACGATATATACTTGATATCCATACCTCTCAGCATCATATAATGCGATGATCTGTGCTTTTATAGATTCCATGAGAAACGATCTACAACAAACAACCAAACCTGAAAAGTCAAGTAAACGCCATAGCTTGAAATAATGTGCCAAACAGCATGCATCGGCACGCGACTCCAAAAAGCAGGATTTTGTACGCATAACACGCGTTCTTGAAGCATCCAAATTACGACAGCAGCAACCAAGAAAGATATTGTTGAGAATATGTATTGCTTGATGAGTGACCCCTGTGGGTGGATCGCAAAAAAGTCGCGATGAGACGTTTGAGTGGATAGGGCGAGGAAGAGGAGAATAGACCCGAGACTTGCCCCGACAATATCGTCGGCGATATTCTTTTCGAGTTGAGAGTCGATGATGACTGAGAAGATATTTTTGAGTGAAAGCGAGTATTATTCAGATCACGCGAAGCACACCCAAGACCCCAACCAAACTCTAAATTTTTTACTTACTTGAAAACAAGAGCGCAAAAGTACACGTACAATAAACAAGCGTCGAAGTAAGCTCAAAAAGAAACGACGTCTCCGGCTCCCCAACACCTCCCTTCTTATTCCCCAACGCCGAATGCGGAAAGAAAATCCGATACAAGACTTGATCCGTAATAGTCGGAAGCACCTAAGCATAAAAATAAAACGCCAACGAATAAATACACCTTTGTCTTTTGAAATTGATGACAAATCTGTCAATACCTCACCATCACACCAAGCATAACTTCGCCCCACTGGTCAACCTTCGACCACCCCCAATACCCTGTGTAATGGTACATGAAGGACCCAGCGCCCACGACACCGAAAACACAGTACATGTGTCGAACAGCTTTGTGCCCGTGATGCGCGGACGAGAATATCGCGCCAAAGAGGCCGACGGTTACGAGGCTCAGTGACGAGTAGGACGCCCAGTATTCAGGTGGTCCTGTGAGTGCGCTTTCACAGAAGAGGGATGTTGGTTTGGTGAAATAGGGTGGGAGCATTTTTTGGTAGAGTGGGTAGGGGTTTGGTTTTTGACAGTTTTTGTTTTTTCTGTTTCGCAAGCGGAGTTTCAATTCGTGAAGGAAAAGTTGACAAATGTTTCTTGGATGTTTTGGATAGGAATCGGTGGCGGAAACTTTGGGTACTTGGGTTGTGAAAAGGAGTGCTGTGGTTTATAAATGAGAAGAGGAGGTTTACGAAACAATGGCACTTGCTTTCTATCTTTTAATGTGCTATTAGCTGGCGCACTGGATTTCATCTTCGATTTTTTATGGCTCATATTGGCTATAATAATTTAAACCTCGGAAAAAACGTGTATCTCAGGAAATGTAAGGTAGAAGATATCATAATCTAAAATACTCTTATTCAAGGAAGATAGAATATTCGTTTCCCCTGCTGTCGTCAACTGCCACTATCTCGCAAAGGAAACGAAATTTCTGAAATAAGAATTACTATCTCAATCATTGGAAAATTAATTGGCGGAAAAACAAAAACTCCACTAAAAAATGCCAATCCCACACCAACAATACCTCCCCCTCACATACCCAAACCCACTCCCAGACATCCCACCAGGCGGCATCTCCCCCCACCCACCAAACCCACTCTCCTTCCCCCCCGAAATCCTCATCCTCCTCACCCTCCTCCACACCTTCTACATAACCCACATCCCCCTCCGCACAAAGCTCCTCTCCGCTCTCCTCGCGCTCGCGTTCTCAGTCATCGAGCCGACGTTTTACATGGTTACGAGGGAGGACCCCGTCACGGGTGCGGTTGATATAGCGTGGGATGCGATTTTGGAGGGACGCATGGGTCGGGATGCGCATACGACTTGGGAGCAGGGGTGGGCGAATCTTGTGTTTTCTGGGCCGTTCTTTTTGGTGTATTTTTGGGGGTTTGAAGGATTGGGTGGTGGGCGGGGAGGGAGAATGTTCAGGGGAAGGGGAAGGGAAGGAAAGGGGGGAAGAAGGAGAGTGGCGGTTTGGAGGATGGGATTCGTGTTATTTGGCCGGGGCGGTGGACTTGGGTTCAGTGGAGTCGTGCTATTTGTGCACCGTTGTTGATTTGGGGGTTGGAAATTGTTGAAGGGTATACTTTAATTGGGATGTATGGGTGGAATCCGGCGTGGATTTATAGCGGAAGAGATGCGTTGTTTTCGGGTACGATTAAGTTGAGTTACTGGAGGTATTGGTTGCCACTTGGGTTTGTGTTGGAGTTGGTTGGATGGCAGATTCTGTTAAGGGTTGCCAATGTAAAGCGAAAGTGAATATAAATATTAAATAGTATGTCTCACTGTCCAAAAGTTCTTGAAGACAAAAAATGACGCTCAAAAACTTGATCCAGTTGCCGCCTGAGACACTCTTCAAAGTCTTTCTGCACACAAACTCTCCAAAATGCTTATTGACTGTGATTCCTCGCGTTTGTAAAACGTTTGCTGAAGTCTTGAGTAAGCGAACCCAGATATTACTTCGCCTCTCTTATTTTCTCCAGCCCATCGATCCATTCCGATCCTTGCAAACGTCGAAATTATTAGCGAAGAAGACGAAGATGGAGCAAACGGAAACGTTGTCGCGCTGATACAGTCACCAGAGCGTGCAACGCTATTACCTGTATTCAAACGCGTGAGGGTCGTTGGAAGTGGTGGTACAACCCAAAGCAACACACCAAGCCATAGTGTCTCAAGAGACCGCGGTTCAGACAACTCAAGCATAGTATACGTAGGAATCGAACGCAGTATCAAGGTTAATTCCCTCTTACGTACCAACGTTCATTGTTCCAACCAACCCCCGCAAATGATAGGTCCACGTCGGAGCCATCCCAGACCACCCCGAAACCCTCGTCCACTACATTGCCGAACTCCTTCGTCGAGGAATCAGTTCCCAACAAACCGGATACTGCAAACGCCCCGTCCGCGTCCTCTTTGGAACAGTCCAAGTCGCCGGCCGCCGCGGAAACACATCCGCGCACCTCCTTGGTAAATTCCTCAGAGAAATGAAGCCAGTCAATATCACGTTGTGGTGGTGGGACTCTGACCTCATTTCGAATTTGCCGGCGACGGCGGCGACGAGTTTACGGTTACCGAATATGAGGGCGGATGGACATATCCAGGCGCGGGATATCGCGTTGTTGACGGCGGCGTCTGGCGATGCGGCGCAGAGTTTTTTGAAGCGGTTGGAGTTGTTTCGGCCGATGCCGAGGCAGCCGTGGGGGCTTGAGGCGAGTGCCTTTGCGCCGTTGGCGGCGCTTTTGGGGTTGAGAGAGCTGGTGGTGCGGAGTGGGCGGTTGATTGGGTCTCATGATACGCTTGTGGGTGCGATTCTTGCGTTGAGGAAGTTGAGGGTGTTGGAGTTGCCGTGGAATATTGATTCGAGGTTGGGGTCGAGGATTTTGAGGGAGCTGCCGGAGTTGGAGAGTTTGCAGTATCTTCAAGTGACCAGTCCTGATTTCTTTCAGAGTTTGCCGACGCATCCGACGCGGATGCCGGTTGGGACTGGTATGATGGCGGGGATGCAGGCAGTGAAGCTCAAATCTTTAGGACTGACATTTATGGAGCCTGATGCGGCGGATGTGGCTGTGATGGTGGAAGGGATTATTCGATGTCTTCCTGAATTGGAATCGTTGTTTATTCGCATCAACTCTCGTCCAACGAACGACAACGGGCCTGGCCATTTCTATGACTTCTTTAGCGTGATTCCGAAAGAAATGTTGAGTCGCTGGTTGAGAAGGATGGAGACTGGATGTCCGAATTTGTGCGATGTTGGATTGGAGTTGGGTTTGAGAATGTGGGGTAGTCGCAAATCATATGCAGATGAGCTTGTCTTTTCATTTTCGACGTCACGTATGAGGGTGCGGATGTGTTCGCCAGTTGGTAGAATTGGATAAATGAGAGGACAAAAGAAAATACAAAGCAACAGATATTTCATTTATAACCGAGCTCTCTCACTTTTGGCCATGAAAATTAACTCCAATCCACTGCTCAAACTTTTCACAAGCCTCAGTAAGACCACCCTTCAACGCGGAAGAGTCACTGATGACTTCATCACCATGAACAAGAATAACACGCATATCCAAGTCAACACTATCCTTAGTACCATACTTTGGTCCCTTCGCAATAGCCTCCTCATACTCCTTCTTCTCCTCAGCAACAAGTGCATCAACATCCTGCTCCAACATTTCAATCCACGCGTCCCCAGAAAGCTCCGACCCAGTCATCTCATGCACAAGGTCCAAGAACATGCGCGAGTTTCCAGGCTGCCAGTAAATGTTCTTCAAGTCCTTTCCAATCTCAGGGTTGTCAACAAGGTACCCGTACTTCTTGATAAAGTGCTTACGGGTCTGGTGAACGGCCATATCGGCGAGGACGTATCCGTGGTAGTACGCTGCGGACTCGTCCGTGAGTGGGTGTGGAACTGCGAGGAGGGGGCGACCGCTGAGACCGCCCTGGACTTCGAGTTCGACTTGGTCGGCGAGTTCGATGAGGGCGGCGACGGTTAGTTTGTCTTCGGGCATTTCGTAGAGGCGTTGTTCGTAGAAGGGGACGGCGAGCATGGCTGTGAGGTCAAAGACTTTGTATGGGTGGAGGGAACGGATTTCGCGTTCGATCAAGTCCCAGGGCATGACTTTGCCGTCTTTGGAGACGGCGTAGCGGGCGAGCCAGGCGGCGTCGCCGACGAGGGAGTCGAGGAACATGGACTGGTTTTCGGCGTATGGGATGGAGGTTGGGGCACGTTCTTGGGAGAAGAGTGGGGATGGTTGGGTCACGTTTGCAAAGTGAGCGGCGTGACCACCTTCGTGCATCAAGGTGACGAGAGCAGTGTGTCCCGAGCCAACTTGACCTGGAGTTGCAAGGGAGGTAAAGTTTGCTTGAGATGGAACCCATCCCTTTGTGGTGGAGACCCAAGCTGGTTGTGGCCAGTGGCAGAATCCGTTCGAGTATTTTCCCTTACGGTCGCAGAGGTCCAAGCGCATAGTAGCACCAGCATAGGTAATTCCAAGGGCGGCAAATGAACGAGCCCAAGCATTCACAGCAGTTTCGAATGGGAAGTAAGGATCCTGGAGAGCAGAAAGGTCTCCAGCAAGAGCGAATCCTCTGTTCCAACCCTTCAAAGCATCAGCACCCTTCTCCTTTGCCAAAGTTTCAAGAGCCTTGTTTTGAATATCCTTAGCTCTTGCAAGAAGCTTCTCCAAGATCGGGAACAAGGTCTTCTTTCCGAAACCTTCAGCGGCCGTCACCTTCATATCGTAGAAGCACTCGAAACCAAGAGATCTTGCCAGTTTGTTTCTCAGCTTCACGATTTCGACAAACTCCGGAGCAATGAAGGGGCCGATAGAGCGCATGCCGTCCCAGCAGGCCTTCCTGAGAGCCTCGTTGTCCGAGGTGCGCATGATAGAGCGCAGCTGGACGGAGGAAGCCTCGACAAACACGTTCGAGTCCGGGTGGAAGTAGCCGAGTTTGAAAGCGCGTCTGTGTTCAGCGAGTTTTGCCTCGAGTCTGTTCAGGTCCTCGCGCATTCGAACCCCGTCGGCGTCTGTGATGATGTAGCACTTGAACGTGCGTTCGAAGATGCGCAGCGTCTTGGCTTCTTCGACACTCAAATCGGGGCGCTGGAGCAGTGTTTGCACTTTGGAAAGCATTTGCGCATCGCCGAGAAAGGCGTCGAGTTCGTTTTTGGTGCGTGTGAGTTCGTCTTTTTGGTTTGGTTTGTTGTCAGAAGGTTGTTTGGTTAGAAGGTGGTTGGTTGGTTGGTTGGTTGTCTTCGAAGGGGCACCCACCCGAGGAACACCCGGCCAAGTTCATCTTGGTCGCCCAGAAGTTGTCTTCAAAGGCCTTGTGCTTGTGCTCATACGAATTGTTGAAATCCTCAATGAACTGGGTGACGCTCGACACTGTCATCTTTTGTTGTTTTTGCGGAACTGCTCGGATGCCCAACTTGAAGATCCGGAAATTTCGAACCAACATTTATCAACCTTTTATTCAGAGAAGGAAGGGAATGATGGCTTTCCGTGACCTTGGATACGCATCGCCAAACATCTTTCGATACCATCGGTGTTGAGATAGTCCGCGAGGAATGAGATTCGCCATTGTGAAGAACAGAAACATGGCGCTATGTTACCAGAAGCGATAGCATACCTTCAAAATTAATTAACAGTCGCGTCATAGAAACCTCAAAGACGTACCCAGCCCATTCCAGAATCTCACCAAAATAGTTGGCAGCCGAAACATACACAAACATTCCCTTCCTTGGAATGAAATACCTTTGCTTTGGCTTGTCTCCATCCGCCTTCTGTTGACGAAGTGAAAACAAGTGGTAGTCTGCTGAGACGTTGATCGACATTCCCACAGCAAACACGATAACTCCTATCCAAAATTGCCACTCGAATAGTCTTTTCTCATCCGTTAATGCCGCGGCTGTTCCGTTCACGAACCCATTCGCTACATTGAAAACAACAGCCCCGCCAACTGTTATGAGAAGGGACATCGGAGCCATGCTAGGTGCAAAGTATGTATATATCAGAGAGCGATGCAGGTAGTGGGCTTGCCAGAGAAACAGAAGGAGCAATGCAGGTGTTGAAGGTGTATCTGTCTGAGCAAAGAACGACAATGGATACACGATCCATGGAATCGATTCGAAAAAGAGCCATCCGGGTTTGCCCGGTACTTTGATAGACCATGACCAGTTGTTTGTGTAGAACTTTCCTGTCGCACACTCAGTCTGTTGCGCTTAAACAAGAAACAACTTACCGAATGGGGCTGTGAGGAATAGTGAAAATATAAAGACAACGGTGCCGTATCCTGCTATGAATAGGATGGTTTGGTCAAACAGATGCTGGGTGTCGGCGTTCATTTATCTCCTTTTTTTACGTTATCTTATAAGTATGGAAGGGAAAGAAGTAATGCCGATTGTATTCTAAAGCATAATTCTTTCGGTTATAGCAATAAAAAGTTAATCTGCAAAAGACGATTAGCCACTGCACAAATTCCAAAAATGCATCCCGAATTGCGGGTAATCCTTCCAAGATAGTGATGTCATCCTTACACAGGGAGCCATGCTAATCTTCTCTGTATCGTTCCAATTTTCATAAGTGTCCACAGCATTTATGGACACTAACCACTCTTTCAGTCTGCTTTATGAAACTGCGCCTATGAATCTGCAAGAACGATTTTGGGATTGTTTCTCGCGCAGTTGTTGCGCAGTTTCGCGGTGTGTGGTTAAGGTAAACGAAATAAGCCAACATTCACAAGACAAGAATGTGTGATCCCACAAGGGTTCCTTCTGCATTTGACGCGTGATCTACACGGATTTGCACTGTAAATGACTGCCATATTTATATCTTTGCCATAATCGTTTTCTTGATCTCAAATGGCTTCATCGCTTGCATCACGTCTGTCCACCCAATTTGACAAGGCTCTCAGCACAGGCCACCTTGTCTTCACGCCAAGCACAACTGTCATTATTCCAAGTGGCAACATCAACGTGAGTGAGTCCCCTGTCCAGCGCCAACCAACACATTCTAAACTTCACCCAGTTCCAAATCCGCCTGGCCCCGTCTCTGGCAAAGAAACCCACCGGAGGCCTCACTCAAGAAAAGAAGGAACCAAAGAAACCATTCAACCCGTTCCTCGTCCCCGAACCAGAACTCTTGGTCGACTCAACACTCCTTCCCCTCCACAACATCCTCCTCAACAAGTTCAGCGTTGTCAAAGGACATGTCATCATTACAACGAAAGCATGGGAGAGTCAATCAAGCCTATTGAATGCAAATGATTTCTCAGCGGCGTGGACGTTGTTAGAGACGGGAGAGTACCTAGGGTTTTATAATTGCGGGCCATTGTCAGGTGCGAGTGTGCCGCATAAGCATATGCAGTTTATTCCTGTTGTGAAAGGGTCTGCGGAGGAAGGCATTCCGATTGAGAGTGTGATGGAGGGATGGGCGAAAGAGAGTAAGCCGTTGGAGGCGACTGTTGTTCCTGGATTACCGTACCTGCATCGGGCATGCTTTTTCCCACGTGCTGATAAAGAGCGCGTGGATGCGAAGGATGTGGAGAGGGTTTATGTCGAGATGGTTAATGGCGCGTTCAAGGCTGTTGGAATTGACTTTTCAGGAACTTTGAATCACGCAGTTTCAACTGGTGTGGAAGGAGAAGGGAAGGAGGAGGTGTCATATAATGTGATTTTTACGCGTGAATGGATGGTTGTTGTTCCGAGAAGAGCCGAAACATACAAGGAATTGAGCGTGAATTCTGTAGGATTTGCAGGAATGATGCTAGCCAAGAGCGAGGCACAGCTGGAATATTTAAAGCAGTCTGGAGCGCTAGTTGACGTGATAACCGGAGTTACTTTCTCTTCTTGTCAATAGATTTCTTGCTTCCAAAACAAATGAACAAGGGAAGCTCTGATCCACCACCGACACCAACCAAACTCGAGTACGACATCGCCTCGTGGTCCTCGCACTCAGCCGCGTACCATCCACGCCACATACGCGTGAACCGTCCGAGCGACCAGGGAAGGTGTGTCTTCTCGTTCAACCAACCAATCCATCAAACACTAACTCCAAATCCAAATCCAAATCAAAATCAACAGTCGCTGGTCCTCCGGCGCCAACAACCAACTTCAGTTTGTCGCACTGAAACTCAGCCGCCCCGCCGTCGTCCAAACAATCACCTTTGGAAAGTACCACAAAGTCCATGTTTGCAACTTGAAGGAGTTCAAGGTCTTTGGCGGTCTCTCCCTGGATAATATGCAGGAACTCTTGCACTCGGGACTCAGAAATGACTCGGAGCCTGAGACTTTCTCTCTCAAGTATAAACAGAACGGTGTCGTGAGTTGTCGTCTCCTGTCAAACTCAATCTGAATACTCCATTCATACACAAAGGTCTTCCCATGCCAATACATCAAAATCGCTCCTCATCTCGCGTGGGGACCAAACTTCAATTTTCTATTTGGTATGTAGAGTTGAGAGGCCTCCAACAACCTGAATATGTTGACAAGATTCAATGGAACTACATCAACGTGAGTTTCGCCCATTAATTAAGAGTGTATGTAGATTTTTAAATCGTGGCTAGTATCGTGAAAACCAAGTTATTCGTCTCTGCATGAAACATTTCCGTCAACGAAATTATTTAGACGCATTTGAGGCTTTGCAAACTAGGACTAACCTGCAGCTGGAAGATCCCTTATTGACCGAGCTGCACGCGTCACTCGTAAGTGTGAATGTTGGAGCCTGCAGTATGGCTTATGGCTTTATCAAAAGGTCATCAATGGCGATTTCACGGCTGCCGAGAATATTCTCCAACAAGCGTTCAACCGAAACTTGTTCACAGAGTATGTTCATGAATCTAGTTATAAGCCCGAATGGAGACGCATCAAGAATGATGGAGGTGAAACTTTCCAATCGAAATTCAGTCAACTAAACTCAGAACGCTGTTAGACGCTGAATCACCTTGCTGCAGAGGAGGTCACCAAATGTGTGTGGATTCCGAAGGCGGCTAGTTTACATTTTTGGTGGTTGGGATGGGCAAAAGGACTTGTCGGACTTTTGGAGTTTTAATGTTGAAACGCGTCAATGGAAGTGCATTAGTATGGACACTCGAAGGTTTGTTTCTCAGAATGACTGAATGTTATCTTATGACATACCATCAGAATGAACGGACCTGGACCACGATCTTGCCATAAGATATGTTTTGATCCTGCCACGAAAAGTATCTACACGCTTGGAAGATACGTGGATCCTGATAGTCGTCCTAATGTGAATCTTGATGGTGACTTTTGGAAGTACGACACCGTCTCTTCTCGCTGGACGAAAATTAGCTCCAACACTTTGGTGAGTCGACATTTCAATCAAGTATCATAAAACTTACCCTGTCAACTCATCAAATAGCTTGACGGTGGTCCGGAACTTATCTATGACCATCAAATGATTGTCGACTCTGACACTCAAACAATGTACATTTTCGGAGGTCGCACCATCGGGCCTGACGCCAACCAAGTCTCTTACTCCGGACTTTATTCCTACAAAATCCCAACCAACCAATGGACCCTTCTCCGCACCGACACATCCCATCCAGACATCCACTCTATCCGCCTCAAATCCCGATCGGCCACTCCATGCTCTTCAACCCTTTAACCCGTGAACTCTACATCTTCGCCGGCCAACGCGAAAAGGACTACCTCTCCGACTTTTACATATATGAAGTCGACACCGACACAGTCCACGAAGTCTCGCGCGACTACAGTAAGCAAAACGGGCCTGAAGCAGGGTTCACTCAACGCGCTACAATCGACGCTTCTTTGGGAGAGTTTTATGTCTTGAGTGGGTTGCAGAAGGATAAGAATACGACCAGGAGTCTGTCAAGAACTCGTTTGGCGGTACAGCCTCACCCGCGCGAAATGGACGCGTGTGTATCATAATGAGAACGTTGGAGCTGAGTATTGGGCTTCGATGAAGGATGTTGAGCCGTGTCCGCGGTTCGCGCATCAGTGGGGTATGACCACGTAAGAAAGGTGCAGTACCTGTTTGGAGGAAATCCGGGTGACCCCACGAATATGAATTTGCGGTTGGATGATTTTTGGGAGCTTGTGTTGTTGAGGCCTGATGCTGCGACGGTTTTGAGACGGGCGCGGTTCAGGGTTCGGAGGTTGCAGTTTAAGGAGATGTGTTTTGCGGCTGCGGGAGATTCGGGGCGGGTTTTGGCGGCGTTGGAGTTTTTGAGGACACGGGTTGCGGAAGTTGTTGATCATGCGGATGAAGGGGAGTCGAAGGAGTTTAGAGACTTGGCACAGTATTTGTTTAGTTGGAAGAATGTGTTGCTGTGAGTGGGGAGGCGGTGTGTAGGAGGTTTGGTTGCGACTGAGACTGGAAGCGGTGGTGAAGGTTTGTGTTTTTCCATGGTTAATCATCGGAGCTAACATAAGGTCCTTTAGGTTTAAGCGCGTTCACAATGAGGTCCGAAGTGTATGACTTGTTGCTCGATTACTTCCCAACAAGTATGCGGGAGCCAAAAGGGAACTTGGTGGATCTAATCGACATGATTCCGGCTGCATAGGAAAGAATACCAAAGATGTGGAATTTGATGAGTTTTTTGTTTCTTATTTATGTCGAAATGGTTTGACGAAGTTGGAAGCTGTAATGAAGTGTTTATGAAAACTTACACCTCCATCGTTTTGTTCATCGTTCTTTACAGTCATCGGTTGAGGGAGGTTCAGAGATACTTTGCTGCAGTTTCTGATAATTTAACATCGCTACAACAACTTTATAAACACGAACCCAGGAAAAAAAAAAAAATCACCGCGTTCCCCATATCCGCCCTGGCAAAGGCTTCCTTCCCACATCCTTCTCCAACGGCGGTGTCAAAATATCAATATTTGCGCCTTGATCCACTTTCAAATCAACCATCGGTGGCGGCGACGGGAACACTTCTGGAGAATTCGAATTTTCCGGAGTCGGAAAATACTGCATTTCCTGGTCCCCTGTCTTGGATCCGTCTTTCATTCGGTATGCTCCTACCACGACAATGAGGACTAAGGCAACGACTCCTCCTGCGACACCGCCAGCGATTACGCCTGTGTTTGATGGGGAATCTGATTGTGGTGTTGGAGGTCCTGGTGGATGTGGGTTCGGGCCGCTACCGGCTGTTGGCGCTGGCATTCCCGTGTTCATTGCTTTGTTATCTGTACCAGTTGGAACGGAGTTTCCCTCGCCCGTATTTTGAGCGACTATGGGTGTGATTGACGTCACCGGCGGTGGACCAACGCCGCCGGGTGAAGGTGGGGTGGAAGAAGATGTAGGTGGGGGGTTGGCTCCTGGAACTCCTGCTGTTGGAGCACAGCTGTTTGCATTCACAACGCTGTAATCTTGGGAGTTGGTGAAGCAGTTTCCGTTTAGTGATTTGGGATATCCTCCCCATAGACCACTTTGTGTTAAACTTGATGGAAATTGTGGGATGAGACCGGTAAGTGTGTTTGAGCTGACGTCCAAGAATTGCAAGCTGCCCAGAGTAATAATACTTGTTGGAATGGATCCAGATAGGCGATTCTTTGAAAGTTGACTGATTTGGAAGTTGAAAAATTGGTGGCTGTGTTGAATGATGTCTCACATGTACGTCAGTGTTGATGGAAGGTACGGTAAGGATCCAGTCAATTGGTTAGATCCCAGATCTCTGCAATTATATTAGATGGCTTGATTTCGAAGAAAGCACTCACAAATACTGAAGTGATGGAGGAAGAGATGGTATGCTCCCAACGTGGCCATTTCCAGTAAGCGACAGATACGTGAGCTTAGTAAAGAGAATGAAGTTTGGAATCGGTCCCACTTGTGCTCCCGAACTGAGGCTTCTGCAAAACGATGATGTGTGGTGAGTGACTGTTTGATCGTTCTGGAAGACATCGTTTACATTTGTGAAACAAGCCCGTCGATACAAGTGATCCCACGACTGGTACAACATGCGCTAGGTGACGATGGATACGATGACCAGGTATCGTGGATGACCTGGCACTCATTGATGAGGGGAGTAGACGGACCAGTTGTCGCTGTAGCTGTCGCTGTATTTGAATCGCTTCCTTGTCGCTTTTCTAGATCATTATCTGCCGTAGCAGTGTGGATTACACAAGCAAGCGCAGCGAACAAGATGAGAGTTTGTTTCATGAGACACTTTTTCAACATTTCCCAAACCAATCAAAATACATAAATGTCAATGCAGAACTATTTACAAAAAACAAATCACCGTGTCCCCCATATCCGACCCGGCAACGGTTTCCGTGCTCCCTCCGTCTCCCACGGCAAACTCTGTGCAATCACCGGAACATCTGAATCCGGTGTCAAATCAATCATCGGCGGCATCGCATATGCATGAGGTGACATTGACTTGTCATTCTCAGGTGTTGGCAATTGCTCGAATTCCGGCTCATTCAGTGTGTTAGATTCCTTTTGTTTTGTTTGGTGAATGCCAATAACGACGATTAAGACCAAAGCCACGATTCCCCCTGCAACACCTCCAACAATTACGGTAGTGTTTGTCGGTGCGGGTTCGGGTATGGGCGGAGTTGGTGGGCCCGGGGGACGAGGCTTTGTGCTTGTTGTTGGAATAACAGCTGTATCTGTCGCGAGACTTATTGACGCAGTTGATGTAATTGGTGGTATGAGAATATCAATTGATGTTGTGGGAAGTGGTAAAATAACGGAATCGATAGCTGTGGTAACCGGTAGAATGACGACTGTAAAAGTCCGAGTCACAGAAAGTGTACCCGGATTGTTACTTCCAGGTGTATTGACTGGAATACTGCAGTGATTCGTCTCATTGGAATTCTAAACGCCATATACATCGGCATTTAGGAAACAGTTTCCGTTAAAGCTGGCGGCGTATCCACCCCATTGAGGGTTGGATGTAACAGTCATGGGTAAGTTGGGAATACGACCAGAAAGCTTGTTGTCATGGACGTCAATGAATTGAAGGTTTATAAGTGGGGGAATCATGTCAAGTAATCCAATTAGCTTGTTCGCACTTAATTGGCTGGAAAAAAAGATGTGTCAATGCATTTTATATCGATATTGGAGACGTACATGAATGTGAGTGTAGTTGGAAGTCGTGGGATGTATCCCACTAACTCGTTGGATCCAAGATCACTAGTATACTTGTTAAGCTACTTCATGAAAGCAAACATCTTTGACGTACAGATACTGTAGATAGGGAGGTAGCGTAGGAATAGTTCCAACAAGACTGTTTTGGTTCAACGAGATATAAGTGAGCCATCTGAGAGCTGCAAGGCCGAAAGGCAGTTGTCCTGATTTATAACCTTTTCCGAATTCTCTGTCACATTAAATAAGTATCATAGCAGAACGGCGTTTGGCAGAACGTACATTCGGGTTACATGACCGTTGACACAGATTATACTTGGTTCTATACAACAATCGGTTCCTGAAGAAGGATAGTTTGGCCATCCATAGTGAATGATCTCGCATTCAGTGGCTTGTGGTGTTGGTGTTGGCATCGGTGTAGGCAACCACACCCAAGTTGGCGTTGGCGTAGGTGTTGACAGCGAACTTGTTGGAACAATTGAGCTTGTTGAATCGGTGTCATCTCGTTGAGTCGATGCAATGTAGACGGACTTGACGGCGGCGAAATAAGACATGAGGATAAGAAGTCTTGGTTTCATGATCCACTTATGGTTTTTGATTGAATGAAAGACACAAATTATTGACAACGATATTTATCCATGTTGTTATTATGGCATTCAGTGCGAGAGGCTTGAAGTGACTGATTTTAACGTTGGAAATTTACAATGAGTCTTTGCAAAGTCGCACTATCGTAGAAGACATGAATAATACTAAATCTGAGTTCTGCCATATACCTGACATGCCGCATAGAATCTTTTGCATTAGGAGATCGCTCCAGGTTGGCATTCTCATTTCACCTCCGTAACGGTCGAAGTGCGTAAATTAAAAACAACTGAAAGAAAATTGATTTATTATAAGATAATAGAGTATTTAACCTCCTTGGGAACAATATTTATGTTGACGCGACCATCAAATGAGACTGATGCGAATATCCACGGATCAGCACTGCTCCAAGCTACAGAATACACACTGTCTTCGAATTCCCGGTAAGTTGCAATGAGTTCGTCTGTTGTTTTACTGTATATCTATAAGTTAGCGCGTTGAAGCCAGGCCGAGTGTGTTGTAGCCAGACAGTATTCGCTATTGGGCTCGCTACGCATACTAGATGCGACCAAATATACTTACATATTATCATTTACATTGGATACACCATCCAACCCTTCCTCATCCGAATCCATAGACCGAATCAACCCAAAGGGCGTACTCGACACAGACACAACATTATGCAGATTCACCAAACAATCCGAACTACTACTCAAAAGCAACTGATCATGAAACTTGTTGTACGCAACAGACCAAACCCAATGCGTATGGTTATTCAAGTCCTTCAACGGTTTCGTCACATTCCTAGAATCCCAGATACGCACGCGTCCGTCGTTCCCGCCCGTCGCTAAGTAATACGGCTTGTTGGGGTTATAATCAATGTCCCTGATACATTGGTCATGCGCGTAGGGGATAGAAAAAGTGGACGTTGTAGGCGGCGCACGTAAATCAAGACCGAAAAGCGAGTGTCCAGCCGCGAAAGCAAATTCATCTGTGTTATGAGGGTTCCACTTCCCACAGTCGATAGATTCCGTGAGTACATCTGAGGATGCAGTTGAAGGGATTGAATACGTAGATTGGAGTGTTGCTTTTGAAAGAGCCCTGTCGATTGCAAAGACCCCGACAGCGTTTGTGCCAGTTGCAATGACACGCGACTTGTCACCTGTCGGGTCCCAGAACACGTTGCTGATGTTTTTGAGGGAGTTTGAAGATTCGATGCGCAGGAGGAGAGAGAGGGATCCCGCGGCGTTTGCCAGTTTCTCGCCCTTGTCGTCGATTGTTGAAAGGGCCGAGAGAAGAAAGAGGGACGCTGAGGGCGTTGCACCGATCTTTGCCTCTGTTGAAACAGTGAATACAAAGTCAGCCTTGTCGATCGCCGGTGCGATTGATCTGATTTGGGACGGGTGCGCGAACGACTGCGACGACACTTCGTTCGTGTCTTCGTCGAAATCGAGAAGGCGAAGCTGTTTTGTTTTTGGTGGTGTTGTTGTGGCGTCCACTCAAACACATCACACGCACCTCGTTCTCGGCTCCAGATCCGTTAAATACACTGCTCGTACCCGCAAAGAAGCGCGGTCGGTCGGGTTCGGCTAGCTGGGCTACGATGCAGCGCGATTGGTGCGGCAGTGTGAATGACATTGTCTTTGGGAGAGAAAGAACAGCTAATAAATCTGCAGATAATTCTGATAGAGATCCATCATCCGCGACATTTTCAAAACTAGTGAATACATTTCAGCACAACGTTCATTGTCGTGACTCTCGCAATTCGGAAGGAACGGGCCGTATTCAGTTCTCCTCGACAGCAAGCGAAGTGATTTGAGCGCAGATTGGGAATGTTGTTTGATGAATTTGTCCATAGCGTTCAGAAAATCAGGTCACAAGAACGTTTTCGTTGTTTATGTGGGAGAGCATGTTTGACAGAAGAGAGACAACGTTTTTATTTATGAACTACCACCAAATTACAACTTGGACGCGTTCTTCTTGGATGCGTTGTAATCAGCACGCTTCTTTTGAACATCGGCTTGCATTCCAGCCGCGTCCAAACTGGACACAATAGCCATAGGACTCGCCAACCACTCTCCACCATCCACAACCTCGATAGCACCAGTAACAAGACTCGCAGCGTCACTAAACAAGTACAGAGTAGTGAATTCAATGTCACGAACAGTACCCATCCGTCTGAGTGGGATGGCACTGAGAATCAAGTCTCTCGCGCCACTTGGCATCAACTTTGTCATTCCAGTTGTATCATCAATAGGACCTGGAGCAATAGCATTCACTCTGATTCCATACTGGCCCCACTCCAGAGCAAGCACTCTAGTAAGAGCATCGACTCCAGCCTTTGCCGCACACGCATGGGCCATCAGCAGCGTGCCCTTGTACTGCAGCGTTGCGGTGATATTAATAATAGCGCCCTTTGACAGCTTCAGCAACGGCAGTGCGGCCTTGCACGTGTTGAAAGTGCCGACCAAGTCAATGTCGACGACGGTCTTGAACGCGTTCGGCGACAGGTCTTCAGCCGCGCACAGAAAGTTTCCCGCCGCGCCGCAAACAACAAAGTCGAGGCGTCCGAACTTGGCCGCGGTGGCTGAAACGGCCGCGTTGATCGCCTCGAACGAGCGCACGTCCGCGGCGATGCAAAGCACTTTGTTGGTTGTCGACGTGGCGGCTTCGATGGTGGCTTTGGCGGACTCGAGTTTGGACTGCGTGCGCCCGACGATCGCGACTGAGGCTCCGTGGCGAACAAGGGCTGTTGCGATGCCGAGACAGATGCCACTGCCGCCGCCGGTTACGAGCGCGACTTTGCCTGCGTACAGTGTGGGTGGAAACACTGAGAGTGTGCTTTTGTTGGATGCCATGTGTTTAGAGAAGAAGTTTTTTTGTTTGTTTGGTGGCAGGTGGCTTCTGTCTTACTCATGGAACGTGGTTAACCCAAGCCGCTCTGTTTTTCTAATTACACATGGACTTGCTTTATTAATGCTGCTGTAAAGTTTTTCGTTCAATTTTTAGGCAACTCCTGTCTTACACTCGAACTCATGGATTGTTGACGCATCCGTTGGTATTCCACAGCAAATGGAGGAGGGGTGACAATCCTAATAAATGGTGCGTACAGTGGTCCGGTCTGCCTGGCAATACCGTTTTGGTACGTGCACCTGATTTTCTTTTCCGCCCCTCAGGTGTGTCAGAAAACATTGCAGGTACGTGCAGGGTTTTTCCGGCCTGCCTGGTTCGAAATGAGGTTTGCTTGCACCATATATCCGTTCTGCCTGCCAAGACAGAAAGATTGGGTGTACCCCAAAATAAATATGCCTGCCTGCCTCTGATGCGAGTTAATTGGAGTGCACGTTGTTTGATGATTGGTTTTCTTCCAACTACTCACTTCAAAGGCACTGCGACACGCATATCATTGTTAATTTCTTTGCTCTTCCTTTAAGAAGTAGTTACCTACCGCCAAATTTACTATTTACATATGTAACAGAGGTGCAAACCTGGCCACCTATATATTAAATGGCCTTACTTTTGGTGCAGGTCTCGGCCGCCTGCCTGAACAAAAAGGGAAGAAAAGGTGCACCATAACTATGGATGCCTGGCTGCCTGTGAAAAATGAGTCAAAGGGTGCACGGTCGTCAAGGTTTTATTGGGGTTGTCATCCCTCCTGCAAATGGAGTCATTGTCATGTAAGATGGAATTATATTCCATGGATTGTGTAACTCAAACCTAGACAACTGAAGCACCAATTGTCGCTTCAGCATTTCCATCTTCCAAAGATCTCGCAGAGGGATTATGACTCGTTTGAATCAGAATAATTCATTGAGTGCTCTCCACTTCCAATCTACACCGTTTGAGTGCTTTTGAGTACCGCAAGTTGATTAAAACGCTGGTTTCATTCAAAATTGAGACATTCCCATCAAAAACAACAAACTTTCGACCACGAAATCCACTATCAGAAATGACTGAAACAACAGATCACAAAGCCGACTGGGAGAAGCTCTCAACGCTTACAGGCCCTGCTATGGCTGAAATGAAAGATAACACTGAATTGACATACCGAGAGTGGAAGATTATCAATGCTGCGAACCCAGACCCTGAGCCCCGTATTTGGAAGAGCAGCAAGATTGCTGCTAGTACTGGCTTGCTGCTTGCTCTGTTACTAATGCCTCTTGGAGTCATTATCATGTTGATTTGCAGTTTCATGTGAGTCCCTTGTTTAAACTTATGATACAATCGCTCAATGTATTGTTAATAAGGGGTCCCAACGGATTCTTGTCCATGTGGAATGCTATCGACCTTGGTGTCTTGGTTTTCCTCAACATTTTGAAGGTATACAACCAACCCCCTACCATTATAACCCTTTCTAACGATTCTAATCCCAACACACATTAGTTCATTGCCGTGCGTCGAGAGGCACCGTTCTGGATGACGATGTTTATGTGAGTGAAATTGGCTTTCCACACAACACAGCCACCCTGATTAATTTAAAAATGACAGCTGGATCCACACATTCAATGCATTCCTCTTTGTCGGTCTCTCAGTTGGAAGTTTCCTTGAAGTAGCCTTACACAGTCAAGTTGGCGCGTATTACTTTGTTGTGTTGATTCTTGAAGATTTGTGGGTTATTGTGTGGACGTTCTTCATGGTCAAGTGGGGAATCAAGTTGAGAGCGCATGCTATTTATGTGAGACGGCTGTTGAATGAAGGACGGGCTGCGAAGGTGGCAGCGGATGCGGCAAAGAAGGAGGCGGAGACTGTGATTTCTATTCCTGCAGTGGCAGCTTCTTCTTCCTCTCATTAAGACCTCTTTTTTTGGAGCATTTACTATGAACATAGATTACCGAGTTACTTTATTTATTGTTTCTGCATTCAACTTCTTCAAATCCAACCAAATGAGCACCATCCGCCGCCTCTTTTCCACCACACCCCGAACAATGTCCGCAATCACCGCGCTCGCCACGTCCGAAAAGTCCACCATCCTCGCGCCACTTCTCGCCGCCGGATGGAAGCTGCAGCCCAAAGACAGCAACACACCAAAGGCAAAGGAAGCCCTGACAAAGACCTTCCACTTCTCCGACTTCAACGAGGCTTTCGGATTCATGACACGCGTTGCCATCGCTGCCGAGAAGGCGGATCACCACCCTGAGTGGTTCAACGTGTACAACAGAGTCGAGGTCCTGTTGACCACACACGATGCAGGGAACAGCGTCAGTAAGCGGGACGTTGACCTTGCGACTAAAATGGAGGAGTTTGCATCTACCCAACGAAAGTAGAAATTAAAGATAGTTCATCCCACACCCTTTCTTTTGTTTTTCTTGTTCCTAAAACACACACACTATGACAACGTACCGCCTACCACTACACGTCCCACCACCAACAGGCACAACCCGCCTCCTCATAACCCTCTCATCCCACCCATCATCCCTCCCCCCAACAGACTACATCCTCCTCTCCCACAACACAACCCTCTACTGCATCGAATCCATATGCCCACACTCAGGGGGACCCCTCTGGAAAGGCCCTGTCGAAGACATCGAGGACCTCGACGCCGCAACGGAACCGTGTCGGAACCCGTTCATTGTGTGTCCGTGGCATTCGTTCCGGTTTGATTTGGGCACGGGGGCTGTGGATCAGACGGAGGAGAAGGGGCATGATGCGAGGACGCTTGGGGTTTTTGTGGATGAGGGTGGGGAGTGTTGGGTTGAGGTGAGGGAGGAGGAAGAGGGGGTTGAGTGGAAGGTTGATGGGGTGAAGGTTGTGGATGTGAAGCCGGGGGCTGCGAGGTTGGCCAAGTTTTCTGTTGCAAAGAATACGGGGGTGGTGAAGGGTGGGACGGTGGGGGAGAGGCCGGAACTAGGGGATGGGAAGACGAGTTGGTCGCTTGTGGATTGGGCGGTACGGATTTTGAATGAACCGAATCCGAGTTTGAAGGTTCAGTTGACGTTTCATGTGTGGAAATTGTGGAATGATGGGTTGATTGATAAGGTATTGTTGTTGGTTGTTGGATGAGGAGTGGAACTAAACACATCGCGATTCTGAAACAGATTGGATCAGGAACACCACCAGATGAACCAGCTCGTGATAGTAACCTTGAGCGTATTGAAGCTTCACGAACAAAGAAACGCGGAAACGGAACATCTTTGGTATGCATTCCATGGGTTTAAACTCAGTCTCTAATATTGATACCAAACAGATTTCCCGAATCAAAATCTTACACTCCCTCGCATCAATTGAACAATGGGCGATTGATCTCGCTTTTGACATTATCGCCCGATTCGCTACTACACTTGCAGCAGGAACCCAACCACTACCCAGAGGCTTCTTCCACGATTTCCTTAAAGTCGCCAACGACGAAGCCAAGCATTACTCATACCTTGTCGCCCGTCTTGAAGCCCTTGGATCTCATTTCGGTGCACTACCCATCCACGCAGCTCTCTGGGAATCCGCAGAGCAAACACGTGGGAATTTATTGGCACGACTTGCTGTGGTGCACATGGTACATGAAGCACGAGGTTTAGACGTGAATCCACAGACAATTGCACGGTTTGAAAACGCAGGAGATGTAGAGAGTGTAGAAAAGTTAAAAGAGATTCATGAAGACGAAGTGACACATGTTGGTGCAGGACAGAGGTGGTTTGCATGGATATGTGAAGTGGAGGGGAGGGAAAAGTATGCCACGTTTCATCAGCTTGTGCGGGATAATTTCCATGGGTTGTTGAAGCCACCGTTTAATGAAGAGGATCGTGCAAAGGCTGGATTGGATTTGCAGTATTACATGCCACTTTCTGTTGCACCTGTGGTGAACAAACCTGCTTTTGAGTAGTATGGAATAAACATCTGTTCACTGGTTCATACATCACTTCATGGAATAATGTCCATCGCACCAGATACTTTGTGCATGTCCTTGTAATCTGGCAGCACGTGTTTAAATTGTTATCGGAGATGCCTTGACAAATTGGGGTTTTGTTTGTTTCACTTCCGAAAGCCCATGAGCATCGAGTAATAGCAAATCTTCTTCTTGCAAATCTGTTCAGATCTTCTTCGCCCACGAACCTTCTCGAATCCAAACCAAATCAATGTGGAAGACACTCACGCGCAAACAATCGACACTCACAATCCGAAATGCGTCGCCGTCGCCGGAAAGACGACCTGGACTCGGACTTGGACTTGGACTCGGAAGCGAGGCGGATTCCTCGTCGACGCCGCCGCTTTCGAGGGCCGCGACACCGACGCCAACTCTGATTAGTCCGTCTTCTTCTTCTTCTTCTTCTTTTGTTGTTGGTTCAAATGGCCGATCGACGACACCGACACCGACTACTCCATCGACTACAACTACAACTACAACTACAACTACCACCACGTCGAGCACAACCCAGAGCGCCAACCACCGCGTCGTGCCCCTCGTCGACATTTCAACCGTCGCTGCTCCAGACGGCGCAACAAAGTACGTGCCCCTCGGCGTCTCAAAGGACGCAGAAAAGGTCCTCAGCTCCCTCAAAGCACCAATCTCAATCGTCGTATTCGCCGGTTTCGGACGCAGCGGGAAGAGTCGCACTGCCTCGCGAATGGCCCAGATGCTCGAACACTGGCCAAACTTGAACAACTTGGACGCCGCCGTTGCTGAAGCTCCCCTCTTTGCCTCGAAACCTGGAAACATCCCCTGCACACACGGTATCGATATGGCTGTTGTTCCGCACCCGGACCCGAATAAGGGCCATGTGCTGTTGCTTGATTGTGAAGGTGCTTCAAACCATAACCAGACGGCGATTCCTTTTGTCATGGGTCTGGCTGCTCGCTTGGCCTCCCGTATCTTTGTCTTTGAGCGTGCTTGTTTCACAACTGCCGGTCTCGAGTCTGTCATGCAAATCGTGAATATGGTGCGTTCTTTGCCGTTGATCACATGGCCTCCCTAACTGAAGTCCTAACAATCACTTACATAGGGCCTGGCAACACTCCCAATTCAAGACGATGAAGATTCATATACACCTCAACGAGATCTCACCCGCTCTTTAGTACTCATTGAAAACATGTCCATCAACTCTGGAATCCCATCACCACACCTTCTCACAGACCTCCTTTCATCTACAGACGGCGACGAAATGTCAAACCGCGTAAAACGCTTAATCCGCGAACAATTTGACGTTTCATTTGCAAAATTACCGTTTGTGAGTTCATCAGGAAACTCAGAATTCGATGAAGCATGCGAAAGCATGGTCGGAGACCTCGTCGACGGACTCAAGAAATTCGAAGTCGGTGGCGTAGCCGCCGACGGACCATTACTCGTCCAACTCTGCAACGAACTCCTCACCCAAATCCGCGACGGCGGTTCCCGCTTCAACATGGTCTCCGCAACCGAATCCCTCGTTGCAAACATGGCAACCGAAGCAGCCAACACCGTCTGGTCCGATTTTCTCACCCGCGCCCGGTCTACACACAACACTCCCGCTCAAATCAACGGCGGCAGGAAACACCTCCGCACAACTCTCCGTGAACTCGAAGGGTTCGCGAACATGGCTCTGATCGACCTCGAGACATTCACATCGCGATTACGGCCGCAAGAACCCGCCTCCATCGCACGGATCATTTGGGACAGGAATTACGACGCATTTATTGAAGATGTGAAAGCGGCACATGGAAGCACGCAAGTTCAGGTTGTTGAGCAAGGTGTTTGGGCTGTACGATTGAACCGGTTTGTTGTGGATATGGTGGAACAGTTTGTGGAAGCAATGAGGCAGCTTGTCCGGCTTGCCCGGTTTGGAAGTATGTTGGTCATGTTGACCAATTATTACTTTTGGAAACATGGGATTCATGTGATACGGAATGTGGCACAGAATGTTGTTGCTGAGATGGTGGATTAGTGGAGTTTGAGAGTGTATCCCTCTCTCCCCATTTTTTCAGTTGTAGCTGTTTAGATATTTGTTTTGGTTCTTAGCAGGCACCATATATGCTAGATTTCCTTTTTCCTTGATTGTTAATGCATAAATAAAACTTAAATGAAGTAAGAAACGGAGGGGATTCTTTTTTGCTGAAGTGTATGTACCCGAGTAGTTGGTAGTGGGAATGGGAAGGATATCAGAATTGCTACCAATGTGATCTTCGCACAAAAGATCTCGTCGATCATTTGCTGTTTTATATCACTTCTTGGCTTGAAAAGTCAAATGAGGCAAATCCTTGCTGTCGCCGGTTTCTTCGCCTCCTGTGCCCTCGTGACTGAGTCCGCCGCAGCCGCGATCAAGCGGCAGGACCTAATAGTGAATGCCCCATCAACATCGGCACTTGATTCGGATGTCCAGGAAACGGCAGCAGCAACGGCAACAGCGGAGGTTGAACAGCCACCTCCTGTCCCTGTCACGGGTGACTGTCAAATCCTCCATGACATATGGCCCGGGTTTCCTGCAACCGGCAACGACTGTTGTAAAGCATTTGGTATCAGTTGCACGGACGGATTCATCACTCGGATGTATGTGATCCATCCTCAATATAGACTACCACTGAGCTCTTTCCTCCTCAACAGCCGCCTTGCCTACGGTTCACCACCCCTTCAATTCATTCCAGACTTCAGCGGTCTCACAAAGCTTATTCTCTTATCGTTGCCTGGGAAGAACTGCCAAGGACAGTTTCCATCACTACCAACAACACTTGAATACCTGTAAGATGAACTTCTACCCATCCTTTGTTCAGAAACCTTCGCAATACTAATTGAAATGAATAGTGATTTGGAAAGCAATCGGCTGCTTAGCACGATTCCTGATGTCACGACGTTTCCTCGCTTACGGTTTCTGTCGCTTGCAAGCAATAATTTCACGGGGCCGGTTCCCCAACTTCCATCAACAATCAAATCACTGTGAGTTTCTTTCAGATTTAGATGGGTTAGTTTTTTTAATCAGGTGCAGTAATCTAGCATCAAACCACCTTTCGGGGGTTATCCCATCAAACCTTCCACCTTCTCTCACAAGCCTGTACGTATATTTTGATTTACTGAAGTTTTACTTACTCAGAGCAGTAACCTAGGTGATAATCAACTAACGGGTTTTATCCCAACGAACCTACCGATAAGTCTCGAATATCTGTAAGTCTTTTTGATACAATTCCAAATCTTGAAGTTAAAGTTTATATTTTATATTCTAAGATATCTTGGAGTCAATAGCTTGATTGGCACAATCCCTGAATCTATCATTTCACTCACCAACCTTAATTATTTCAATTTTCAAGACAACCACCTGACTGGGATGATTCCTCCTTTACCTGAAAACTTAATTACGAATACTCCACCTGATCAGCTTGCCGAAAGCCTTTCAGGAAACTGCTTTTCAAACGCTGAAGCTTTTGGTGTTGAAAATAGTCCCAGTTGCGGATCAATCATTGAAAACCCCTCAACCACTACAACACCGAATGGAGAACTACTACAACTATTGAGGTGATTGTAACAATGGGTCCACGGACAACGACTTCGTTCGTCGATTCTCCATCAACGCAAACCCTTGTCATCCCATTTCCTTCATCCAGTCGAACAACTACTACTGATGTAAAAATCATTTTCAATCCCAAACCAACAAGTATAAGTGACAATAAGCCTGTTACGTCAATTACGAGTGAGATAAATCTGCCACCCACAATAGTGCCACAATCTACAACTGCACCGATTCAAACACTCGAAAATGCATTAATTTCCGCGGGCGGAATATCTACAATAATAACTGCAACTGAAAGTATCATAATACCAAATAACGGCGGCTCAATTCCTCAACCAAACCCCCCTAAACCAACAGCAGATCCTACTTCAAACATCTCCGTCATCGCCGGTGGTGTTTCCGGTGGAATTGTAGCCTTGATTCTCGTTGTTGTGATTGGAGCTTACAACGTTAAACAAGAACCAGACGTGAAACTTGAGCCTATGGATGTGAAACCCGAGCCTTGGTATTCGCCAAATGGCCTATACCGCCGATGGTGGAGTTGAAGGCTGAACCGAATTCTATGGTTCAAATAGATTTACCCACTCCGCCAGTAGAGAAGGATGGAAGGAGACCCATGCCTGGACGGATATGGGGAACTAGATGATCAATACTTTAGATTTTACCTAATACAACAGAAGCTGCGCTCATTTTCCAATCTATTTATTATTAATAAATGATACGAAGAGGAAGGGAAGGAATCACATTAAATCGAGTGACAGACACAAAAAGTATCAACGAAAGAGCAAGAATGGGCCGTCTCAGCAACAAAGTAGCATTCATCACCGGAGCCGGCAGTGGAATCGGGCTTGAAACTGCGCTTCTATTCGCCAAGGAAGGCGCCAAGGTCGTCGCAGCGGATGTCAACGGCGCCGCAGCCGAAGCGACCGTTGCCCGAATCGCCGCCTCGTTTCCTTCAACTGATTCTAAGCCCGCGGCGATTGCGTTGGCCGTGGACGTGTCGAAGGAGGCCGCGGTCAAGGCCGCGTTTGACGAGGTTTGGATTCGATTGAACTGGTTGTGAATGTGTGCTGAATTGTGATTGGCTAGGCGGAACGCGTCTTTGGTTTTGTCAATGTCGTCTTTAACAATGCGGGAATCATGTACGTGTTTGAGGGAGGGAGGGAGAGAGAGGGAGGGATGACATGAGGGTGCTTGGGTGGCGCTGATATGATACTGACGTCGATATCAATTCAGGCACGGTCAGGACGACAACGCTGAGACTACTCCAGAACACATTTGGGACTTGACAATGAATATCAACGTAAAGGGTGTTTGGTGGGGCTGCAAGTACGGAATTCCTGCAGTGAGTGACCCACACCCTTTCCCATCATCCTCTCCTTGCATTAATACCTTCTCCTAGCTCCGTCGCGCTGGAGGTGGAAGCATTATCAACACTGCCTCTTTCGTTGCCCTCCTTGGTGCCGCAACCCCTCAACTCGCCTACACTGCCTCAAAGGGTGCTGTCCTTGCAATGACCCGTGAACTTGCCGTCATCCACGCCCGTGAAAACATCCGCTTCAATGCCTCTGTCCAGGTCCACTCCGTACCCCTCTCTGATGGATTTCTTGAACACGGAGGAAAAGAAGGAACGTAGATTGGTTCATAACCCAATGGGTCGTTTCGGTGAAGCTATCGAGCAAGCGTATGCTGTCGTTTATTTGGCTAGTGACGAGTCTACTTATGTTACTGGTACTGAGTTTATGGTGGATGGTGGTCTTACTGCTGCATGTGAGTATAGAGCATTAGTGAGGATGAGTATGAGCTGTATTATACCTGGCGTCAAAGAAGAACGAGCCCATTTCAGAGGAATGGATGTGGGGAGTCTTCCCTAACCCCGCATTGTCTACGCGAGATTTAAGCGAGCTCTATTTGACGTGGAACGAGTGAAAGAGGAATCCTAGCTTCAAATCATTAACCGTCATATTGTTGACAGATGTCACTCCTACTGGAAACACAACTTCCCTTCCAGTCTTCAAGAACTTTTCTGGAATTTGAACAAACTGTGTCCAGGGAGATGAAAAGATGAAAATAAACAAAGTGTATTTGTAGTAACTTCATAGAACCCTAATTATAAACTGTCACACTGCTGGGTCTGTCCCTAAACTCATTTCAGTTTGTTTGCAGTTGAGAATAGTCGCACCAACTGTCGATACTGCGAAATCAAGAGCCGCATTAACTTCACTCATTTCTTTAAACGGAAGCCCATATTTAGGAATCTGTGATGCATTCAAGGACTTTGCAGGTTGTTTGGCGGTTGTTGTATTGGCGACACTCTGATTCGCGAGAAATTCACGAAGCTGTGGTTCGATAAACTGAAGAAACGAAACTTCCAAATGCTGAGGAATACATGCAGGAAGAATCTTTGTTCCATTCTGCCCAGGTCCAACAAGCACCTTCGCCATCTGCTGCGGCAACCCGTTTGCCATTTGAAACTGCATCACGCGTTTGACAAGACTCGGAGTGGCGCTGTTACTTCGGGACAAGACGAAATCTTTGTGTATCTTTCGAACAACAAGGTACCATGGTAATGGCTCAACGTAATTTTGCGGGGCTGATACCAACGAACGCGCTTGCTCCAAATAGTTTTGAGGAACTGATACTAACGGCGGTCGATCCGTCCCTGAACATTTGATGGCATGGTTTCTGAAAGAAGTTGCGTTTTCAATCTTGTACTTCCCACAAGGACAGTACAGAAAGTTGTCTGTCGGATCCCGTTTGATCACTGTTTGAACGCAAACGTGACTGGTGAGTGACGCGTTATATCACGAGTAACGAAAGACACGCACCTGAGTATTTCAGGTTTCCGCGAAAACAAACAGAGATGGAGGGGCAGTGCGTGCGGGTTGTGTGGGTGCTAAGTGCGCCCATCGAGCGAGACGAATAGGAACAGTTTGGGACGGAGCATCGGAATTCGAGGACGGTCGGAGCCGCTGAGACTTGTGGAATTGTGTTGTTTGGTGGAGGGAGAGTTGGATTGATGCCTTGCGTAGTTGACATTGATCCAATCAATGCAGAATCTGACGTGAGAGGAAGTTCGTTTGAGAGCGGCGGTGTGTGATGCGCGAAGAGGTTTGTGGAGGGGCGGGTTGGTGCGTCGCCATTCCAAACAAGTTGTCAATTCGGACAAAAACAGATTGAAACTGTCACTTTTATTCAAATTCCACAGTTAAGAAAGAGGCAAGAGGAAGGAAAGAAAGGATTAGTAAAAAGTATGGCAATCATGGCGACAGTGGGCGGTATTCTGGTGGTGGTGCAGTGGCATCCTGCATCACACCCAACCGATGGGCATTCACATTTCTCAAGTTATCCAGCGCATTACGGAAACGAACCGGTGTCCTACTGTTGGGAACTTGAAGTCGTCAACCGTCATCAACAGCAACGTACGACCGTCTAGTTGTTCCTCTTGAAATACCACGATATTAGCTGATTATAAGTCGAGTGAACCACTTACTATCAATAAAGCCAAGAATCTCCGGCGTCGCTTCATTCTTGGACGCCCACATCGAAACCTGAGTCACTGACCACTGGGACGGCAAGGCCGGAAGACTCAATTCCCCAAAACAGCATACTCGGGTTCATTAGCACTCGTAATAGCTTCAAAGAGTTTGAGTTGGGGCAGGGCTAATTTCCACAGTTCTAGCGGCAGGATTAAAGTACTGGGTTGATGCCATAGAATTCATTTCTCCAAACACAGAATCCCGCTGCTTTTCATTGACACCATGAGATACCAAGAACGTCCCGGAAGATCCGGCAGAGGTGACAGCAGAAGTTACAACAGATCTTGCTTCAGTGTCCACAGCCAGAGTGGTTGCCGGCACAGGCAGCGGAGATCGTGGTTGAGCCGGAATCGGCGGTGCTGGCGAAACTGGGGCTTCAGGAGGAGAAGATGACGTATTGTTGAAAGGCAAGCGATCCTTCTTTGGACGAACCACGCGATAGACAACAAAAGCCACAAGTCCAAGAACCAGTGCACCGCCTACAGCACCTCCAACGATTGCTCCAATATTCGAACTTGAAGAAGAATCAGTATTATTCGAGTTGGGAGAACCAACAGCCTGAAACGAATCCTTCGAGTAAAACACTTTTTGTGAGCTTTTGCAACCTCCATTTGTGGGAAAAGAGGGATTAGACACTAAAGTCCCTTGACAGTTCGATGCTGAGTAATACAGTATCGTGATGGATGAACCGTCGTCTGAAAGTGTTGTATTGCAGGATTGAATAGACCCATCATCATTTGGAGACGTAGAGAAACAAGTGTTCAAGCGAATGTCGGAAGTAAACCCAAGCAGTACACACTGACTGTCCACGTAGCTTTGGTACACAAAGTACGGCGATCCAGCGAAAGCCTTGGTGGCGAGTCCATTCAAGTCCGCCTGCGAAGAACAAACAGAGTTGATATACTCTCCGACTCCATTTTGGGTACAAGCCGAGGTTTCAGTGCACGTGTCCAGCGACACTCCGTATCCAACCTTGGCAGGTTTTGAACAGTCCGATCCCGTGTATGTTGTGACTCCAAACAGTCCCTGATAGTTCAAAAGAGAGATGCTCATTGAGTTTTGGCATGTCGAGTTCTTAACGGATCCATACAATTGAATGTCCTTAAAATTAGTACACGTGCTGTCCGAAAAGACAGAGCGGTACAATGCTCCGTTTGTGGACTCGATAGTGATCTTGGTGCTTTCGCCGCTGGAAGCCGGGACACACGCATCCAGGAGCACCTGAAAGCCACCAGTTGGTTGCCCCGCACAATCCGTACCTGTGTTCAACGTCTGGACTTGCGGAACGGTCTTGTTGAAGTATGTGTTTCCGAATGTTGAAATGTCTGTGACACAGGCGCTTGTTGCGTAGTATCCTTTTGGGGTGCCTTGCAGTGCAATTGGTGCGCACGTGCTGCTTACGGACGCGGCAGTGCAGTCCGTGCTGTTTGGGTACGTGTATTGGATCCATTGCACAGTTTTCGCGCACTTGGCATCCGTGTAGAGGATGGTGGCCGCGAGTTTGGGAGCAGACATTCGCGGAGATTGTTGTTCAGCTTTCTATCAAAGTTCTGCAATCTCCAAATCAATAACATTAAATGCTTGCTTTATTGAAATGTTTATTGAAATGTTTCAAAGAGCGTCTGACTCGGCCAATTGGTTCACTCTTTCATTCAAGCAAGCCAAACTCTTACCGAGGCGCTGCCTAAGACCAGGAAACTGAAAATTGAAGTCATTCAATGTTAGTAACATGAAGGTAGAGCCGTCGCATGCTTCATCCGTCAGCCAAACCTCGGAAACATCAAATACACGTTGTTTCAAATATGTGGTACTCCAGAAACTATTTATCAGTTGACCTTGGCCTATGGCAGCGGAGAATCATCAATCCAGCACTGGTAAAATTTCGATCAGTATACGTTGATAAAAATACCCTCCTGTTGCATTATAAGTGAGTTTCTACGTAGCATACGACGATGCATCAATCAACAAAGGCATGTAATAACTGAGCGGAGACAGCAACACTGTATTACACTCTGTGTACAGCCATTGCAAGACAAAAAACTTTGTACTAATTCTTTTTACGTTCAGTGGTTAGCAAGGCCTTATAAAATGCTGATTCTAATTTATTTCGCATATATGCAGCTGTTGTATTCTAAACTTCATAAGGAGGTGCAGCAACAGCAGAGATCTCCATCGCTTTCAACCTCTCTTCATTCAAAACCACCAAATTCTCCAACGCAGCGCGAAAGTGTAGGCGCTGTCTCAGACTCGGAAATTGAAAGTTAAAGTCATCTACTTTCATCAACAAGAAGGTATGGCCGTCTAATTGTTCGTCTAAGTCAAATAGTTAATTAAACGTATGATAGGAAACGTATAACAAACGTTTTATCAGCGCTATGATCTCAGATGTTGCCTCATTCCGAGATGCCCATGCAACAACATGCGAAACAGTCCATTGTGAGGGAATTGCGGGAAGCAGCACACCATCAAAGTCTACATATTGAATTCCGTCGCGTCCAATTGTTGGCATCTTGGCACTGACTGGATTCAATTCCACCATCAAGTTCATTGCACCAAAGATGGTTCCACCCGCTTTCTCATCTCTGTTATTATTTTCGAGATCAAATGTTCCAAACGAAGTTGATGAAATTGTTCGAGTGCTGGAACGGACTGATGGAGAAGCTGTAAGCATTGGTTGTTTGTCGAGACCTGAAGAAGATTCCAAAGTCCTGAATGGAGAGCGAATTAAGTCGTTGTAAGACTTTGCTCTTGACAGCCAGAAAATAACTAATCCGAAAGTCCTAATAAAATTGTAGTACCAGTGATGACACCAACAATGACTCCCATGTTACTACTACACTCCTGGCTGGGAATTTTCTTAGTGGACATTTTGGGGCTTTTTACCTTCAGAAATGATGTGCATAATACTATGAAAGGTTTCGTGCATTGGTTTTCCTCTGTGATATATTTCCAAAATGTTGAGGAGCATAATGGACAAACGAAGATGTGACAAGAACATGGCCAAAATGTTTGGCTCAAATGTTCTGGCAGATGTTAGGCATTTTACGGAACAAGATTCCAAGGCGCAAAACCTTATTAAACATAAGCATATATATTGTAGAACAAAACAGGAAGGAATATTGAGCTACATCACAACTGCAAATGTTGAGGTACAGTTCATGCTTTACTCATACCTTACTCACACCTTACTCCAGTTTGAACTTTGACGGAAACAGACCAATAGACTTATGATTCTGATGATATTTTATTATAAAATTTTATGAAGTCAATGAAACAGTGAAAATAGAGCCTTATTCTTCATAATCGCTATCGTCGTTTACACTTGCCTTCTGCTTCCCCTTCCCCTTTGCCTTTCCCTTCCCCTTTCCTTTCACTTTGGGCTTCTTTGACTCTTCCCAAACTTCATAGCCCTCTGTCAATGCTGCCTCCATGTCAGCAGCTTCAACAACTGCAACGTCAGCCACAAGATCATATACAAGCTTTTGCGTATGAAATGAGAATAAGTTAATTACAACTTTAGCTCCAACGTGGCTCAGAATTGAATCATGCTTTGTTGCATCAAAGTTTCGCTTGGTTGTTACTTTGCAGAAGTTGTCGCATAGATGTTGAACATTGATAAGAGCAGCACTTGCAAACGTACAATGAACTACTGTTAGAGTCGGTTCTAATACTGGACAAGAAACAAACTGAACGCCATTCATAAGCACATACTGCAATCCACTCAATCTCTTGTGCTTTGAATCCACATTCACAATTTTCATAAAGATTCGAGGCTCTCCGCAAATGACTACAAACGCATCCAACCGGAATTTATCAACTGATATACTGGACGTTGATCGACAGTATGACTGGAAATTTGTGTTTGACAAGAATTTGCCATCAACTTTGAAGAGACCCCCATCAGCAATATGGTTGAGACACATGTAATTCGCAAACTGGAGTGCAACGTCTCGAGATGGATTGAGACGGGTTGTGTGATAAATACACATCCGAATGACTTTGTTAAAGCTTTCAAACACTTCAGTAGCATACAAGCGACCAGGTCCAATTGTTTCAATGAAGTAAATAATGTGGCGAAGAAGATGGAGTTTTGGTTTAACAAAAACCGGGAAATACTTGGTTTTGGCAGCAGCAAGTACAAACTGATCCAGACGTCCTTTGAGGTTATGAATGTAGTTCTCAAAATTTGATATTTCAGAGCAGTACAAATATGCTGTGAGACTGGATAGGCAAGTCCACATTTCAAGTTCCTCTTCTGTGATAACTGTGGAAAGGGCAAATGGGGCAATCTGAACCCAAGTGCGGAAGTCCTTCCCATTCATAGACTTAACATACTGAACCTGAGTAATAATGAGATAAAGCATGCCGCATTTGGTTTTCTTACCGCAGAATGAAAAAAAATGCGTAACAAATTCTTTCTGTGATGTACCGTCAACACGAGCCTTCAGTACCTGCTTTTCTTCCGTCGTCAGACCTTCTATTGTTGCGCGAATAGCATATTTGACAATTCCTAACAAAAGGCAGTGAAGTAATTCAACAGGTGTATCTGATGGTCCCTCGAAATAAGGCTCCTCCTCTTCGTCACCAAGAAATGAATTCATCCAAGGGAGCTGGAATGCAGACTTTAAAAACCTGGAAAAGAAGAAGTCTTTGATGCCTTTTGATTGTAAACTGGCACCTGCAGCAGCAGGAGTGGTTTCTGAGTGCAAGATATCATATCGTGCTTCAGCCAGTTGCTTCTTGATTTGATTGAAGGAGCGCAGTCCAACCATGGGGGAGGGATCACATAGATAAGAAATCAGAGATTCGACACTGTTTGGTTTGATGATTTCGCAAATTCGGCAAGGAAAGTGGGATGTCACGCCAGTATGGGACACAATAGCGGAATGAGAAGGATTATCTCCCAATACTTGAAAAATGGAGCCTAGTTGTGGACAAATTTAGCCCTTAATTCAAAACTCTGAATTGCATACAAACCAATAACCAAGACGTCTTCATTTAACAAACAGTCACGCACAACAATACCATTCCTGAGCTCCTTCATGCAAGTGCAGATAACAGCACCACTTTCAACAGCAGAGAGAGTTTTTGAGGTGCAGACAAAAAAGATATTCTCCAGCCGCTGTGTCAAATGGAATGGGAGGCCTGCGAGAGAAAATTCCCAAGACTCGTACTTGTTCCACTTCTTTGAAACATTCCCACTTGTATCATCATTAAATAACGTGATTGGCACATTGTAGACTCTCTTTCCGTTGGCTTTTGCTCGCATCAAAGATCCAGATTTTATAGACGTAAGAGTCTCTGGGTCAAGGGTCCCATCATGAATGACATGCACAATGGATGTAACTCTTTCTCCCAAAGAGTTCAAATCAATTTGGACATCAATTGAATTTTCAACCTTGACAGTTTCGATTTCAATGAAACAGCCTAACATACCCATTGCCACAATAGTTCCAGTTGAGTTTTCAACAAACGTTGTCGGTACAAATATCTCCCACTCTTTGGAAGTGTAATACGCCTCTCCACTGAAATAGTCAAAGAGATTGTTGCGGACGATGGGGGTTGGGTGTTTGTCAATCCACTTGTTTGAGTGAAACAGCTCTGAGACAGAATCAGACATAACAGGTAAAACATGCAAGTTTTCTCTAATTCGAGGATTAGCAAATGCAAGGCGAATCACAGACTGCATTGGAAGATAGTATATGGGCTTCTCATTTATCGTCATTTCTTGTGGACTGAAATTAAGCAATGTTCGAAGATCATTTCTGATTGAGCGAATACGAGAATAGCTGGGAGGTTCACAAACTTCGGACATTGTATCTAAAATATCTTGTTCTTGCACTCGAGAATAAGCTTTCGCCCCAACATTGCTGAATAATTTTGATAATCGGAACTCTAACTTTGATTTGAATGGTGCGAATTCTCCTCGATTATAATGATCTGCATTAATAAGTCCAACTGAGTCCCAATCGGTTCTCGAGGGTTGATGTTGTTCAACGTCTTGCTCAAAATCACTTGCGTGCAAGCTTTCCTCTTCACACTCTGACGAATCAGTTGAAGTATAGTCAGATGCGTTGTAATTGGATTCAGACGCAGAGTCATTGATTTCATCGAAATTCATGCTATTGAACGAAACTGGAGGCTGTGAAGGACCCGGCACAGCTTCAACGGGGAAACTTCCAACTCCAACTGTTCCAACTGCCAGTGAACGACGTTGCATGATTGAATTAGTGGCTGCAATTTGAACTGCTATTTTGTGGATCGTGGTTCCGTAGTGCCTTTCCACATTGAATTTACTGAGTGACGTGGTGTGGCCATTGCAAATAGAGCAAAGCCAACCAGTTGAATCACTCTTCCACAGTGCCGACATTTTGCGATGCAAGAAAAAAAAGAAACGCGCGGCAAAACTCTTCCGAAAAGACAATGTCTTCTCGGCGCACAAACACCCTTCGGCGACGAAACGCACAGCCAATTGTTCGACCACCACCACCCTTGCCCACTGAAACTGACCCAGGATCTGGATCTGTGCCTGGTGTGATCGCTGGTTCTACTGCCATAGCAGCCGGCCCCACTCCTACCACTCCTTCAACGCCTACGTCAAACTCTCGGCGGAGAACGTTTCGAGAAGCTGAATTGCATGTGGCTCCAACTGCACAGGAGCTTGGCTGGACTACCCCCACGAGAAGGAGAAGACTGGCAACGGCTGTTATGGTATGTTATCTATCTCACCATCACTGTCTCTTTCCCTCCCCTCCTCTTCTCCTCCACTATTTTCCGATTTAATATCTCAATTGTTCTCGTGGCGCCGTTTCCCGGCGCAGTTTACTTTCTTATCGCAATCTCTTATCATTGTATTTCTAAATGTTAATAGTTTCGCAGATGTCTCCACACACATTGAACGCTGTAAACAACGTAATGCTCAGTGAACTCGTAGATCGTGGCAATGTTGTGAAATTTATGGATACGTTCAAGGTTTGTTGCCACACTTTGTTGTTGTGAGTCATTCATTTACTTACCCCAATCAATCAGGCTGACATAGAAGCTCTATTACCACAATTCTATTTTGGAAAAATGACAGAAGCATCGTTTACGTCCAGAACTACCGATTTTGAAAACACAGCAAAAGGAAGGATGATTTTGAAGAAGTTGGATATTGTGCGACCCATCAAGGTTGGGAACTGTGTTTCCGAATTCATTCAGTTCGCTACGGTTTGTGAATTTCTTGCACCAATCGTTGTTCTTACACAATGATCAACAACAGGACGAGGGCATCACAATGCCTGAGATGATCAGTGAAACCAAAGCGGCAACCAAGTACATTTCTGACTACTTCATTCAAAATCGTTGCACCACCAGCTGCTGTAGGTGATCACGATGGTCTCCTCACATTTCCCTTACACATTCCCTTACACAGCTCCTCAAGATTGCATCCTGGCCAAGCTACAACCACGAATCTGCAAAAGCCTTGATCTTCAAAGGAGATAAGAATGGAAGCTGTCCTGACACACAGCGTAATTACATTACTCGGGAAATGGTAGGCATGTTTGTTTGAAATAGGCCGCGTTAGCAAACGAATTTGTTCCGAATGAATGGAATACTGGTGACTACTGGGAGTAATATTCCTGTCACTTTGCCGACATCAACTCTCGTGACGACGCATCTTTGGCCATACATCGCAATCAAGTTGAGTATGATCTGAGTGTTTGGCGTGAAAACGTCACACCAGGAGGCCCTGCACCTGCTGTTAGGGAAGGAGGAGCGGAAGAGGGCAGTGACAATGAGGTTGGAGGAACGCGTGGAAGCACCAGTGGCAGCAGCGGTACTGGCGGCGGCAGTAATGGCGGTAGTGACGGCATTGGTACTGGTGAGAGTCAACCAATTGGAAGTGGCTCGGGGTTTGGTAGTGGCACAGGTGGAGCCGATAATGATGATGAATAAATGTTTCATTCCATATATATCATCAGCTTTTCTATTTGATTTCTTTCAAGACATTCAGCAGGAATGTTTTTGGGGCAAACCTAACCAATGTTGTATATGATTCTTGCTCATTTCTGTTAAAACCTTTGGATTGAATGTTTCACAAGCAATTCGGGGTTTCTTTGACCATCCAGACGTACGTCCTTCCAGAACATTTCAAGGCACACTCTCAAAACATTTTCGTCAACATTTCCAACCAATGTCCGGCTTTGTTTCCAAAGAAACGTACACGCAATATGCTATGAAATATAGTAGAGAAAACGTTGCCAAATGTACTGTTTTTTATTGTGAAACATAAGGGCCAGCCAGGAGTGTACGACTAACTCCACTTGAAGTTGAGTTAGTTGAGCCATTAAGGCTGGCACTTGGTGATTGCGACATCAAAGACGGAATACTTGAGATAAGACGTTTGTTAAAAACCACAACTCCATTGCTTGTACATGTACCGTCCGTTTCATAAATCAGATTGCTTACAAGTTGACCCTTGCAATTAGAGCCGGAATAATACAAAAGCTGAATTGACGATCCGTCATCTGGAATGGTGGTGTTCACAGACTGAGCATAATCTCCAAATCTTCCCGAAGAACAAGTGTTCAGACGATAATCTCTATCATAGGAGAAAAGTCGACATTTGTCATCAGTGTATTGCGTGAACTTGTATGTCGGAACTTCGTTGAACGTCGATTGTACCAGCTTTTTTGAATCAATATTTGTGGCACACTGGAATGTCACGTAGTCTCCAAATTCATGCTGATAACATGGTGTTTCCTGACATTTGCGAGGGGAGATAAACTTTTCAACGTTCAATGGAGTCTTGCAATCTGAGCCTGTATAGGCAGTAACGATATAATAGCCTTGATAATTGACAATAGATACAGTGTTGTCCACTTGACATGATTGAGCATCCACCGAACCATATGGTAAAACATCCTTTAATCCAGTGCTAGTGCAGTTATGATCTAAATACGTTGACAGAAATATTCCACCCGTTGAATTAAATGTTAATTTCCATGCAACATAGGCTTTTGTGTTTAATGCAGGCATACAATAGTCGGCGAGAGACTGCCAACCGCCCTTCACAGTTCCAACACAGTTCGCTCCAGACGAGAGACTCAAAATTTGAGGTACATCCCTATCGAAATACTTTTGACCGAAGCTTGCAATATCCTGCGGATTGCTTACAGTCTCGGGCACGCATGCGTTTCGTATGTATGAGTCTTGCGTCACTTTCACACACTTCGAGGACGAGGGCACGCAGACTTTGTTCGACAACGAATATTGAATCGCATTTGCAAAGATGCAGCTTGAATTGCTGTAGAAAATGGTCGCTGTTAGCGGGGACATCGTTTTTTGGTTGATTTCCATTAGTGGTCGGCAGATATTCACAGGATTTGCAGGATTTGATTTTCGGTCCAGCCAATTCTGTTTGAGATCAAATCCTGCAAGGGTTGGGGTTGGGTTCGTCGATTTCAAGTTGGACTTCGAGGTTTGGTCTCCTCCGACAAGTTGGTACCAAAACCTGCCGCAACCGTTAGCGTTGCCAAAAATAATCTGTTGAAACAATTCAAGGTAGGAGACCCGTGGATTAATAGGTAGCCAAGAAAAGTTTGGGATATTATTTTCAGAATCACTTGATTTGCAGTCGCTGTTGAAGAGGAAGTGAAAAAGAAGGTTTGGAAGGATTTTAATTTCAGAAGTAAACGAAATGAAAGTTCTGATTTTGTTTGTTTCAGACCCGAATCTTGCTTTCGAATCCTTCGAATCGTGCTCAACCCCTGGTTTCAGTTTTTACACCCAAAATGGAAAGGATTCAGGTGGATTGGAATCAGATTCAGAAACGCTGGAGGATTTGTTGGATTAGCAAGGTTCGTGTCTGAATATCTGCCCAAAACCTTGGATTTGCAGGATTTCAAAATCCTGGAAGGATTCGGCGTTGAATATCTGCTCAAAACGCAGGTTTCGTCGGATTTGAAAAGATTCGGAGGATTCGGAGTGAATCCTTCGAATCCAGCAATATCTGCCGCCAGCTATTGAGTTGATGTTCAGCTTCAAAAGCTTGAAACATTCAAAATGGCAGAACATCAAGTAAGACGAATACTCTTTCTAAAGTAAAACCATTCTACTCGTGTTCTTCAATAGACATTATAGCCTCACTCAATTTCAGCAACCAGTACTTAACTCTGCGTTTTGAACAAATTGTCAGGTCGTGAAGGCTTCAGAACAGGAGTGAACGATCAAGATTATGGATTTAATTATAACGGTTTGCTGCAAATTTGTTGGAAGTATGATTTAAGTGGCAGGCGACATTTCAAATTTGAAGAGTGAGTTGTTTGTTGCTGAGGCAACATTGAAATTACTTGTTATGAGAAAGCTTTTAATACTTGTGTTCGTAAAAAATGGATTTATTTTGGAGAGATGCCTTCTACCCTTCATACGGTGGCGCAGAAAAAGATGCAATCGCCGCAGTCTTCAACCTTTCTTCATTCAACACTGCCAAACTTTCCAATCCAGCCCGAAAGTACAGACGCTGCTTCAAACTTGGAAATTGAAAATTGAAATCATCCATTTTCATCAACAAGAAGGCTTGACCGTCCAACTGTTCATCTAATTGAAAAAAAATCAATATGTGAATATATGTGACAAATAAACATACTTTGAATGAGCGCGAGAATCTCAGGAGTGGCCCCGTTTCTGGAGGCCCACAACATAACGTGCGAAACCGTCCATCGCGATGGAATTGATGGAAGTCTTACGTCTCCAAAGTCAGTGTACTGAAGACCATCAATTCCAATGGTTGGCATCTTAGCGCCGACTGCATCACATGCTGCCAACGAATTCATCGCGTCAAAGACAAATCCACCTGTTTTCTTGTCACTATTATTATTCACTAGAAACGATGTGTTTGCAAACGTTCCAGTTCCTGTTGACTCGGGTGATGACGTAATGGAAACTGGTTGAGTGGAAGAAATCTCAGAGGACTCTGCAGCGGTGACTGGAGACTGTTGTAAGTTGTTCTTGGACTTTTTCTTTGATACCCAAAAGGTAATGAATCCAAAGAGTCCAATTAGAACTAAACTGCCCATAACGGCACCGGCTATGACTCCCACGTTACTATTTCCACTATCAGCAGCTGGTGTGGAAGGTGTGCCATTTGGGGGAAGTACTTTGTTGAAAACCACCGTTTCAAAATTCGTACATGTACCATCTGTCGGAATCATAGAAGTGTCTACAAGTTGACCTTGACAATTAGCTTTCGAATAATATGAATATTGAACTGATGATCCGCCATCCGTAATTGAAGTATTTGCAGACTGAATATTAGACCCTAATGATCCTGAATAGCAAGTATTGAGGCATTTATCTAGATCAAACGAAAAGAGGCGACAATCGCTATCTTCGTATTGGGTGTACTTAAATGTAGGGGCTCCATTGAATGTCAATTGAATCAATTTGTTTGGGTCTACTGTTTTGGCACACTTGTACGTCACGTAGTTTCCGTTTTCATGCTGATAACAAGATGTTTCTTGGCATGATTCTGTTTTGACATAATGCTCAACACTTATTGGCGTCTGGCAATCAGAACCTGTATAACTAGTCACGATAATATATCCATGGTTATTAATGACGGACACAGTGTTGTTCCCTTGACATGATGGGGCGTCGACCGAGCCATACGGTAGAACGTCCTTCAACTCAGTACCGGTACAGTTCCGGTCTAAATATGTTGACAAAAGGAGTGCACCAGTTGAATTCACCGTTACTTTGGACGCAGCATAGGCTTTGGTTTACAACGCAGGCATACAAACGCCAAACATTGAATGCCAACCACCGTTCACGCTTCCAGCGCCACACTTATCTCCAGTAGAAAGACTCAAAACTTGAGTGACATCGTCGGGAAAATATTTCTTGCCAAATATGGAGATACTTTGTTGATTGCTCACAGTCGTTGGAACGCAAAGGTTGGTCATATAGAAGTCTTCTGTCGCTTTGACGCATTTTGATGGAGTCTCCGGACAGCTATTGTTAGATGAAAAGTACTGAATTGAATTCGCAGTTGTGCAGTTTGAGTCGGGGAACAGTATCGTCGCTATCAATTGGGACATCGCTTTTAAGTGGTCAAATTGGATTCACTTCCAAGCTTGGCAGTGAAAAAAAGCAAAATAAATGAGATTGAGATCTCTTTCTAAAACATTACAATATCATCTAATGAAATGCCAACATGAAGGATAGATGCACCTTCCAAGGGAATCGCAAATTCGAGCGCATTCTTTGCATCGTTGGAATTTGAATGCAATGTTTTCGTGTTAGGCATTTGAAATGGCTTTAAGGCCGTCGTCGAACTCCCAGTGGCAATGAGATGAGCGTTCAGCTGCGGTTTAATGAATTCCATAAATTGAGATTCCAAATGAACGGGAATTCGAGGAGATGGGCCTGCAGTAGTTGTCGTGGATAATGAAGAAGTTGACGAAGTTGAAAGGTTGTGAAGGTTTCGGAACTCCAGCACGCGGTTGAGAAGCTGTTGATACTTGCTTCCAGTTGCCGTAAATTTTGGATAAAACTTACGGACAACTTGTGACCAGCGAAGGCTTGAATTTGAAACCTGGGTGGGTTGAGGTGTCAGAACAGCCAGAGGCCCTGACTGACCATCGCATTTAGCGGCATGATTTGAGAAAGCCGTAACACTTATTCCCGAATAGTGGAGACAGGGACAATGAAGACGGCCGTCCACTTGATTGCGAACAATAACTATTTCAAGTAGCTATGAATTCCAGAGGCAACCCACGAGCCAACAAACCTGTCTTTGAATCCGATCCTCTGAACTTCACCTTAGTTTGTTTGCAATGCGAGCGGCGCAAGTGGACCGCCAGGGCTTCCTTCGAGTTGAGCAGTGTTTTGCAGTGTTGATCCGGACACGCAACCTTTTGGGCCGCGGCGATCCCGGAAACTGCGCATTCGGTCAACGTCAAAACTCTGAATTCGATGGATTCGCGGGGTCTGTTTGGGCGAGTCGCTTGCTTGATTCGGGTTTGGAAGTCATGAATTCGGACGGAACTTGCGAGAGTGATCCTGTCGATTCGGAGACGAGTCAACCGTGGCTGTCGTCAACGTTGGTGAAACGGGCGGTTCGCTTGATCGCAGTGGCGGCGGATGCATTCAAGTTGAAATGGATGTTGTTCGGACACAACGTTTGGTGAAAAGTATTTATGAGGCATATAAATCGGAAATCATTTTAAAACAGAGAAAAATTTAAACTTCGTAGGACGGTGGAGGGGCAAGTGTATCAGCAGCGGTAGCGTTGATTCGCCGTAACTCTTCGAGCTTCTCCCAAAACCGTACTCGCGCTCCAACCTTCAAGTAAGAGCTCAGCTGATCTTCGGTAAGCAATAAGAGAGCTTGTCCATCAATTTCTTGTTCTGCGAAAACAAAGCATCAGAATCTTAAGGACCAAGAATCTCTCACCTTCAACAAATGTCACTAACTCAGAACTGCCGTCATTCTTGGTAACCCATGAAACAACATCGCGAATTTTCCACTGGGATGGCAATGCAGGAAGAATCAAATCGCCAAAATACGCTTCTTGGTTCTTCTTGGTCTCAACACGATCCACAGTCACCATCTTCCCAACGCGAACTGGCTCGGATGCTACAAGATTGATTCCGCTGAATAGCGATGCCCTTTTAGCTTCAGCAGACTTCTTTTCCGATGGTACTACAGGGTCTGTTCCAAACACAGTCACAGATCCCGAGTGCTCGGTGAAGCAATTGATGAAACTTGATGCTCACCAGTGTTGGAGTTAGTTTCGACAGTGCGGCCTTGGTTGGATTTTCCATTGATCCAGGAAAATGGACGTAAAGAGCTCGATCCAGATGTTGCAAGAGGGACTCCAGACAAAAACTGTCAGAAGAGCTTCCGACAGGAGAAGTGAGTAAACTCGTATCACTTTTGGTGCATCAGCTGCAGACTTCTTCCGGTAGTAGATGAAACCAAAAAACCCAGGCCAAGAACCGCGAGTCCACCAACGACACCTCCACAATCGCTCCAATCGGAACACCAAATGATCCTTCAGAATTTGCGTCACGGTTCAAAAATATCTTGGATCCAGCTGAACAGTTCCATCAGAAGGATATGTGGTAGAATCCGGCACAACCTCTTTTCCCTGACAGTTTATATCGGACCAATATGAGATCCTGATTGATTTGCCATCAGGAAGAAGGGCCGCACTAGAAGACTTGATGCTATTATCCTCGTATTCAGCATTCGTGGAGTAACACGTATTCAAAGCGATCGCCTCTGCTCGCCAAGGAAATGTACAAGCAGTATCCTGAAACTCTTGCAACGTAAAGAAAGGAGTCTTGGAAGCCGCGAACACGGACTTGGCATAACTGGTCAAATCGTTTGTGGTGGAACAAGACCTAGTGGTATACTCGATTGCCTCGTTTCGGTTACAGACGTTGCTTGCAGTGCAAGCTGAGTTTGCGAGGACGTATTCTACTTTCGCTGTCGATCCAGCTTTACAGTCAGACGAGGAGTATGAGTTACTTGAGCAAATCCGGAATAGTTGATGAGACTGATTTTGTTGGATTCCATGCACGAGGTTCCGTTGATTGATCCGTACTGTTTGAATGATGATAAAGTGTGACAGCTCGGGTCAGTGTACGTCGACAAGAAAAGACTACCACTTAGTGGATCGGCCACCACCATGGTCGAATTTGTCGTGTTTGGCACTGGTGAACAGACTTTGTAAGGGATCTGCCAGCCGCCGGTTGCAATGCCTGAACACTGCGAGTCGGTGCTGAGACTCTGCAACTGGGTCCAGTCTTTTTGCAAGTACTTGTTTCCGAATGTTGAAATGTTATCAACACATGCAGTCTGGATGTAGAAGCCTGGAGTTGATGTGGACTGAACACAGTTGGTGAGGCCACGCATCCAGTTGCAGGTGATGAGGTATAATCAATGCGCACGGCGTTTCCCGTTATGCAATTTGCGTTGGGGAAGTAGACTGTCGCAGTCAATGAGGTTGCCATTAATGGATTGATTTGTGGCTGTGGAAGATGCCGAACTCAGAATGCGTATTTTATTCACCACCTTTATAACTCTGCCCTTCCCACTCCTTCACAATATCCTTATAGACAAGTTTAGCAGCTGCTCCTGAAACAGCCACTCCGCCACCAAATTGCAACGCGTCCAACCCTGCAAGAACTGACTTCCGTCCAAACTCCCCACTCAGATCCAACAAAGCGAAAATTCCAGTCAACAACGCCTTCTTGACACTTCCAGGGAACGGCGACAAGCTTGCCTGAATCGCGACAAACTCAGAAACCAAAAGCCCGGCATGTTTGGAAAATGGACGAACTGTCGCGCTTGCATTAGACTGCAAGATTGTCTGCGCTGTCGCGTTTCTTTCGATGCGCCGCTGCCTATTGCCGACTTCTGAGTCATCTTTTCAAGAATACGCGCGAGACTTTCGGCAGCAGCGATTGGATTATTGAGCTTCAGCTTTGAGAAGTACGGGTAAGGAGTTTGAATGAATGTTGGGATGTTGTTTCCAGATGATTCTGAAGATGCCTGGAGTCCACCCAGATCTTGTTTGAAGCAATGTAATAAACCACGAATGACACCAACATAGGCTGGAATGGAATCAACCAGTGGTTCTCGTCGTTGAGTGAGGATGCTTGTCAATAATCTGCAAACTGCGTCAAAGAGGTCATCAGGTCCCAAGAATGTGGACTCGGAGGTTTGTCCAGCTGCTTTAAAAAGAGGACTGTGTTTTGCAGCGAGTAACGAGCAAGCATTTAATATAAGAGAGAGGTCAGATCGACTTAGTTCAAGAATCTGTGAACAGTAATCGCATCTTAGTTTCAAGCTTCAACGATGAAATCCACTCACTCTGTCCTCTGAGAAGCGAGTCAAAAGAGTAATAGATTGCACAACCAAGTCCACATTTCCAGAACCTTCAATGATACGAGACAAGCTAACGACTATTCGCTGAAAGACTTTTCGAATACTGCTCCGTTTTCCTATCTCAAAGTCAATACACTTCTTTGTCCCATGCTTACATTACTCACCACTTTTTTGAACTCCCGTTACCAATGTTGTGACTAAATTTAAAGCAGCCGACAAATCCCATGAGTTGGATAATACATTATCAAGTCCCACAGACAGTGGAGTCAAGGCTTCCATTAAATCCAAGCTGAGCTTCAATACAGATGGAACAAACGTCATCGCAGCACATTTAAATGCAAACGTGGAAATGGCTCTATGAATAACCGAGACTGCGTTTGCATCTATAAAAACATCTTGGTCAATACAAAGACATAAACTAAAATCCACTCAACTCTTTCCCCAAGCAGCCTTCAACAAGGTCCAACAACTGTTCACTAAATTCTCTAAAACTGATTCCTCGACAGTAGCCTCAGCAGGTTGCCCCTCTAACTGATGTAATTGGATTGACAAAAAAAGAGCCCCCAAATCCACAATCTGCGAACTACTCTCTGAAGACTGAATGAGTTTCGACATTGTAGCTAGGCACTCATCGGCAAAGATGAACATCTCGTGAAGAGATTTGGTGTTGTCTGTTAAAGATTTAGAACCCCAAGACGTCAACCCAGTTTTTTTACCTAAAACGCCATATCCCTCTTTAAACAACATCAGCTGTTCAAATACTCTGAAACCCGACACGTATCCTTCAAGCTCTAAAGCTTCACCAGTCAAGCCAGTTCCACCTCGGATTTGTTCTAATAACCCAACAGCATACTCTTCAACAATTTGAGTAAACCATTCGAGATATCTACAACAAGTTTCAAATTTCCTGCAACAACTGGTTTATCCACATCCATATCGGTAGCTTCGTGTTTCTTTGCAGGAAGAGATGAAACTATCGCCCGTAAGAAACAGAGGACAACTTCCAGCCAGAAGGTGTTCCGAGGAAGGGTAGATAGCCACTTGACATGAAAAGTCAAGTATTCAACTGGAGTACAGATCGATCCTTTTGGAAGCGTGGCAGTGGCTCGCTGAATTAGTTTCCTAAAGGCATAATGAGTTTCTTAAAAGTTCTGAAAGGTTGTGTACTCACGAAATAGTAAGCTCATAAATGAACCACGTTTCTTTTCTCAAAACTTCTCCCTCAACTCCTTTTCCTGAACTCCAACTCCAAAAACCACTCCAAGACACGAGGCGAATAAAGCGTCACTAAAGTGTCATCACGACTTTCCATCATCCGCGCTTCCAGTTTCCTACACATTGCCTTCACATATCTCAGGGACAGCGAGTTCGAGAAGAACGAGGACAGAAACGAGACAGTCACGTTCATGGTTTTGGAAGTAGACTGTTGGAAACGTGTTGAGAATAGCGATTAAGTTTGAAACTTGATTCACAACTTGTGCGGAAAGTTTCTGTTTTGCAAAGTGTGAAACAGTTTCAAGGATTTTGGGGATGGAGGGAGAGTCTGGCGACAAAGACTTTGCTGCGGCGGAAAGTTGATTGAGAATAACGTGGAAAGCTTTTGTTGATGAATTGCTGAGTTGTGGTGTAAGAGTTGCAGTGATGCTTTTGATCAATTTTGAGAGGAAGATTCTGATTCACCAACAACATTAACAACATGTAAGTGATGTATCGATGAATTACCTCGAATTGCGCGTAACTCATAAAACTGCGAACTCTGAAACAAACTTGCACTCAACAGCCGCAACGTGTATTGCCCTTCCTTAACACAACCTGTTTCTTCTCATCTCCGCCTTTGACAGTTTCAATCAAAGTCTCGACAATTGATTCATCTGTTGATTCGACGCCAAATGACTGCAATCATAATCAGCACAACAACTCCATTCCAAAAGCTATTGATTAAAACTCACCAAACAGGAACCAAATGATCCAACAACGCCGCCCAAACAGCCACTCCAACCTCCAACCTCTTCAAACTCCCATCCCAACTCCATCACCCTTCCCCTTCCCACGCGCCATAACAGTCTGAACACGCTCAAGCGCCATGGTGACCAACGAAGCAGTTTCTCCTTCCATCCTCGGATCCAACGAATTACTCGCAACACATTCCGCGTGAAACAACGAAACCCGAACTTTCATCAACGTGATCAAATCGGAGTCACTCAATGACGCGCCAACAACAGAGATAATGAATTCGGTGGACACATTTCGTTTCCAAAAGTCTTCGGAGCTTTGCATGAGTGCTAATAGTAGCGTGAATCCGTGTTCTTGGGCGAGGGAGGGGTCTTGGCGGGGTCGTTTGGAGGTGGTTGGGGTTGTGGGGATTGGATTATGGGGACGATGACGGATTGGTAGAGTTCGTCTAGACCGGCGTCGAATTGCTCGCGGAGGCGATCGGCGCTTGCGACTTTTGGGGTACCAGATTTCACTAGACGTGCAGGAATGCAGCGAGGATTTGGACTGACTCAGGAATGGTGAGAGTATTTGTGGAGATGTTGTTGGTGCTTCGGTTGCACGTCGCTTTTGCGCAGGTTCGTCGTCTTCCTCAGGAGTTGAAAAGAATTGATGTGTAAGGAACGTGAGGAGATGTGGAAGTTGCGCTGGTAAGGTTTTACTGACTGCTGTAGAGAGTGCCTTCAAGAATGCGTCTTCAAGAAGGATTGAGCCTGTTAAGTCGGATTGGGAAAATTCGGAGAGGGCATTGAAGCATTGGGTGAAGAATGATTCGAGTTCACGCGATTGAGTAAGAGTTTGGAGGAGTAGAAGCGTAAATTGTAGTGCTGAAGCTCGAGACTTGGTATCAGGCTGTTGATGAGAGTGAGAAACCTCAATCATCTAAATACCACAAAAAACAAACACTTACCACCACTAGGTATATCCACAAAGCGTCAATTGAATCCACCACAACAGAATGATCAATCTGCATCAAAGCCCCAAGAACATCAAACACAACTCCTCGATCCGATCCAGACAAACCACCCACAATTTGGACCAAAACTGAGTTCAAGTCTTTAAAAGCTGACAGTTGCTGTTTTGATACATTGTCTTGTGTCGCTTTATACACATCATGCTCAACAAGAACGCGAACCAGATTGCCAATAACACTCGATGATAAACTTCCAAGTGAACTCCATTGACTGTCAAGAAGCATCAAGTTTTTGACAGAATCTGTAAAATCCTTTGATGCAGCTGCAGTTGAATGCACGAGAATCGACAACAGCGTTAGGAAAGACGCAAAGTCAACGGAGAAGACAAGATTTGAATCCTGTAACTTTGCGTGGCGTTTTCGGGAAACAATAAATGATGCGAGAAGATGTGGGAACATGGTAATAACATGTTCTTGAGGTCCATCTATGAGGTGAAGTTAAGGCAAAGCATAGTATTTCTTGTGATGGACTCACCCTTCGAAAGTTCCAAAAGCCTATCAAATAAGAGTTTCGGATAACTAGCTTTCGCTGAATCTTTGCTCTTTAGAGTATGGATGATTCCCGAGCACTGACTTGATAGTGCGGTTGAAGCAGATTTCGGAGGCGCGACTACAATCTGAAGAGCAGCAACATATTCGGGCATATGTTCTTTATGAAATAGAGAGGTGTCTAAGAGTGTATGAATTGTGGTGTTGATGGAAGAAATCAAGGCTTTTGATGTAGCATCGTTTCTTTCAAGAGAAACACGTTCACGCATCAAAAATTGTCTGAAAGAAAGAGTTGGATCCAGTAACTTTGAGAGATATAACTGAAAGGCCTTCTTTTGGTTGTTGTGAGATTTGTACGTGTTCAAACATGAGGACAGAATGGTATCAGCGAGTGCCAGAACATGTGAATCCACAGAATTTAAATCAAGCGCAGTAATCAGCAGACAGATTTCCGCCGCCAGTGAAGTGTCCTGGTCGATGGTCGGCCGCAGTTTTGTCTTCTCGGTGAAGAGCAGAAGGACGTGTCGCAGGTCGTCCGCCAGTGATTTCTGGATAGTTTTCAACCGTTTCGCATCTTTAATTCTTGCTTCGACGACGGCATTTGGGGCGAGTTTCTGCGGCGGGTTCAGCTGACTCAGCGCGGGCTTTGACGCTTTGGCGAGGACGCGCCGAAGAAACGCCGCGCCGCCGTCGCAAAAGACACCCGCGCCAAGCCCAAAAAGCGCAAACGAAGCCTCGCGAGCCGCAACGAGCACGTGCCTCGCTTCAAAGGCCGCCACCGCGAACGCCACATCGGCCGCCGTCTTGGGCTTGCCATCGCCGGCGCTGGCGAGGAAGTGCGCGATCTGCTCAGACGTGATGTTGGCTGGGTTTGCTGTGTCGGTGGTTGCAGGCATTGGCTACTTGACAGTCAAAAAACAAGAATGGAAAAAAAGAAAGAAAGCAGAGTGGAATTAACATAACATTGTATTAATAGTTATAGATTCTAGATAAAATACATGGTGAGTATGGCCTGTGCAGCTGCTGCTTCGTGATCTGATGCTGGAACAGTTTTTCTGTTACCACCAGTACTCTGAAGAAACCGGCCATCCGGCAACTCTTCTTCTGGCTCAATGAGCCTACTATAAGGTTGCATCAATGTTTCCTCCTGCTCCATCGAAGAAAGTCCGCCTGAGCTTTTCTGCCTCCACCGCCTCCATTGCCATTGTGATGGCCTTACGATTATGGAAAGAGCTCCATCAGCTTGTTCCAGTTGTCATCTCGAAGAAGCATGAGCACAATTTGTAGACCAAGGATGACTGCCAAGACACTCAGCACAATCCCAACTTCATCCTAAAGTATTGGGGACCAACGTATGGATCAAACACTGAGTAAGATATAAGCTAAAGTTCGGGAGGCGTGCTCACCATTGAGAGCTTGCAGAATGGTTCAAGGAGGCTTGTGTTCACAAGGTTATGGGGAAATTAAATCTTGGATCTGGATCTGGATCCAAAGTATAAGTTCCCACTAAACGAATTTATCCAGCTTCTTTCATAACAGCTCCAGTAATTGCGCCGAATTGTGAGAGTCTGCCTGTTTAAGATTGATAACAATTCCCTCAAACAACATAACAACAACATAGTCCCAAGTCGACATTCCTATAATCTCTTTGAGTAAAAACATAACTTGACAACTTTATGGGCCATCTTGAAGACAAACTGAATAGAATACCAGTAAAGAGCTATAAGATTCTCCTCCCCTTACTTTAATAAATACACAATACTTTAATCAATACAATTAACTTCTAGTTCGATCAAGAGACTGATACTGCGGTGGCTGTACATTCGATAGTGTCTCAACCAACAAAGGCGCAGCAACCCCTTCACGCCCCCCTTCAAGATCAGGATACGGATACGGACACACCCTCGCATCATGACTAACCAACCAATCTTCATTATACTTTGGCAAGGTCTCTTCCTCCTCCACACCGCCTCCCATAGCCTCCAGATCAGTTCTCCTTCTCCTTCGACTCTCGACTTGTTCCCGAAGCTGATCCATCGCCTCTGAGCTTGGCGTTCTGTACCGGCTGAAGCGAATCCAGATGTGTTTGGCTATGACGAGGAAGGCGACGATGCCGAGGACTACATAGACGATGGTATCAGCTCTTGTCTGTTCGGAGATAGTTAAGCAATTGCATCGCAAGGAGGTATTTGCTGTTCTTACATGCGGTGCAGAATCTAATGGATAGTCGTGGTGGCTGTTGTATTGGACATGATTCTCAAGTGACTTCTTTTTCCAATTGACTTGTGACTCACAACCGCCATCTCTGACACTTTGGTTGAAATGAGCAAAAGGCGACGGAAGGTTTCATGTATAAACTGAATTTAATGCTGAATATTTAATGTATTTACGTGGAAAGAGCTCAGATGATTCAGATGCAAGGAAGAATAGACAGACAATGAATTACAAGAGATCTGAGACTTAATCGACATTATTCAGTTGATTTTCGCTGATCGTATATGGCGGTGGCAATGATATCACAGACCGTGGGCTGGTGATGTTACGTTCCACACTGGGACTTCGAGATCTCACCACAGCTCCAGTTGCATCCGTGGCACGAACTCCAACAGAAGTACTCATTCCAATTGCAGAAGGAACAGGACTCATTCCTCGACCCCTGCTAACAATAAACGAAGTGTCTCCCATAGCCGCAGCATGAGTGGATGGACTAATTGGAGCTCTGGGACTCATGGATCGGGGAGGCTCGTATGTTGGAAGTTGATCCAAAGCCGCCTGAGCTTCTTCTTCCTGTCGGAGCAGTTCTCGGGCTTCCCGTCGGATGCGTCGTTCTTCAATTCTCTCTCGTCGCTCCCTCTCCACCATGGCTCGTTCGATATCAGTGTCGTTTAAGTATTGGTTTGGCTTGGGACGGGGTCTGCAACAGATGTATCGCACACAGCATCTGAAGCAGACAACGAAGGCGAGGATTCCTACAATCACAAAGAAGAACTGCGAAGATGTGAAGGGAGCTGTCTGGATGTTGCATTAGATGTGCAAAGACAGCTATAAAGCTTGAAACCTGTTGGCTGTCATTATTATCTCGTTTAGACATCTGGGACTGTTTTTGGCAACAAGCTTTGAATCGGAGGCACCACAAACTGAACAAACATACAAGTCAGGAATATATTTAAATTAGATGCCTCCATACTAAAGAAACCAGGTCCAGCTGTTACTGACGCTTCTTTTCCAACAGCAACTTCGGCTTAAGGTATGCATAATACACAAGCGTCGAGATGGCAAACGACGCCCCAATACTGGCAAAAACATAAAATATGAATGATGAACGAGGGATAGCTGACAAAAGTTTCGAGACTGTCGGCAAGTCTGCCTCCTTCACTGGCTTCACGTTTGCATTGTCTGGAGGAGCAATAATAGGCCGAGGTGGAAGCGGGCCCTGTTTTGCGGTCTCTGCATTACTGTTTGGTACTGTTCCTGCATTCGCATTGTGCAACCACGCGTCTTGAAGGGTGGATTCAAAAGTATGAGCCGCGAACCATCTACAATCAATAAACCCATCAGTCCAAACACCGTACCTTCTCAACGCCAAACCTAACAGGGCCATGAATCAAAAGCACGCTTCCCTTCTCTGCAGCAACCCAATGATCCCTCAACGGATATACACTCCCTCCCAAAAAGAACCCATCCATAGCATGAAACAAGAAATTCCAGTGCGTCATGAGATGGATATGCGTTGACTTCACTTGTCCCCAGAACGAAAACGTTAGCGGAAAGTAAATCGAAGCTTCTTTTGACATCGGAACGCGGCATGTGTACGAAGCTTTCATGTCGAGTGAGTTTGAAATCATATTGTACACTTGTTCGGGTTGTTAGTTTCTGGATTAGGGTAGGATGGAATGCTTTGCACAACTCAACTGCCTTCGTCGAGGCTCCATACGCATTGTAGCATAGCGTCTAGGCCGTAGGGTAGCTGAAGAGGAGTGTTTGTATCTGCACAGTGGAATGGGGCGTAAACTGTGGACGAGATTGTGCCGTTCGAGTGTATTTGAGGACATTCAATCGGGACCATATCTCCCATCGAGAATGCTAGAAAGCTATCAGCTTTAAGAAATGTGACAGTTAGTCTTACGTATATGCTGAGGTTGTGACTGCTGCGGCTGGACTCCTTGTGCATTGGTGAAGACAACCGCCACTGACAACAGTTTTATAAACATTTTCTGCCATATATCCAAATCGTTTCGCGTCAATTCGTGAATATTGTGTTCACCATTGATACGAAAGGAATCATTTGTCGGAATGCGAAATGCGTGCCCTTGTTTCAAGCAAAGGGACGTGAAAGGGATGGACGACTATATAACTGAAGCTCGTATCCCTGCACAATATCATAAAGCTCAAACCAAATATATGCTCTTCCTTCTTCCAGCCTTCCAACTCCTTGCCGTTCAAATGGTTGTTTCCAGCCCAATCGATCGTCGACAAGAAGATATCAGGTATTTAAGCCTTTCTTTCATCCCTTCGATCGTGACTTTCTTTTGAAATAGTGACTCTCTGGCCACCGACGACGTTGAAGCCGATACTTTGAACACGTTCCCTGACCCATACCCGTCTGTTGTCGAGGCTAATATCACGGCTTCAACGCCATTGGGCCAAAATACAACGAGATTCTCATGGGCTCCCGCACAAAATGTTGTCGCTCCAGCCGTTCCTGCTTGGACTCAGTACTTTGCCCAATTCGCCCCAACTACACCTCCACCTGACGTGATTGCCTGTACGGGTCCAACCACAAACGTTTGGGGTGCTACTTTTGACGACGGGCCATCAACGAATACGCACGTTGTTTTGGAATGTGAGTCCAACCTCTGGTTCTTGGAATTGCACTCAACATTCAGCAGATTTTCAAAGCGTCGGAATGCATGCAACCTTCTGGGTGATTGGTTCGAACGTGATCGATTTTCCTGATATCTTGTCAAGCACATACCAAAGCGGTCATCAACTCGGGTATGTGTCCTCTTGTTGAGCAGGATCACAGCTAATACCTTGATTTAGATGCCACACCTGGTCCCACCCTGACTTGCTTACTCTCACCGACGATCAAGTCATTGCAGAGCTGGTATACGGAGTCAAAGCCATTCAAGAAGTCACTGGAATCGTGCCAAAATACTTCCGACCACCATGTTAGTTTTCTTTATTCGATTCCATGCATTTGATAACACAATTTTACAATTCGCAGACGGCTCTGTTGATGCACGCGTCCAAACTCTCGCCGCAAGCATGGGTCTCACAAGTGTCACTTGGACTGTGGATACTCTTGATTGGTCAGACGTTGGATTTGGCAACATCACGCTGGTTCCTCAAGCTTTCCAAGGATGGTTGGACCAAAATATCACACTCCCTATCTCGTTGGAACACGACTTGTTTCCTGATACAGTATCAGTGGTAAAGCAGAGTATGGATCTTCTCATCAAGGCTGGTCGTGTCATCAAACCTGTGGCTGAATGTATTGGCGATGCGGATCCATATGGAAACACCATTCTCAAGGACTTCTTCGCTTCTGGGTTATTTGAAAGCAAATAGCTGTGTATGTACTATTCATTATTATTTTTAATATTCTTTCTTCGTTTTGCTTGTGAATAAAATGGGTTCGAACGAGGATATGCTGGATGTGTTCGAGTCGGTAAGAGCTAAGATAAAACCTTACGAATCTTATGGTTAGGTTAGGGATTAGGAGCTGTCTTTGACGAGCCGCTGTTTGGTGCGTGAAGCTTTGGCATATTTTCAGTCAACACTAACGATGTCGTAGCAATCGGCAGTCCTGGTGAATGTTATGAACATTCATTTGAGACTCATTTAGTCTCACGCTTTCCTTCGAAGGAAGGTGCATCCTCAAATCACAACCTGAAGCTCTCACTCCCAACTCCAAAAGAAGACTCGTCAACACCTTTAATGGCACATCACATCTGGCAAGCCGCTTTTGTTTGTGTAGAGAAATCGGAAACGGGAATGTCCCCGTCGAAGATGCTCTTGTGATTGAGTTTGGGGCGGGAGTGGGTCTTTGTGGACTTGTAGCTGCAAAGTGTGGAGCAAAGCAGGTGCTGGCGACAGATTATCCGGATGAAGGGATTATTTTCACGCTAGCCGTAAATTACAAGAACATTTTTGGTGAGGAATGCAGATGGGTTGATGGGAAGGATGTGTGGTGGAATGTTCTTGGACATGCCTGGGGAGAAGCGAGTTCACTTGGCAAGATAATAAGGTTTGTTTGCATTGTGTAGTTCTGCTCCAATTCATCACTCGCTGCAGCTACATAAATCCTGAATCAGTCACCCCAATCGTAATCTTTATGGCCGATCTGCTTTGGATTCCAACCGCCCATATGGCATTACTGTCTGATATATATGCTATTTTATCTTTGGCGCCAAAATCTTCAACAAATATCAAATCTAAAGCGCACATCACTGCTGGATTGCACACTTCACGAGAAACGATTGACGCCTTTTTCAAAAAGGCACGAGATTCGTTCGGATTCATTGTCAAGAAAATCGGAGAAGTAAGAGTAGGATCGTTTGGACTTGAAGACGGAATCGTTGAAGTGGGCGAAGATGTTCCAGTTGAACGAAGAGACTTGGAACGCAGTGACCCCTCTGAACGGAAAAAATGGGTCTTATACTACGAAATGTGTCTATAACAAATAAATTCAAAGTAATTATTAACTCTGCCGGGAGTGACTGACAAATCGGGGTGTTCGTTTTCGCTTTTGGGTTGAGCGCGATAACACAGAAATTCTTCCCGAAAACGAAAGCTTCACTCCGCATCGCAATGGCTACGTAAGTACATCCATATGATCAGACTAGTTGCACGAGTTCGATGTGTTTATCCAACTCCTCCGTGATCGCTTCTTTTCAGCTTACCCTCCTTGACTTGATTGATACCTTAACTGACCACGTTTCCCCCAAACCAACAACAGCGCTGATATTGGTCTTATTGGACTGGCCGTCATGGTACTTGATCTCTTTCGCTATTGCGGAGAAGCCTGCTAAACCCGTACTGACTCGTCAACTCTCTTATCTGCTATAGGGTCAAAACCTTATCCTCAACATGAACGACCACGGATTCACTGTCTGTGCCTACAACAGAACTGTTGAGAAGGTGGACCAGTTCTTGGCCAACGAGGCTAAGGGTACGTCGTTGTCCACGTCCCTCCCCCTGTTACATTTGAATACATTTGAAATCGCATTGAAATCAAATCCCTGGCTGAAATACAGCTTATCAACTGAATTAACATGTTTTATCTCGTGCAGGAACCAACATCATTGGTGCTCGTTCTATCCAGGACCTCTGCTCCAAGCTCAAGACCCCAAGAAAGATTATGCTCTTGGTCAAGGCTGGGCAGGCCGTCGACGACTTCATCGCCCAGATTATTCCATTCCTCGAGAAGGGTGATATCATCATTGACGGAGGAAACTCCCACTTCCCAGACTCCATCCGCCGTGTGAAGGAGCTTGAGGCCAAGGGCTTCTTGTTCGTTGGTGCCGGTGTTTCTGGAGGTGAAGAGGGAGCTCGTTACGGTCCATCTTTGATGCCAGGAGGTTCCCCAGCTGCCTGGTGAGTTTGCTGTATTGTGGTTCGTGAGACAACGAGATTCTAATATTTCAATTCCTCAGGCCACACATTCAGCCAATCTTCCAGGCTATCGCTGCCAAGACTTCCAGCGGAGAGGCTTGTTGCGACTGGGTCGGAGAGGGTGGTTCTGGACACTACGTCAAGATGGTCCACAACGGTATTGAGTACGGAGACATGCAGATTATCTGTGAAGCCTACCAACTCTTGAAGGACGTTGTTGGCTTGAACCACGATGAGATGTCTGAGGTTTTCAACCAGTGGAACCAGGGAGAGCTCGACTCCTTCTTGATTGAAATCACTCGCGACATCTTGAAGTTCAAGGACGAGGATGGAAAGCCACTTGTTGAGAAGATCCGTGACACTGCTGGACAGAAGGGTACCGGAAAGTGGACTGCCATCTCTGCTCTTGACTTGGGTATCCCAGTTACTTGATTGGTGAGGCGTCTTTGCTCGTTGTCTCTCTGCTTGAAGACGAGCGTGTTGCTGCCAGCAAGATTCTCCAGGGCCCAGATGCCAAGTTCTCCGGTGACAAGGCTGCCATGATTGAGGACATTCGTCAAGCCATGTACGCTGCCAAGATCATCTCCTACGCCCAAGGTTTCATGGAGTTGAGAGAGGCTGCAAGGCGAAGGCTGGAACTTGAACTACGGAGGTATCGCCCTCATGTGGAGAGGAGGATGCATTATCCGTTCGTGAGTAGATCACCTTATTCTTATTCGAAATCTAACTCATTTCTTTCAGCCGTTTCTTGGGTGACATCACCAACGCTTTCAAGTCCAACCCAAGCCTCCAAAACTTGCTCTTGGACCCATTCTTCACCCAGGTCATCCACCGTTGCGTCCCATCATTCCGTCGCGTCGTTTCCCAGTCCGTTCTTTTGGGAGTCCCAGTTCCAGCCTTCTCCACAGCCTTGAGCTTCTACGACGGTTACCGCAGCGCTCGTGTCCCAGCTAACTTGCTCCAGGCCCAGCGTGACTACTTTGGTGCCCACACCTACCAGCTTGAATCTGCTGGTGAGAAGGGTGAGTGGATCCACACCAACTGGACTGGACGTGGTGGTCGTGTTGCTTCTTCTACCTACCAGGTTTAAGCTGAATATTTCATTTCCTTTTAATGCTGGTTGGGGCAACGTCCAATAAATCATTTGATAAAAATATGTGTTTTTTAGTCTTTCGCGTCACCATGCTTCTGACTATTTGGTTTGCTTTTGCTTGTTAATGAATGTTGAGAGTGCTTGGCGCTTTGCTTTCTCTTCTTACAAAAAGAACATGACTTTTTTTTGGAAACATCAGTTCAATTCAACCAAAACTGCAAACAACACCATCTCAACTCTCACTCCTCTCCCTATGGCTTGAAATCCTCTCTTCATCAGGCCCAGAACCGATGAAAATTTCCAGCTCCTAGTTGTATCTCGATGTGCCACTCACTCATCAACACACACACACTCGACATATAACTTGGATTTTGGAAATTTTTCATCTTGTCTGGGTTCTTTGCCTCCTTCTCTCCCTCCCTCTTCCTTCCTTGTAGCTGTTCTTTCTTCAGCACTTTCTTCCTATCTATTGCTTGGAACCACAGGCATTTTGTGCAGTAAACAATCCAGGCAAATCTACTGAAGTGCCTGCATTCTTACTGTTATAATCTGCCGCCGCACTTCAGCTCGCATTGGGAATGGCCATCTTGTTGTGTACCTGCTCGCAGTCCGCTTCTTCGTTGGATAAGAAATGAATGATTGATTTATTAGAAGATTTACCACTCATCATCTTCGCCGTAACGATTATACCACCGGTATTTCCTATAGCTATAATCGTTAAAAGAAGACGTATCGCGAACACTACTCAATCCAGCGTCAGTCGCGAAGTTGATGTATCCTTCTCCTTCATTCACATAATTACTGGGTCCACCAGCTGCAGTCGAAACCCAAGGCGTGCGACACAAAACACAAGTTACTGTATTCCCCGACTGAGCTCGTTTCCACTGATCCAGGCACAGTTTGTGAATATTGTTTCCACACGTGCGACACCAGACAAGCGAGTCTCTCTCCTTCTCTTCAAAGTCTTCAAAACACACAGAGCAGTGCTCGCCTTCTAAAGGTCGTTGTTTCACAGTGGACGACCCTTCACCGCTTTCATCACCATTTCCATTCATCAGGTTGTTGTACTTTTTGATGACATGTTCATTTGCTGTAACTGAAGCGTCATTGATTCTGTTGGCAAGAATAGTTTTCAATTCTGATGAAATGAGAGCAGCTTGATATATGACATGCGAGTGTTCATCAACGCGAAGTACTTTGAGGTATACGAATCTAAATAGTAACGAGTCGGACGATCAAAAACGAGGAATAGGAAGCTTCAACTTACAAAATGTGCTTGCAGAGGTTTCCTTTTTGAAAATCAGGGCAAGAGCATTCTGGGGTCTTGCAGATACTCACGGTGTACACATTCCCCGTGGATCCGAGGACGTTGAAGTCTTCACTCATATCGGAGGTTCTGTTGCGTGTAATCAAGAACATGCGCTGGCCCTTTGCGCGATAAATGCGATCTCGAACCGACTTGAAAGAATGCGACGTGTTAGTTGATATCGCTTTGAATTATGACACGTACTGAAGTGAGTGTTCTCAATCGTGCACCTCGTTTCTCTTCAACTTGTTCTTGTTCCGCTGCCACCACTTTCACTCTTTTCCTGCTCGGCCCTGGCTCGTCTTCGCGACTTTGACCACGGAAAACAGGCGCTTCGGCTGAGACTTTGCCTTGGATTTGGGCCTGGGCCTTGCCTTTGTTTCGTTGGAACCACCGATCGATTCGGCCACGGTCAACGCCCAATTCGGAGGCGATCGCGGCTCGATCGGCGGCGAACTGAACTCCGCTCGATACGCCGCGATTCAGGTGCGCTTCGAGAACAGCCCGCTCAGATGCGCTGAATCGTGCACTCATTTTAATTTTAATATGTACAGAAACCTTATGAATAAATCATGAATAGATCAAGATAAATAATCTATCTTAGTCAGAATATAACAGAAAGTCAGGCCCATAACATTCAAAATACTCGTGTTCTGGAATCTCCAACTCTTTCATGTCCTTCTCCTCAAGGCCAAGTGCCTTCATTGTTGCATACGCCCAACCTCGTGCCGCCATTTCATTCCTGTATCCCCCACCTCCCAGTAATAAAACAGGCGTACGTTCATCGATCATCTCAAGCAATTCCGCAACACAATCACCAATTGCAAATGAATCAAGCTTCCATCCATGCGGTACCAGAGGATCACCCTTACATCCATCCAGTCCACATTGCATTACAATTGCGTTTGGCGATGGATACATGGTTTCGAGAACTTTGGAAAGGTGAAATTTGAAGACAGCTAAAAACTGGACAGAGTCTGTCACGAGTGGTGGTAGTGGTACATTAAGAGCACAGGTTGTCCCATTTCCTGACCCAGTTTCCGATGCATCGCCTGTACCTTTATAGGCTGTAATGTTAGAATCTTACAAAATACAGTCATCATCACAAACCTGGAAAGAATCCTGGCTCGTGAACATGAAACGACAGTCGAAACACCTTTTTGCTAAACTCAAACGCGCTCTCCACACCGTCGCAATGATGGATGTCCAGATCAATGTACAAGACTCGTTTTAATCCGGCGTTATGGAGCTCCATGATTCCCAACACTATGTCATTCACATAACAGAAACCACTTGCTGAATCTTGATGTGCGTGATGACGGCCTCCGTCCCAGTGGATTGCGACGTTACATTGGTTTGATGCGAGAGCTTTCGCGGCTGTTATCGTGCCTCCTGCAACGTACTTCACGTAATCAGAGAGACCGGGGAACACGGGGCAATCGCTGATTGTTGGTGGTGTGGTGGATGTGAGTGTTTGGATGATTGGAATTGGCGGACGAAACTGAACAAGGCCAAAGTCCTGCAGGGTCTCCAGCTGTTCCTTTGACAGCTCCGTATCCAGATTCAATTCAGCCGTTAGTAAAGCATCTACAAACTGTAGTTGGCCATTCAGTCAGAGGTTTGTTTTGTTCCTTTGGGCTCACACACTTCCTCTGAATGAAACTGGACAAGATCCTCACGGCTCACAGGTTTCGGTTCCAGTATCCTAATTGTTACTTGTGGTAAACAAGAACGAACAGCATTCATCCAGACAACACAGAACACAACAAACCTCATCTGTCCACCCAATCCAAAGCCATCCAAAACAAGTGAATGCACCATCCGCGACCGTCCAACATTCGACGGCAATCGTGATGCAGCAATCGTTGCATCTTTTGAGAAGACATACCCAACGCTCCGCATTGCCAACAAATTCAATGGAACGCAAAATAACGCAAAAGGACTACTCACAATTAAATCAATAATTTTTCATTGGAATGTTTTGTTTTATTTGTACTTCAATGCATTATTGATTCAATTGCATGAAATTGTATTTCGGATAAATTATACGGGGTCTATGAAATCAATAGTGGAAAAAGAGGTGGAAGAAAAGTCCGAAATGGAAGAGTATACAAATTTATTACACATCATATAAATCGATAAAGAGGAATGAGAGGTCTATATTGGGGTCCGTCTAGAACAACTTGTACCAGATCTTCTTACCCCACTCAGACAAGTTCTTTGGCTTGTCGCGGATGTGGTCGTTCTCTTCCTTCTCCTCAGCAGTCTCGATCAAACGGCCAGTATGAAGTCCATGTCCTCGTAAGCAATCTGCTTGAATCCACTCTTGAGAGCAGCGTGGCCGACGTAGAAAATGATAGTGAGCGGAACTCCGAAGTAGGTCCAGGACTGGTCGTAGAACCACTGGCTGTTGAAGAAGACATCAGATGGAACTCCGTTAGGGAAGAAAGCGGAAATAAGGAGGAAAACAGTGACAACGGCTCCACTGAATTACATTGGTTAGTTAATTAAAATACAAATTAGTGCAGCCATACATGGTGAGAGATGTGTAGTCAGCGTATGGGTAGAATGGAGCAACATATGGTAGATCCTCGACCTTGCGACCTTGGGCAAGGTAACCACGACGGAAACGCAAGTGAGTGTAAGACATAATCATCCAGTTGGCCTAATGAGATGAATAAGCGTCACTACCGAAAATCTGTTCAGTTAAATAAACGTACCATGATACCATATGAAATAACTCCAGACAACCAGTCAAAGACGTGACCAGATCCTTCATCTCCAGAAGCATAAGCAACAACGACGGCAAGCAAACCGAAACTCCGACGACGAGGACTGAGTTGACTGGAACACCGCGCTTGTCGACCTTGGCAAAGATCTTGGGGGCAGATCCCTCCTCAGCCAAACGAAGCAAAGTACGAGCACAAGCGTAGAGGGAAGAGTTGGCAGCAGAAGTGGCGCAACAACAATAACGAAGTTCATGAAATCAGCTCCCCAGTTAATGCTGGCCAAAGAGTAAACGTAGACGAATGGAGACTCTTTGATGGATCCGGAAGTCAAGATGGAAGAACCTGGTGGGATGAGAACTCCGACCAAGAACAAGGCACCCAAGTAAAAGATGATAATACGCCAGAAAGTACCGTTAATAGCTCTTGGCACACTCTTTCTTGGGTTGGCAGCCTGTCAACGTAGCAAACATTCAGAACCTGGTTTAAACGAGCAAAGTTTTACACACCTCTCCAGCAGTGAGACCAACCAACTCAGTACCTCCGTAAGAGAAGAAGGCAGTGGTGAAGGTGTTTCCGAGACGGAGGAGAGAGTCTCCAGCGTCAGTTCCCTGAATAGCTGGGGACCAGTAGCGGAATCCAAGGGCACCAGTGTTTTGACCAACACCGAACCAAACAAAGATACCAATGATCAAGAAGAGTACGATGGCCAGAATCTTGACGATACAGAGAACGAACTCGACCTCAGCGAAACCAGTAACAGCGAAGAGGTTGATTCCAACAAGTGGAACCATGTACTAAGAGAGAGTAAGGCCGTTAGGTTTAAGTGCTTTCAGTAGTGAGATGCTCACCACCAAGGACCAGACCCAGGAAGCAACAGAGCTGGCCTTAACCCAGAAGCCCATCAAGGCAGCGATACCAGCCATCTCAGCGGGGAAGGTAAGAGCCCCTAAAATGGATTGTTAGCAAAGATGGGTATAAGTGTTCAACTCCAATAATCCTTTGTGGGTAACGCCACCCGCCGACTTCTTTTCCTCTCACGTAATGCAAGTAAGACAGGCGACCCAAAGCGACAGAAGGGAGTACTCACAGACAATCCAGTACTAGAAATGAAGAAAAGACACCGTTAGTTACACTGAATTGATCACATGCTAATTCCACTCACGTTCCAACCACCAGCAAATCCAAGAGCAGGGTTCACGAAACGAGCAGGGAAGTGCGAGAAAGCTCCCTCAACTGGCAAAAGAGTTGCCATTTCTCCGATGGAAGAAGCGACTCCGAAGACTTGGAGACCGACGATGGCAAAACACAAGAGTGCTCCCAATGGACCGGACTTTGCGATCGCACGACCAGAACGCAAGAGAAGACCGGTTCCGATAGTACCACCAATGGCAATCATTTCCTGTTCAAGTGGCACACATGATAAGAAGTTTTGGACGGTGATGGTTGGTATCACTAATTCAGCTCACCAAGTGTCTAGCCTGGAGCTTACGCTGGAGGTGGTTTCCCTCAGGTTGGGAGTGCACAACAACTTGCTCGCCCTTGTCTCCCATGATTGTGTTTTGAGAATTAGTTTTTGTGTCAGGAGGCCAGCCACCAGTTTTTTAAACTTCTTCATTTTGGGCTTGCACAATTTTTTTTCTGAGAAACCCTCAATGCGGGGATTCTTACGGGATGATTCGGGACAAGTTGCATCGTCTCAACACAACCTTCTTCGCTAGAATGATCGACCGGAACACAACCAATGCGATCAATCCACTCTCTCTTAAGACGTTAATCCCACTACGATGATCCGGATCACTGTTATCGCGGATATCTATTTCGAAAATGCACGTGCAGGTGATATCGCGCAGCCACCCTGAACTAAAAACTCTACATTCACAGGGTGGCTGCTCCCCTCTGACGCCACCAACTGCTTGATGACCTCTTCACTTGTAAGGACTGTTACGACAGTGGTTTGGTCGATCATGGTTTGCCATTGAAGTGCACATCCACAATCAACCTCATATTTAATGGATCCATGTGCAAATTGTAAAAGTGGCGTCATAAGTCATGCAAAAGATGACAGTTACGTATGCGAGGTGCACCGTATATTTGCGACGTTGCAACACCGCACTGAAATCAGCATTACGTTTCCAGCGAACAGAAGTACAAGAGCCTGAATAGCTGAATTCAACTCCTTCGATCTCACAAAAGCATGGATCTAAACTATCAAACCACACATTTCGTTACCGCCAAGTGCTTACAGCAGTCTTGAAATGATAGCCCTCCTCAACTGGAGCACCTGATGGTCGAACGATGTAAATCAAGAGTGGAATGGTTTTTATCATTACCAAGCGGATTATTCATCTACCGTGATAACACAAAGAAGAAGGAGAGAAAGTTATTAATATTAGTAACGCTGTGATCCACGCATTCAATTCACTCACTGCCAGTTAAGGCGGAAAGCGCTTCCTAGGTGCATCTTTCATTGATATTCAACAGAATAGAAAATCGGAACGTATCTAATCGGTCTGATTCTTGAATTCCGCAATTTGAAGAACTACGTGGTACACGGTCGCTGTGGCGTCAAAAGTTATCGATGCAGCTGATTTGCTGTTTAGAAGGCACAAGATGTTGTTTTAGAGGATAGCAAAGAGTCTGTTATTTTGGTTGTGACCAAAAAGTACCAGGCAGGGCCGTGAAAATGGGCTACGACCATCATGACAAACGATTTGCATGCGACTAAGATGAAAAAGTTTCCATATCGAACTATTATTCTCAACAGAAATTAAGTTGGTTGGATGTCATAGAAATTCTGCAACTCTACAAGCTTTCCAATAGTCTTTTCCAACACACATCCAGCCCAGATTAGCTTTCAACTTCATTTAATCGATTCTGCTCATTGCAATAAACACAACGAAATAAAAGGAAATCCCCTCGCCATGCATTTTCCATTACTGTACACTATTCGCCGTCAGGGCAAACGTGATTCCTTGAAAGCATACTCAATCATTCGTCAAGAATAACCATCCTCCACTTCTTTCATTCAACGAAATTGGGCACGTCACAGTCACAAAAAACAATCAACAAGACACAAACCAAAAAAAAATGAGCTCCGCCAAAGTCGCCCAAGTCCAAGCACAAGTCCAAGATGCCGTCGGTATCATGCAGAGTAAGTCCATTTCATCGGTTTCCATGTGGGGAGTCGCACACCAGTGGCCGCTAACAAATGACTCAATTGTTAGACAACATCCAGAAGGTTGCTGAACGTGGAGAGAGGCTTGAGGACTTGAACGAGCGATCAGGTATAACTATGTTTCTTCTTGTGGTTCGATGCATGCAGTTGGAGGAGGGTAGAGGAACTTGAAGGGTTGGGGATGTTGGAGAGACACTTACCCCTTATGTGTATTTTTGGAAGAGGGAGAGATTTGCTTCTTGAGATCAACAGTCGATGAGGTTTATGATTATGGAAGGAAAGGGAAGAGGAGAGTCTGGATTGATGGTTGAGGGACTATGGGGGATTGGTGGCGGAAAGTGTTGGTGAGGATGTAAAGGGGACCATGACTTTCGCTCAACCCTCGTTCGCCAACCATGGCTCCTTCCATATTCCGTAATATGCTCAAACGAATTCCCTTATCTAGAGAACTTGGCCTCATCATCGCAGGCCTTCCGCAACAAATCCAAGGAAGTGCGCATGAAGATGTTCTGGCAAGACGCAAAGACCCGTTTGATTTTGGGTGCTGTTGCCCTTGTTGTTATTGGATGCGCGATCGGATTCGGAGTTTGGGCTTCTGGCGTTCACAACACACCAACTCCACAAGTTGGTTTGAACCCCAACTTCACTGCCACTCCAACTGCCAAGAAGGCGTAAAATAGGAGAGGAGTGGCCGCCGCAGGTCGGCAGAATACCGTCGTTTTTTATGGATATCACACTTATCATGCATTTTGAAAAAACCTCTTCGTTTGTTGTTTGTACCTTCCTCAGAAAATATATAGTCTTGTTCTCATAGTCACCTTCCATTACACTTTATTTTATCGGATATTCTGCGTTTAGGGGGTATTACAAAATGTCTAGAACAAAAACCAAAGATCAAACAAAACGATATCCTAATAAAACAACAGATGCTACGTAATGCGAAGCCAAACTTCCTCTGCTATATCCAAACCCTTTCAGCAGCAATTCCAGAAACACACACCAACCAATTTCCCAGATATCATCCACAACCCAAGAATCCAAAACAACAAACCACAGGCAACAAACAAGCTCAAAGTAATAATGATGACGGAGGACGACGAGCCCCCTTAAAAATGATACAAAAACACACCAAACTGCTGGAGAGAAGAAAAACAAGAAATCGCCATTTTGCAGGCCAGAATATATATAAAGGGAATACGGGACACGTAATGATAGATGAGAGTAGACGTTGAAAAAGGAAAGAAAGTAGGAGGGACACTATAATACAAGGTGTTGATGGAGAACGAGAAGGGGATGAGTGTTCAAAACAAAAAAACAAAAGTTGAAAATAAACAATCTCGAGGTCTAGATAGCACGGACACGTTTTCTAGGAAGGTCACAAGACTCCACGATAGCTGCTGCACTCCCCAACACACTCATGGCGTCATCGTCATCGTCATCTGCGTCAAAGTCTTCGTCAATGTCGTTGATGATGCCGGCGTTGTGCAGAAAAGGTGTGCATCCTTCAGCCGCTGAAGAAGCAAGTCCAATACCACCGAGGACTTGGTGAATGCTCCTCGCTGATTCTGGCACGAAAGATTACTATCGCGTGACTGGAAATAAATGAAGACGACAACAAACCTGCATCGAGAGCTGCATCTAAATACACGTTTCCTGTTGCAAGAGAAGGGATACTGTCGGAAGGCGGAGACAAGATGCCTTCGGGAGCTTGTACAGCCAGATACTCCCCAGTCGAATGATACACGACTTGTTCAGAGTGTGAAATCCCAGTTGCATCCAAATCGTCGTCCTCTTCCTCCCAACTTCGTTTGATACCGTGCCGATAGTCGTATTCAGAAGGGGTATAAACAGACGCAGTACGTTCGTTGTGAAGCTCTGTTGCATAATCAACAGCACCGTCAATAGTAAGCTCGAAGGAAGTGTTTGAAGAGTCCAAGTCCGAATCCATATCTTCTGATGAAAGGATGGATGAATAGTCGTCATCGTTGTGCATTGTGGATGGAGCTGGCATTGGTGGAGGTGGAGGAGGGGGTAATGGTGGGGAGAGAGATTCCGTTTGTTGGTGTTGCTGTTGTTGGGATGCTGCTGCTTTGTCGCGGAGTTCTTGCTGTTGTTGGAGGACAAGTGGGTTCGTAAAGTTGCGCGTAATGAAGGTTGAAAGGGATCTAATACCAGTGGAAAACAGACGTTTGGGCTGCGTAGGTTGCGTTAGTAAGCTACCAAAAACCTGTTGGACAGGATTTTGGTTCACTATCTTCCCATATCGCCTCTATTGTGTACTATCTCCACTTCGCAGGCTGTTCACTTCATTTGCCATCAAGTTTGACGATTGGCTTGAAGTTGTTTGAACAATAAAAAATTTCCTCCTTCATTGTGGGCGGCACCATCTCGGCAATCGAAGAACATTAAACTCACACCACATTTCTGGTCGCGCCGCCGAAGAACCAAACCGCCATTTTCAAGAATCACATCGAGGATCTCTGTTGATAAGTGAAGTCAGAATGGAAGGATGAGTCATAGGAAGGAGGTACCTCTCGAGACTTTGATTCCATCGGTAAGTTGATGATCAGCAAAGAGGATAACCTGTTCGTCAAGAAAGAGAGGCAGGCGGTCAGTGTCAAGTGATTGGGCCACCACATCCCAAAGAACGCCGCAGACAAACCTGTTCGTGGACGCCGAGGGCAGTCACGGGCTTCAACGCGAGCTTCAAGTCGCCGATCTAAGTGGATCCAAGTGAGTGAGTCACCGCCACTGCGCCAGAAACGCAACAGAAACACTTCAGAAACACGCACGCACCGTCCATGTCCGGCGCCCACCCGAAAACGCAACTTCGACAACGCCGCAGCTTTCAACGTCGTCTTCGCGCGAAATCGGAACAACAAAAAGCGGCGGCGACGGCGGCGAAGAACGCGGCGACGGAAGCGATGCGAACTCGCCCGTCTTTCCATTTGCACTTGCACTTCCGCTTCCGCTTCCGCTGCTCCGGCTTCCGCTCTGGCTGCGTGTCCGAGACCGCCGCTTCTCTGTCACTCCGCCGTCGTGCGTTGTTGTTGCTGTTGGTGCCCCGCTGTCGACCCGCATTCCACTTGTTTCACAGAAGAAAAAAGTGGTGTTGGAAAAGAACTTTGAATTTAAGTAGATAATGTAATCTATCACTTTTAATACCAAACCATCGACTGTATGCAAGTACGCGTGATTTTAAAGCAGATGTGGTCGGTGTGGTATGTCATGCATTTTTTCATTCTTTGTGAACTCATTTAACAGATATTAGTATATTGATAGCGAATTAATGTGCAGAGTATTAAAATTGAGGCCATAAGTTCGCGTTTGTGTCATCTTGTTTCGATAATTGTTTCCTCGTTTGATCATTGATACCCTTTTGTTGAGTTCACGCCGACGCTCTCGCAATACCTTCATTACTTGTGCTTGCGGTCGGAATATGATTTATCTGTGCTGATTCCGAGAAAGGGACCAAAAGGGACGCGAGAGTCTCCATATAAGAATGTAGTGACACCCTGCGCAAACACCACTCAGAAACCCAATCAAATGCTTTTCCCTCGCGTCATTATACTGTTCTTTCTTGCACAAGTAGCTCTTACCAGCCTTGTTGAGAACCTAAGACCTCGTCAACAAGTTGATGAAAGGTTTGAGTTTTCCTTATCAATGTCCTGACAGTAACCTGACTATTCAGTGAATCTTCGACTGACGAGGCAGAGTTTGCTGATTCACCAAGTCCAGCTCCAGCTGATATTACCGTTCCCGTCGTTCCCATCGCTGGTCGATCTCTTTTATTCTGTCTATTATTTCTATTCTTCTGGAACAGATGCTTACGTTTTCAGACGGAAAAGATACGGAATAGTCCATTGTTCCTCAAGTGAAAGTTGTAATTGCCATGTTCAGTTCATCTACATACAAAACATCATCGGGTTTTATTATTGCTCAAGTGAAGTAATCCCTGAGATAAAAGAACTATTTCAGAATGGAAAAGAACAGTAAAATAATCGCCAAAAGTCAGATTTACAGCAGTTCTTGCAATATGGTCTGGATTAGTCCCAGTGGCAGAAACACCATCCAAACTCTGGATGCATTGCGCCGTCCCCATTTCACCTCAGATCTTTGGACAAAGTTCCTCCTTGTGGTACTTTAATTAGCTCTTGTGTGTCAGTGTAGCCTTCCGAAAAAGTTGTGGGTTGAGATGAAAGTCTTGGCGCACTCCAAGCATCAACGATAGAATAAGATTCAGATGGTGTTGCCGCTTTTTGATGCATCTTCTTATGCGCTGTTATCGGCTGTCCATGTCATTGAGTTCCGTATTCCTTTTGGTGATTTGATTGATGACTTGCAATACCACCACCAGTGTCTGGGACTCTGCCATAGAGACATTAAGCCTGGAATCTTGTTTTTGTCGATTGGTAGGGAAGTTTTGTTTATTGGTTAGTTCGACGATAATGATAACATGATAAAACCATTTCCCTTAGTCTGCAATGACCGTGACAAGTTGCAACTTCCTGGGCTGACTTTCCAGTAGAAATAGTAATGCGAACAATTGTGTTGAGGATAAGAGTGGCTACTTTGGATTGTTTTACTGTGTTAACTATAAGTTGCGATTCGTGTACAAGACGAAACGCATCCCACCGTCACAAATCCAGCATGTATGGATAGTATTAAATTATTAATGAACGGATAGAAATATGAGTCTATTTGGACGCTTCAGATCATAAAACTCCGCGAATATAATTACATATACCTTTCTAGTGCCAACGCCCGGGTAGCGCAGCGGCAGCGCATTTGCCTTCTAAGCAAGTGGTCGTGGGTTCGATCCCCACCTTGGGTGCTTTTGGCAGTGTGGTCTCAGTTGGAATGATGGTGTGAAGTGGTTGGAGGTGGGATGAGTGTACACTGTGACAACCACGCATTTCCTTGGCCGGCCTTGGGAAAACCAATGCAGAAGGCTCCACTGAAGCTCGTAGCAGCCTTGAATTGCTGTAGTCTTGATACAGGCAGTAACCTCATCAAGAGAGTCGTGCCAGCCTCGTAGCTTGCAATACGAGTATTTAACACACCATAACAACAGTGCACCATGCAGCAAGCACTGAAATACGTCAAGATTTGATTTGACTTCAGTTCGTCAAAGAGGATTCCTTTCCCGTGTCACTCGGCAAGCAACGCAAAATGAACAAGCTGATTCATGGCAGGCAACTTTATCGCATTTTCCTGCATATCCGAAACCAAGAACTTGGGTGAGAAGCAAAAGGTCTGAGCTTCCCAGGTGTCTGTTCAAGTATCTGAGGCTCAGTTTCACGCTCCCAGTCTGATTCAACATCTAAAGCCCATTCAATCTGATAACAAAAGCAAGAGTTAGAGAAGTTAAACATACATTCATATTGGGGCAAAAAGATAAATTTACATGGGTGTAACGTTTGAACATTACATTGAGAATGTGAAACATGTAGTCGCCACCAAGTTCTGTTTTCGAGATGGCCTCCAGACTCTGAAACAACGTTGAGACTGTAGCAGGTGCTACTGGAAGTATTGTCTGCCAATCATAGTGAAAGCTTGGCCAGTGTTGGATCGGGAAGACAGGAATATTGTGGAGATCAAGGTAGACTTTGGCTAAAATCCCCTTGATCATCTCAACCCAATGCACACTGTCCAACCGGGTTTCCACGTACACACCATCAACTAGCATCCCGTTTTGTCCGTCTTGCTCAGCAGGGTGTTGCGTATACCAGAATTGAATCACGTTGGCAAGGGATACTATTCCACCACTCGCTGCAATTCGAACAGAGTCTGAAGCGTCGTCAAGACGCTTGATGAGATCCGGGTATATCGTTTTGAAGTTTTGCGCTAAAGGATCAAATTGTCAGAATAGTTAAAGAGCAATACCAGGTTCTTAAAAACGTACCAATGAAGGAAACACCAGCATCAGCACCTCCATCCAACAGAAATTTCAGTGCCTTCACGGCAGTCAGTCGCGTCTCAACGTCTTCCTCGTCTAGGCAAGCAACTGTGATTGGTAGGTATTGCCCACCTTCAGTCGCAACCAACAAATCTACCACTGCTTTTGGAACGTAACCCAAGAACTCGCTCTTCTGGGTTGTCGCGGTTGGATCCAGTAGAGAAACGAGGATACTCATTCCAAGGCCTCGCAATAGTCCCAGCTTTCTACCAGGCTTCCAAATGGCTGATGGCATAACGATACCGTCAATAATCTTTGCAGCATGACTGGAGAGCTCGTTTGTAGAATTTAATGGTGATGCGGATGGCTTGATTAGGTCCAAAAAAGTTGTAAGCAGACTGAGTTTCGTAATCAGTTATCATAGCCTGTCATAAAAATGAATACAAACCTTTGCCGAACTTCAAATTCCTTCTCCACAGAAATTCCAACAGCAAAGACATCGACTACGTCCTTCAGTTTGGCTCCAACGGCTGCACCAGCCCTTTTCAAAAACAATTTTTCATGGGCACCAGCTCCATTCTCTGCGGCTCCTGGCGCACCAATTTGGACTCAATACTTCTCTCAGTTTGCACCATCACTTCCAATTCAAGATATCACGGTCTGTACAGGTCCAACAAGTAACGCCTGGGGAGCAACATTCGATGACGGTCCTTCTGAAAACACTCATGTTGCATTGGAATGTAAGTCCATCATAGTTTCTATCTTGAACTGATTCCAAATGTCAAGACTTTCAAACTGTTGGGATGCAAGCCACATTCTGGGTTATAGGTTCCAATATTTTGAACTTTCCTGATGTAGTTGCCAACACGTTCCAGAGTGGGCATCAAATTGGGTAAGCATCGTTGAAACAAACTGGTTGTAATCTTTGTTTTAAAATACTTATTGAACAGATCTCATACATGGTCTCACCCAGACTTGGTGACTCTCAGTGACGACCAGGTTATTGCAGAGCTTGTGTACGGATGCAAAGCTATTCAAGAAGTGACTGGGGTTTATCCAAAGTATTTCCGTCCACCATGTGAGTCTATACGCTGAATATGATACGTCGGAACAAAACATGACCACAAAAACAAGATGGATCTATCGATGATCGTGTTCGGTCCCTCGCCGCAAGCATGGGTCTCCAAAGTGTGACTTGGGCTGTGGACACTCAAGACTGGTCCTACGTCGGTACAGGAAATATGTACCTCGTTCCACAAGCGTTCAAATCTTGGTTGAATCAAGGCGTCATATTGCCCATCTCTTTGGAGCATGACTTGTTTCCAGAGACAGTGGCAGTTGTACAGCAGAGCATGGATTTGTTGATAAATTCTGGACGCATAATTAAAACGGTTGCAGAATGTATCGGGGATTCAGATCCGTATGGGAATGGAGTTTTGCAGTCTTTCTTTTCTTCGGGGTTGTTTGAAAGCAAGTAGTTGGCCTCATACAATAGTGTAATGCTGTATTATTTAGTTCATATAAAGCAGAATTGGCGGTGCTGTCTCTCCAATTTTTATAAGGAATTACGCAAATTAAAGACTTTATCAACTTTCAATTTATTTGGTCTCATGGCTACCACGGCCCAACAACCCTTTCCATTTGACAATCTGTCTTACACGCCCCATTGAAGCAGAATATACAGCACGTGCCAATACCATACTTCCAATACTCACAACTGGGAAGATCCAAGGAACAGAGTCAATATAATTTGGTAAGTTCATACCCAGCAGAGCTGCAACCAGCCCCGCGGATGTTAGCGAAGCAGTGGCAAGGTTGGCATTAAGGTCAAACAAAATCAGCTGGTTTCGTGTATGATCCAGAGAAACTCCAATCATTTGCTGAGTGGTTCGTAAGTTGGACGTTGTTTCAGTAATTCGCATAACAAGTTCTGTTGTTTTGGAGGGGAATTACGGAAGGTTGAAATAATGGCGAGATTCTTACCATCTCCAAGCTTAGCATAATGCTCCAACATAAGCTCCATTTCCATGTGATCGGAGGTAATACGAGGAATGCCGTTCGCTTTATCTGTCAGAAACATTCCAGCCATGTCCTCATCACTAAACGTTTATCAGTCCACTCCGAACAAGACTATTAAAGCGAAACCCTTACTTATTAAGCACTTCATTCACGGCACTGCGGAACCCTCGACGCGCTGTAAAAACTTGATGTAACTTCGACGCAAAAGCAACAGCTCCTTCAACTTTTCATCGTCCACGCTCTCATCCAAGCTAACAAAAAGATCACTAGCTTCCTTTTCATATTCATGCAGCTCCTGTTGAAGACCATATGCCACGGAACTCAAGATGGCTTCCATCACTTTGATTTCAAACACAGTACTGTCTTTTGGAGCCTGCAATTTCCCTTGCAATTCATAGATGAACGCGCTTTGTTGTTGTGCCGTCTCAGAGCTATCGGACGTTGGCGCGGCAACGATAATAACCTTGTCGGCTAAAAAATCGTTCATTAGTTTGAGAATCGTTGGTTTAAACAAGAATACCTCGAATCAAGGCTCGCACATGCGACAAATTCACGACAATTGCCTTGTCACGAACGAGAATCACTTGACTCTGGTCTCCCAAACTAGTATCCAACTTTCTCAAATCGCGGGGCTGTAATGTATTTTCCGCACATATTTGGGCACGTTGGAATTCTTGGTCGAGTTGCGTTACGACACCTCTTGAATCAAAGACCTATTTAGTTGTTTGTCAGACACGTTGTGAGTGTGCGGAGATAGAGATAAGAAGCAACTTACAACACCGCGAAGGGTAAGTGCTTTCGGGCCTGGAATTGAGCTTATCAAAGTATCTTCTGGAATTCTGAATCCACTGTCGCCGTGCTTTTTGGGCTGAGGATCGGCCTCGTCTGCTTTCAAGTCCCCATCAAGGCTGACGTAGGTCTTTGCCTCGATTGATTGATCTTGTGCCTTGAGTTCCTGTTGCTCTTGGAGCATCTTTTTTGGATCGTGGATCGAGTCTGACAGCGTAGTTTTGGGGTCTTTGGAAGGGCTGGGGAGAGGGAGTTGTTTTGTTGGAGTGGAGAAGGATCGGGCAGTTGCTGTCACTGCCACAAATGAGGTGCGGGCTGCATTAGATATAGTATGAGGTCGAAAGGCTGCGATTGTCGCTCGTTGGGTTGTGGGACGCAACATGCTGTCAGGATCAATTTGGAAAGGAAATGCTTCCAAAGCTTCCACCAACAAACAACACAACAAGGCGACTCAGCTTTGTATTATTAATATATCCCATTAGTTTGGTATTCTAAGACAGACAATAAATAGTGTATTCTCAGAGCCAGAGCAATCAACAAGAAGAGAAACTGGCCCCAACAGCAATCGTCTCCTGATACTCGGCTTCAGTCGCAGCCTTCAATTCTTCAATTGCTGCGGTAATAGTGTCCTTCATTCCAATCACACCCTCCAAAACCTTCAACAACCCCTTCTCAGCCTCATCTTTGGCAGAGTAGAACCTCTGACTCAACTGATCATATCTGCAAAATTCGATAATTAGCATCTCACAACCCAGACACCAAACAAAATACTCAACTCTTCACCGACATCCCTCAACCGTCTCATACTCTCTTCAAGTGCACGAGAACTGTCCAACCGCATCTTCCCCATTTCACTCTCCAACACTTCCATCTCTTTCACACGCGCCGCCATTTTCTTTTCAAATACTTCTTTTTCGGCGTTATACGCGTCGTTTAGTTTACTGATTCTTTGTTCGAGCGCCATAAGTTCATCACACTTTTCAGCACATGCTTCAGTGAGGCGGTCCAAAGTTTCTTGAGTTGCGATGGCATCGTCTTCAGCTTTGTGAGCGGCTGCGTTATACGAAGCGCGAATTGTGAGAAGGGTTGGTTTGATGACTGTGGTCAAGGGTGTCGAGACCATTGAGGTAGGGTCGATTGTTTGGAAGTTGAGTTCCAATTCAAAGTTGACGCCTTGCGTATCTTTCGAAGTTGAAGAAAGGAAGCCGAGGTCGTAAGACAAGGTGTTGAATGTTTGAACGAGTTTCTCGAGCTGTATTGTTGTATTGGAGGAGAATCAATCTTCAAATGATCATACCTGATCCATCTTCTTTTGCACCGCCATTTCTTTTTCCCAAAATACTTTGTTCGTTTCGTCGGCTTTCTTGGCCAAAGTCTCCAAAGCACGAACAAGTTGCTCGCGTTCAGACGTCATACGGTCCACATCGGCAGGGCTGATTTCCTGGCTATCCACAATTTGAGTGAGTTCGTTCTTTTCAATTGTCTGCTTGTCCAGTTCAGTTTCTGTTCAATCGATTAGTTGGACACTGGCAGTCCTAAACTAGAAATCAGCCAACCTTTGCACGCAAGCTCCTCTTCAACGACTTTAATTTGGTCTTCAAGTTTCTGCTTCTTTGGTTCCAAGTGGTTGGCGATGTAGAGTTTGAACTTTTCGATGTCAGAAGCAAGAGTTGCGGATTCCCGTTCGGCAAGAGTCAATGGAGACTGGCCAAATGTTAAACCTCATTCTGATAGATTAATATATTTACCTCACTATCACGAAGGGATGCCCATTCTTTTGACAAAACGTCATGTTCGACTTTGAGCTTCTCAACGTCCTTAACTGTCTTTTCGTTCTTGCGGTCTAACATTGACGACATTAGACAGAAATCTCAAAACAGAAACGCGATATGTACCAAAGTTTGAAATCAACTCGTCATCCATAGCATCATAATTGTCATCTCCCGCTAAAAACACGGCGTAGGCTTTAGTGAGGTAATCGAAAAACACCTTTTCTCCTTGAGCTTGAGCTCCCATCACTGGGTCGTCATCAAATTCGTTCTGAGTATCCATCTGGTCACAACACATAATGAGTTCGACCATCCAGGTGAGCATAGCGAGAAGCGATGGCCAAGCATGCATGGATCCGACAGATGCGAGGTGCGACTTTGAAATTTGGTCACAGAAGGGGTATCTTTTGACGACACGTCAAAATCCATGTTGGAGAATACTGTACACGAACCTGAGGCCGCGTAGAATTACAGGAACTTCCTCTTCAAACTTTTTGACAAACACATAACGCGGGTCCAACTGAGCATACAAGAATTTGAAAATGGATGTGAAGTCTTTTGCTGAGGGCGCCTGGAGTGTCTTTGGACTGACTGGCTGGTTGTATCCGGCCTGGACGAGGAAAGCGATAAGGTTTCTGATAGCATTTGCCTGCCACTGTTTGTCTCTGATTGGACGCGGGTCTTTTGCAATTGCGAGGGGCGCGTTGATTGACGCGGCGATGCCCATGTTTGACGGGCGGCCGACGTACGCGGACGAGCGTCTGGAATTGTCATTGATTGGGTTAATACATTTAAGACTGAATAAATCAAGAGGAAGAGGAAGAAGGAAGGGTGTATTCAGCAAGGGAAGTCAAAGGCACACCTTCCACCTGGTGCTCCAGCAAGACCCCCACGTGCGCCGCCAATCGACGAGTAGCGCTGGTTTAGCTGGAGCCCTGCGAGGCCGTCGCTGAGACCGCCAATCGAGGCTTTGGAGTTGGCCGCCATCGAGAGACGCGGAAGCTGAGACATTTTAGTGCGTGTTTGTCCGAATAACAAACAAAAGACAACAGGAACAACATGGCCACATTATTAGTTCAGTGTGCAACCAGTTGTTGGGCTTTAATAGTGCGGATGAGATTGGGGATGATAGAACAATATTCCAATATGACGGTGTCGTGATATCACACTCACCATTCTTCTGCACACGCAGCATCTAATTGTACTCAAATAAAATACCAGAGTTCTTGAGATTAGAATCTAATATTGGCAGGAATGAGCAACCTCAGCAACTGACAAATCCATCCCGCCACCCTGCTTCCCGTCTTAGATGGAGCCTCTCTGGGCAAATACACAAATGCAATGTGAACATGACGTTACTTTACTCCCAAAGGTGATTTGGGCATAACAAGCAAATGAATGAATGTAGAACAAAATAGACGCCTCCAACAGCCCCTTCCCTCTCACTTCCTTTGAAACCGTCCATCATTGTGTGCTGAAAAACTGTGGTATCATCCATCATCGGTCCCTCAAGTTCACATGCTCTCCATCGAGAGGTAGTACTTGCTCTTCTCAACAACGTAATTGGTCACATCTGGGAACATGGCGATGCCGCGGAACATGAAGAAGGTGAAGAAGAGGGCAAAGACAATGTTGAAGACTGTCGTGGTGGGATCGGCAGAGGGAGGTATGAAGAGAAGGGCGGGATGAGGTTAGATTGGAGCCATCAACCAAACAATCAAAACGAGTGCTCAACTGTACTTCTCCCATGGCTCAAGCATGTACAGTCCAAAAGTGAGTTCGTACTGGTAGATTTTGAGGGAAATCCACTTGCTGAGGCTGTTGGTCTTCATCTTGGTTGGTGGTGGTGGTTTCAGATGAGAGATTTGATTTTGTGAGGGCAACCAACCTTTTCAACTTCCGCCTTGAAACGACCCGTCTAGACCCGCCAAACCCAACCGAACAACATTAAAATGTTCATCTTGATCTGTGATAATAACTTGTGTGGTGGGAGAAGAATCCAGCCCCTCGCTATTCCATTTGAGAACAGTCCCAAACAACAACAATCTCAGCTTATATCAATATAACAAATTGCCAGACATTCTATATGTCGAATGTAAAGCGACAATTTAATCTAAAACGAATCAGCTGTTTGGATTTCAACACGCTGGACAGCATGCGTACAGGTTGTTCAGTGTAAACCACTAAGAAATTCAAACTTTCAAACTGAGGAACATTTTCAAACGAGATTGTTACTTTATTGCTATATACAATGCTTCAAAAACTATTCACAAAAACACACACTATCCCACATCTCAGCTTAAGCAACTCCTGAAACAACCCTTTTAGATGCTTGAGATTTGCTGAATGGCATAAGTAACTACGGACGGGATAAGAATGATTCCACGGATCATTCCGAAAACAAACAAGCCCAAGACAATATTAAGAGCTACATTGAAGACTGTTAGTAACGAAGTATCAAGAGTGAAGTTGACGACATGGGTGGATTGTTGAACCCTCTCAATACAACGCGATACTCAACTGAATTTTCCCATGGCTCAAGCACACTGTCAGAGAGTCCAAATGTCATTTCGAACTGGTAGATCTTGAGGGCAATCCACTTCTTGAGGGTCATTGACTGCATGGCTTCTTGTGTGTATGTGTGTTCTTTGAAGGAAAAGTGCGATGAATTCTGTTTGAGACAGATTTATCAGGGATGATTCCGCCCAGGCCCGCCGAACCCGCCAGCACTCACGAACCTATTTGATTTTGTCCATCCAAATTACGTATACTCTAATATTTTATATTTCCTGCTTCATAACTATCATTATTTCTTCTTCGGGTGTAAGTCCAAGTGATTCACTCCACTCCCAAACAAATGCCTAAAAAGCCATGTATGAATTGTTTGATGAACAAAAAATGCACTCTGCATTGCCTTTGCCAGAATCCATGGCGGTTGAATATCCCATCGCACAAAGCAGATCGTCACAAACAACATTACAAAACTCGAAGGCAACGCGAGTCCCATGGCAACATACTTTCCAACCGTTTTAGCTAGCGTAGATTTACTTGAATCGTAACAATCATGTGCCGCGAGCCATTCCACATACGTTTCAGGAACTCGATGCGCCTTGGCACCTGAAACACATAAATCAAGGTACCGTTTCGACGGCCAATATTCTGGACTAATCGCCGAAATAGGTGTCACAAGTGTTGTACCCACAACAGTGCCGATCTCGTCGCCCTTTTCATCAACAAGACTCACAAGGACGTCCTTCTGTTGATATCCAAATCCTTTGTGTCCGTTTCCACCTTCACTGAGTACGATTCTTCGAAATTCGGCTTTTGTGATCAAGTGAACGACTCCGTGAACGTCTGGCACGTTTGGAGGAGGGTTTAGGTCTTCCCGCTTGATGACGGTTGCAAATGCTGGCTCAATGTACGGGAGTCCACGTAATCCCATTGAGAGACAGTATCCAGATAGTCTTGCAGGATGAGACTGTTGTGGTTTGAAATTTCGACGCTCCATGGTTATCTTGTTCATGTTGCTCCCGTATGCAAAGTACCAGACATTGTTGGAGGATGATTGGTTCTCAGGTGTACCTAAATCTGTCATTTTGGCATACAGTTGATAGAGAGGCAAGCGATCGGTGGCAGGCGCTTTGTTTTTTTTTTGGTGGACAATAGAGTTTTGTGGACGATGAGGCGTTTTGGAGCTTGCTCCGTTTGCTCCATTGCAGTCCAACAACAGTTGTATTCCAAAAATATCATCACAGATCTTTCCGAAGGATACTGCCTATGCAGACTGATTTTCAGTTCTCGGATGCATGTGATGCTCCAAAACATAACTGAACGTCCCATAACGATATAAACACGTGTTTCCTGTTTCAAGGCCACGCGCAAGTAAGAAACGGAATATTTTGCAGCATTAAATCAAGTTTCAAGCTTGTTTCATAGAGTGCGGGTATTATAAAAGAGGTTTTCGTTGTACCCTTCTTTTTCTCTCATCAACTTGTGAGATGCCAATCCGTCCTCCCACCATCCCCATCCCCAACTCCACAGCCATCACCAGTTCTTGCTATCACTCCAATAGTCTCCATGTAGTCTGAGAGCAACCTCAGATCGGTCAGAAGCGTACACATGATCATAATGCAGCCAGCAGCTTGACTATCCCGCTCTCTAAACCTGAAACACAACCACCCCCTATAACCCAAATCTAACCAACCTTCCCCCTTTGTCCAGTAACGAAATCAACAAAAAATGTCTGACGGAGAAGTTGTCGAAGAAGTCGAGGTCGAGATCGCCGCTGATGCCAACTTGGGCGCCATGATGACTGTTGAGGATGCCCTCCAGGAGGTCCTCAAGAAGTCCCTTGCCCACGACGGTCTTGCTCGTGGTCTCCGTGAGTCTGTTAAGGCTTTGGACAGGTGTGTATTCTTTCCAATATGGATCTGAAGGGATGGAATGTGTGGGGAGCTCGCTCATAGATGATATGCTATTGTTTGTTTCAAGACGGATCTGACCACTATTGGAGATACTCGTAGCTGACTGAGAGAGGAAACATTGCTCTCGCAACAGAAACCACTCTTCTACCCCACGTCCAAATCACTCTCTGCCAGCTCTCTAACCTCAATGAATCTAGACGTCAGGCTCACCTCTGTGTCTACGTCGAGACCTGTACCGAGAAGGAGTACGTCAAGCTCGTCGAGGCTCTTTGTGCCGAGCACAACATCAACGTCATCAAGGTTGGTGACGCCAAGAAGCTCGGCGAGTGGGTTGGTCTCTGCAAGATCGACGCCAACGGTGAGGCCCGTAAGATTGTCGGATGCTCCTGTGTCGTTGTCCGTGACTTTGGAGAGGACTCTGAGGCTCGTTCCATCCTCCTCGGATCATTCCAGTCCCGTTAAGATGTTGAATTGGGTTTTGGGTGTGATTCAGTCTGGTCCTTGATTGCGGCCATTTGAATTTCGCCTTACTCGTTTTCATCTTATCAAGTTTGGTTTTGGCTTTTTATTGGTGAGTTTCATGAGGCATTCCCTCTTCTACTTCATTTCCTCTTGCAAAGTGGACAACCTTTGGCTCCCTCAACTGAATCTATTGACGAAAAATTCGCATCCGGAATCTTTATGCGACGTCTGAGCAAGACTTCTCTCTGTACTCCCTTCTCCACAATCCCCAAACTTCATTCAACTAATACCTCTTCCTCGTCAGATAAATGAGCATGATAATTTGTGTGATTTTATGAATAAATGTGGCTCTTGACCTTACTTGACTTTGTCTGTGATTCATTTGATTCGACTCTAAATCATCCAGAAACTAACGCACAAATGGAACGCACTAACTTTCACACCAAGAGCCCATGGGAACCAGTTGTAGGATACTCTCGTGCTGTTCGAAAGGGACCATTCGTTGCAGTGCCGGAACAACATCAACAGACCCTGAGACTGGCGAACTGCTTCATCCTGGCGACGCTTATTTGCAGGTCAGTTCGTGGTTTTAGTAGTTGTCAGAATGCATTCCGACTGCTCATCCTTGTCGTTCCTTTAGACTGTCCAAATCTTTGAAAACATCAAAAAGGCCTTGGAAGCAGTTGGATCAAGCTTGAAAGACGTTGTACGCACGCGAATGTTTGTCAAGGATATCGCGCGAGACAATGAAGCGATTGGAAAGGCACACTTTGAGTATTTTGGGAGTGTTGAGCCTGTAGCCACGATGGTTGAAGTGGCAGGATTCATACACGCCTCCATGTTAGTTGAGATTGAAGTTGATGCGATCATTGGATAAACTCCATTAGAGTTATAATACAGTTCTATTTGATTCTTTGTTGAACAATCAACCTTCCAAGGAATGTCGCACCCACCACCACTCACCACGGCCACATCGTCCAACACGCAACAACAACAACAACAACAACCGGAAATCCGATCTCGCCAATCCGTGACGTCGCCCGTTCTCGCGCACCACATTGTCCGCGGCGGTGCGGCGTACGTGCGAGTTGGGCACGGCGACGACAGCGACGACGACGGCGAAACCGGCGAAGAAAACGTTGTTCACGGGACTCAAAGTGGCGAGGCAAAGGGCACTGTTGCGAGTGAGTCGCTCTCTGGTTCTCCTCTCTCAGACTAAACTAAACTAATCCATCCACAACAGGCTCTGCAATCAACATCACAAATACTATCCTTGGATCCGGAATGCTCGCTATGCCAAAAGCATTGGCGTCAACTGGCCTTGGCTTTGGCTCACTCTTGATTGCCTTGAGTGGCCTGGCCTCGGCTTTTGGCCTTACCCTTTTAACTCTGTGTGCGAGCAAGATTGGCCGCCACTCCTCCTTCTTTCACATCTCAAAACTCACATACCCTCAAGCTGCAATCTGGTTCGACCTTGCTATTGCTGTGAAATGCTTTGGAGTCTCTATTTCCTATCTTGTTATCATCGGCGATTTGATGCCGACAATCATGCATTCAATCTATCCAGACTCTATTCCAGAATCTCTTATATTCAGCAAACAGTTGTGGATTACTGTTTCAATGGTTCTCTTGATTCCTGTTGCCTTCGCAAAGCAACTCAACAGTCTCAAATATACATCGGCACTCGCGCTCTGTGCTGTTGTTTACCTTGTCGGAATCGTGTTTGGATATTTTATGGCTGGCCCATTAGATTCCATGCCACGTCGTCCAGAATGGAATGAAGTCACCTGGGTTAAAATCGATGGATCCTTCTTCAAGACTGTCCCAATCTTTGTCTTTGCATTTACATGCCATCAGAACGTGAGCTCTCTACAATGCCTCTATTCTTGATTTACTGACGTGAATACCAGATTTTCGCAGTACACAACGAACTCGTTGACAATTCAGTCTCTCAAGTCAAAAAAGTTATCCATCTTTCCATCTTGACTGCATTCGGCGTATACCAACTGATTGGAATCATGGGATACCTGACTTTCGGAAACACTGTTGGAGGAAATGTGATTTCAATGTGTACGTTTCCCACTCACATCTCTCAAAAATTAAATCCAATTTAACTCGTGCATCGTAACAGATCCACCAGGTGCCATCATTACAGGCGGCCAAATCTCACTCGCATTCCTTTTCCTCCTCAGTTACCCACTGCAATGTCACCCCGCCAGAGCATCCTTAGAAAAAGTCCTTACAGGAGGAAACTCAGCTATCCAAATGACAGAATTCCGATTCACAGCAATCACAACAGGCCTCTTGGTCTCGTCCTACCTTATTGCCATTTCCGTGGACGATTTATCGACGGTCCTGTCACTTGTAGGAGCAACAGGGTCAACAGCCATCTGTTACATCCTTCCTGGATTGCTTTACTATAAACTTAGAATGGTGACGGACCCTGCGGATATGGCTAAGAAATGGGACTTTATGAAGCTGAGTGCTGTTGGACTTGCTGGGTTTGGTGTGTTTGTGATGGTGTTGAGTGTGGGGACTCAGGTTGCTCATATTTTTGGGAGTGAAGGGAAGGCGGGAGGAGGGTTGGGCGGGCATTGATCCTCGTGACGTATCGAGTTTTCCTTCCCTTTTGCTGAACAAATAAAGCGCCACATTAATGTCTGCAATAGCAATTATGTAAGATACTATGTTAATTTTATTGGTTTATCAGTATGCTTCGAGTTCATTTTACTTGGATGCAAATCAACACTTGCTCAAGAAGTGGAAACATAACTGATTAGTATCCGAGCAAGAGTTGTCGGGGTTACATGGAGGATAGACGCCACACGTTTGATTGACGTAATTCCACTGACCACCACAGGCACTTCGCCAATCGCTTTGAGAAGTGCGAGCACCTTGAGCAGGATAACCGCTTCCAACTCGTTTTCCATCCAAAGCGCTCCGAACTGTCGAACTGTAGTTTGAAAAAGGTGCAGATCCACTGCTGACATCATAGAGAGAAATGCCATAGAATTGAGAATCAGATGAGACCATATCAAGAACTGCCTGTAGTTGCCCTGGATTCAAAAAGCCACCCGTAATAGCACTGGATTCGTCACTGGCAAGACCTAACGCAATAGGTCCTTTGAAATACGTCTTCCAGGTTGCATAGTTAAAACCGAATGGGTATGAGCATGTAGGGTTATTGTAGTACTGGATAATAATGTAATCAAGATGAACTGATGGGTCTTGAATCACTGGCCCAGTGTTTAGGTCTTGATCCTTGACTTGCCCAGATTGACATTCCGGCACAATAGAGTAAATAGACCCAGGACTCAACTTCTTGATAGTAACCATGAAATCAACCATCTCCTGAATCCACCCTTGCCCCGTAGTTTCAATATCAAGCTGCAACCCATCCAACACCGCCTTCCCAAATGGCCGAGGCGCCGTCGCATCCGTTGTTCCATTCAAAAACGAGTTGTACCACAAATTAGCATACCGCTTTCCATCCCCCGTCGACCATTTATAAGGCGAACTCTGATCCCCTCCAATCGCCATTACAACCTTCACACCCTTCCCCTGACAATACGTAATATCCCTACCAATCTCCGCAAAAAGCGTCTGATTCGTATCCGCAGACACAACACCCCCCGCACCGACACTATACCGCCCAAAGAACCCATTCCCTTGCGGGTTCCCTGGCCCAACATACCCAAAATCAATCCCCCAGCTCCCATCCCCGCCTCCAAATGAGTACAAGAAGGCAAGGTTGATGGAATCGTAGAGTCCAGTGTCACAATAGACTCGCAGCATTTTCTGTTCTTGGGAGGCAGGCGGTGCTGGTCGGGTTCCCATGCCGAGCGGTCCTACGCCGTTGGAGACGGCAGCTTGGCCCCAGTATCCAAAGAGCTTCTTGCGTTGGGATGGGGAGGGTGTGGTTGGATTACCCGTGGGCGTTGCAGTTGCCTCACTTCCTGGGCTTGTAATTGTGTTGTTCTTGGTGACGAAGTAAGCGGTTAGACCGCTTCCGATGGCTAGCACAGCTATTGAGACGCCAATGATGATGTGTCGCTTGTTGCGGGAGGCTGAGGTGCTGGGCGGTTCAGCTTTCGACATTAGTCCTGCTTGTGTCTGAGTTTTGCAAATCGAAACGAAAAACCATCCTCAACGAATACTGATATCACCAAAGAAAACAAAGAAGTTATACCGTAGTTATTTTAATCTGTCTTTTAACGTTTAGCAGAGTAGACTAACAGACTCTAATGCGTCAAGTCAACGTATCAAGTCAATATAACATTCAACTGAGGAGTCAGGACTGCCTCAAAAAACATTGGACATAGGGCAGAGTTTCCTAAATCTGATATTTAGAGGACTGCCAGAAAACTGCAAACTTGAAATGACAACGATCTTCAAAGCCGTCACCATCTACCCAACGGCGTTCTGCAGTCCTGACACAGCCCAACGAATTGAACTATACCTTAATGCGAATGTAAACTGCACCGATGCCGTTGTCAGCCAACAATGCCTGCGTTCAGTACCCAATGACCTGACGTACGTCCCCGAAGCATCAACCAACTCCAAGTGCGTCTCTATCAACGACGCTTCATCTGTCGCATCTCAAACATTCACCAACGCAAACGGCGTAGTGCAGAGCCTAACCATGGGCTCTGGATGCTCTGGCGCTGTAACTGCAGCGTCACTGTTCCCTCTCAACGCCTGCGTACCAGTTCCAAAGAGCAATAGTTACACAAAAGCAACGATTGATAAGGCAGGAACTATCTCGTTCGCTGTGTTCACAGACTTGAATTGCAGTTCACAATCTTCTATCACCACTGCTGCAAACTCAACTTGCTCCGGCAGCAGCAGGATTTCTGTTATAAATTACAATGCGGCTATAGCGACGACTATTTCTACGTTTGGTTCTGGCAATGGAGGAGACTCGGGGCCTTCGGGAGCGGTGATTGGAGGTGGCGTTGCTGGGGGATTAATTCTCTTGGGTGTCCTTGGCGCTGCTGTTTACTATTACACTCGTAAATCCTCTCCAACTGATCCGGAATCTCCAAGTCGAAGCAATAGTGGTACTGTGAAGCAGGAATCAAAGCGAAGCCGTTCGAATCGACTGACAAGCCATTTCTCTTGGGCGGAAACGACAACCATTGAATCCAAACCGAGTGCGAACCGCGATTCGATTAGTCAAGGAACGCAATTTGGAGGTTCTAGTAGTATTAGACAAACTGTCGATACCGTTCATATGGAGCGATATGCGACAATTAATGCACAAAATGCTGCGTAAGTTTCGTGTTTGTCAGTTTAGTCAGACCAAAAGCTCACATGCTCCTTCCAGCGCTCAGAAAGCAATGGAGGCCGGTGAAGTGAATGTGTTTGGCGGTTTGAACCAAGCTGTAGCCTCACCAAGTACTGGAAAGGCTGCACAACAAGCAGACGATGGCATTGAACGCACGCTATTTGGAAATCTTTTCCTCCCCAAGATGCCCTCTAAGTGGTCAGTCGAAGATACTGTTGCTTGGGCGTCCGTCAATGATGCAACACCTGAAGTTGTCCAGTTTTTGAAGGATCAGGAAATCGATGGCTTTGCGTTGCTGCAGATGGCTCCAGAGGAATTCGGATTCACGAAAGTTGGAGCTCGTTTGAAGTTTATGGCCAACGTTGATTCACTCAAGTACCTTAATAGTCAGCTTGTGGCAGCTGGCGAGCTGTCGATGAACTTGCCGGTCTATGAGGAGCGATGATACCCCCTCCTCTATTAGATACATAGAATTAGAATTATAACCTCATTTTACTTTATCTTGAACCATTTGAAAACGCTATTAATATTTGAAACGCAGACCGTAGAAGAACCACAAAATGGCAGCTCCAAAGCTCACGGCAACCATCTTCTTCAGCGACTCATCCTGTGTCAGCGGCGCCACGCAGATCCAGTACTCGTATCCAAACAACACGGACTGCACGGCGGCATCCGTGAGCAGCACGTGTGTCAAGTCCTCCGTGATCAACGGGCTGTACTCAACAACGGCCTGCGTCGACGACTTTGCCACCTTTGGAAACACGTACATCAAGAACACGTGGCCCCAGATCCAGAGCCTGAACACCGGCGCCGGATGCACGGGCAGCCCGACCGAGGGCTGGCAAGTCCCGTTGAGTGTGTGCATCCCAGCCTCGAACGTGACCACTTTCATTGCTTCAAAGGTTAATATCGAGCCTACTAATGGAACATTGTATCTGTCAACTTACTCGGACTCGTCGTGTTACACTTTGAAAGGGGTGAAGCAATATGGATCTGTTGGTGCTCCATCCTGCCAGGCAAGCTCCAACAAAGTCTCTGTCTTCAACTACAATGGATTGTATGGAATTACTTCGTATACTGGATCCGACTGCAACACTCCTGTGAAAATCAACTATGTCGCCGCCACGAGTCCCTGCACTGAAGATTTAAAGTGTCTCAGAAACGGCGTGGGAGAGTACGTTTCGCATGTTTGCTCAAAGACTGATGATTTGGAATCGACCGCAAGAACCTCTTTCAATGGCACTCAATACTTCCAGTATCAGCCATACGTCGATAGCAACTGCTTGCTTCCACAACCAGCCGTTGCAATCAAGCTCAATACTTGCTTTGCTACGACTCCATATCAGGACAATTCCGTTCAATCTGCGAACTCATCGCTTTCCACTGACGGATCCCTTGTGACAATCAACTACTACGCTGGAGCCAACTGCGAAGGAAAGGTTGTTGAATCAGATCCATTCCCGTCTTCTGGAGCTTGTACTCCAAACGGAAAGGTATTCTACTCCAAGACTCCAGTCTCAACTGGTACAGGCCAACAACCATCAGACAATCCAACAGACAGCGGATCCAGCACTAACGTAGGCGCAATTGTGGGAGGAGTAGTTGGTGGATTAATTGCTTTGGGTCTCATTGCATTCGCCGCGTATTACTTCTCCCCAAAGAAAAACGTTAAGGCTGGTACAACGATACCTTCCTCCAGAGACAACCTCAGCACTTTCCGGTCCATGTTTTCTACGCCAAGTTCTCGCCCTTCGGAACAGACTTTGCCAACGGAAGCACTGTCTCAATTCAGTTCACGCCCACTTTCATCTGCTTCCATGGTTCCCTCATCTCAAGATCCATCCACTCAACAGTCGGTTTATAATTCACAAGCATCCTTAGGAGCTGCAGATGCTGCTACTGTTGTTGGAAACGCGTCAGTTGCTGCAAGTTATTCGGGAAGCACTGCCAGATCTGAAGACTTCTTGGTTTCAAACAGGTAAACAAAGCTATTCCTTTTTCGCAAAAGTCTAACTCTCTTTGTAGTGATAAGCACGCTGAAGCTACAATGTTCTCTAGTATCAATGCAATGAGAGCTCCTCCCTCCAAAATGCAAAACGTTTTCGGTGCTGAAGAAGGCAAAGACCAGGCTGTTGACGAAGCCTTGTTTGGCGACTTGCTTCTCCCAGCCTTGCCGTCTCAATGGTCGATTAAGCATGTCATTCAATGGGTTAGTAAGAATGAAGGAACTGTCGAAGTCTTGGACTACATTCAGAGTGAGTTTATTTTCACAATCATCGCCGTTTTGTTTCTAATTTGTCTTTCTTCCTTGCAGAGGAGGAAATTGATGGCCGTGCATTGCTTCAAATGAAGGTGGACGATTTCTCGTTCCCAACTAGAGGAAGACAATTACGTTTCCAGGAGGCGTTGGATGCTTTGAAGAACATTAATTCGGCCAAACTGTTGGCTTTGCAGGATATGAATCCTCCTCCAGAGTACGAATAATCGCGCTTGGTTCCATTTCCGTTTATTTAGTTGTGATTTTAAAATGAATGGATCTCTTTCTATTTGCTTTTTCAACCTCTCCAATGATAACAGTTATAATTTAGTACATAGTACATTGCTTGCTTTAATTTAAGGGATGCATATTAATATTATGTGACTTAAATTATGAACGTCACTCAAGCCAAGAATCATCTCAACTTTCTTTACCGAGTTCCCCAAATCCTCCCTGGCATTGGTTTCTTCTTCGCTCCCTTTACGATTTGTTCCGTAACCGTCATATCTTGAACTTCAACCTTGATCTCTGAATCCACCTCACTCTTAATCGCAATTCCCTCCTCCATTGCGATGTAAACATCTGATTCTAACTTTACTTGATTCGGGATTGATCGGCTTCTTGACTCATTGACTTCAAGTTTTCTCTTTCTGCGGTATGTTCCAATGATTACAATCATAGTTAAAGCAACGATTCCACCAGCTGCTCCTGCTGCAATCGCTGCTATATTAGTTGAGTGTTCAGGAATATAAATATCTGATGCACATGGATATAGCTTAGAGCCATCTTCAGTGGTTGGGTTTTCATTAATGAATTGTGTAGTTGTCCCTTGGCTTTTTAAAACAATAGCAGACGAGTTTTCTGGCCATGCACTGTTGATCCCATAGCAATCACTTGATAAAGTTTGTCGTAAAGTTGAAAAGGTAGTAAGGCTTGTACTACCCCATCCAAATGTTTCTCTGTTCAATTCTATCCCAGTTTCATCGATCTCGCTTCTTGAAGTCAATTCTGGTACTGTTGTTGTTTTTTCCATACTTGTGTAAGCTGCGGTCGTTCCAGTGGTGTCAATTGTGACCATTCGCAGCTGTTTTGGATGTGGGTTTTGTGTCTACTTTTTGGGTTTGATTGATGTCCGCAGTCTAATCTCTAGCTACCTTTGATTGCTATATCGGACTTGTCTCTTGTCAATGTGTCTTTTGCCTTTTCTCAACAACTTAAATCAATCAATAATCACTCAAATAAGTATTTATAACCTCGGACTGTTTTTGAATAAACAAACATAAAGAAAAGAAAAAATAGATGAAGAAAGAGGAAATAACTATACCCGTCCAATTTCCATTTCAAAATGGCGATGGCGGTGAATCTCACAACGACCATCTGGTACCCTGCGGACAAATGCATGGAAAGCTATGCCGTACGCATCGACTACACAACAAACTCTCTCAACGGCTGCGGACGACAAACTGTTCCACTAACGTGCTCTTCAGAGCCCACGACCCCAGCCAACTTCCTCATCGCAACAGGATGCACAGACGCACCACCCACCAATCCGTACATTGATGCATCGTGGCTTCAGGTTCAGAGCTTTGCAACTTCGGGGAACGGCTGCTCGGGCAACGTTGTTGGAGGGACTCAGTTGCCATACCATCAGTGTGCACCAGTCCCAAACACAGCCTCATTCACTCGAATCTCCGCTGAACCGGTGAACGGAACAATGTATCTTTCAACATTCAGCGACTCGAAATGTACCTCGAGAGTGAATACCACAGAGTTCGGCAACTTGAAGGCCGCCACTTGCCTCAATGATGTGTTGATCAAACCCATCAATTATGCGGGATACGCCGTTGTGACAACTTGTAGGATCTTAACCTGTAAAGCACTGTCAGCTAAACTTCTCTCTCGACAGACTCGGACGCAAACTGCAAAGTCCCTGCAAAACTCCAATACTTACCATCAATCCAAACACCATGTACCCCAAGTACAATTTGCTCACAAAACAACAACCAAGAGTTCATCACAACCACTTGTGATAAGACATACAACCTGGCTGCCACATCCAAATCTGTATTTGGCCCCACCACAGCCGTAACCGTCCAGACGTACTTGGATCCGTCTTGTACTTACCCAGACGATAGATTCGATATCGCGCTGGGTGTATGTTTCTCAACCAACTGGCAATACAGTGATAACTCAATTTCCTCCGCGATTGCGCTCAACACGACCGATGGAGTTCGTATTTCATTCTTTTCTGGCTCTGGATGTCAAGGAAAAAGCGTTTCGCCAGATTCGATTTTGTTTCCTGCAATGGGCGTTTGTACCTCGCAAGCCAGGGTTTTCTATACACCTGGAAGTGGTGGTGAGAGCTCTGGACCTTCGATTGGTCTTATTGCAGGCGGTGTAGCTGGTGGCGTGGTTCTTATCTTGTTGATTGTTGGGGCAGTGTGGTATTCCCGGAAATCAAAGGCTGTGGCTGAAAGTAATGTGGATCCAGTGAGGGATGAGCGTATCAACAAGACAATGACGCTGCAGTTTTCGCAATATCCTACAGAGTACTCTGGTCAGTCTTCGTATTCACCACAGCCTGTTGCACATCCAACCCAGAATTCGAGTCATTCTCAACCGACCGCCCAACCAACACAATACTCTCAATATTCTCATCAACAGCAAGCAAATCAAACGCAAGTTATTGCTTCGAATAATTTGACTGAGAGAGGATATGCCGCTTACCCTCGCTCAGTCCATGGTTCAACTCATGGCTCGCACGGGAATGTACCCACTCGTATGGGTACTACCTCCACCTCTTTCCAAGCCGTGGACACTGCGACAATTGCTTCTGCAACAATTGGAAGCGCTGCGACTTACACTGCTTCAAACATCAATGTTGTTGGGGGCTTCAATGACGATACTGCCGCAATGAGGTAAGTTCTTAAATGGCTATAATGCAACAACTAACTCATCAATAACAGCGATAGAACTAAGCCAGCGAACGTATTCGGCGAATTCAATGCAGTCGCGATCGGTGCTGGAAACCTCCGCGTCAACAATGTCTCCAACCTCGAGTACAACAATGAATCCATAAAAGTTCATGAATCGAATTTCGGAAAGCTTGTTCTTCCGTCACTGCCAAGTGTCTGGACTGTGAACGATGTTGTTGCCTGGACACAGGAGAATGATGGGAGCAGTGAAATGGTGGCTTTTGTGAGGGAGCAAGAGATTGATGGACGAGCTTTGTTGCTCTTAACGGAGGGTCAATTGAGTTTCTTGAAGGTTGGATCACGTGTCAAGTTCTGGCAGAAGTTGAATGAGTTGAGAGAAGTGAATGCTTCTGTGTTAGCGACCGCTGATGAGCTGGCGCCTCCTCCTGAATATGTTGCATAGATATAAAATAGAGTTTGTAGTATTTTGTTGGGTTGTCAAAGTGGGTGATCAAAAAAAGATGGCGTCAAACCTCACAGCCACAATCTTGTACGCCGGACCAGGCTGCCCTGCCAACTATGCGATCCGTATCGACTACGCACAACCAACTTCAACTGGCTGTGGACCAGCAACGATCTCGACCAGCTGTGCAAACAATGCTGCCACGGGTCTCTCGCAACGAAGCGCCTGTGTCGACAGCAACAATCTTGCCACCTTCGGAAACGGCTTCTTTCCGGCTGACTCATCAGGAACAACTGGCGCAACTCAGATCCAGAGCCTGATCACTGCCAACTCAGACTGTTCGGGCCCAGTCATTGGAGGTTCCCAAGTCCGCCTTGCCTCCTGCTTCCCAACAACCCCAGACGCTACATCTTCAGCAATGTTCAACATCGACGTCCAAACCGGCTCCCTCTACCTCTCAACCTTCTCCGACGACTGCACAACTCTCACAAACTCAACCCTCTACTCCTCTTCCTCAACCCCTTCCTGCATCACCTCCAAAAACACAAAAGTCACAACCTTAAACCCGTCAGACTACGTCGCCGTAACAACCTACTCCTCAAACACATGCACAACCCCCGCAAAAATCGAGTACGCCAAACTCAGCATCCCTTGCACAGAGAACCCCGTCTGTCATCCAAACGGATACAGCGAATTCATCACAACCACATGCTCAAAGACGAACCAAATCGACGCTCTCGCAAAGACGACATTCGGCACAACAACCCCATACTTCAAGCTGTACTCTTCAGTGAACGTGGACGCAACCTGCGAATACCCTGTTCCACCCGTATACCAAGCGATCGGCGTATGTTACCCCTCACAGCCCTTCACGCCAAAGACAGGCGGTGCACCCGTCTCGCAATCGGTTTCGTCGAGTTTGAGTGCGAATGGGACTGCGATTTCTGTGGTTTATTATGTTGGGACGGGGTGTCAGGGTGGTGTATACAGGACTGAAGTGTATCCTGTAGATGGGACTTGTACGTCGAATGGACGGGTTGTTTATAGCCCTCAAGCGGTTGTGACTGGTACGACAGGGAACGCGAATGGTGGAGGAAATAATGGTTCTGGTGAAGGTGGATCTAGTGGTGCTCCTGTTGGTGTGATCGCCGGAGGTGTTGTTGGAGGATTGGTGGTCTTGGGTTTGATTGGATTTGTAGTGTATTATTCACGCAACAAGAAGAATTCAGTGGATTCGGAGAAGTTAATTTCGACGGGTCCTCCTGCTGCACCTCCTGGCGTACCTGGATCTTCTAGGTCTGCGAATCAAGGAGTTATTGGATCAAACAATGCAGTGTATGGTGGTTCGACCGAGTTTTCATCTCAGACTGCCCCTACATCACAGCAGACTGGATATCCATCCTCTGTTAGTGGCTCGTCTGTTAACCCAGGTGGATTGTACTTGAGTCAAACGGCTGCATTGGCTGCCTCTCAGGTTGATACTACCACGATTGGTGCATCCAGTCACGGAATGTCCAATATCAAAGTGATTGACGGATCTACGCTTGGCTCAACTGACAATTCTGGGTAAATTTTCCTCTCCTCATTTTGACCATCCTCTTGTGATCCTTGACAATGTTGTCATGATCGCTGACAATTTCTATGGGATCAAAATTGTTTAGCTAATTGATATTTACCTTAAAATAGTACGGAAAAGCCAAAGGACGCCATCAACATTTTCGGTGAATTGAACGCAGCCGCATTGGGTGGGGTCACTACTGTTCGCATGAGTAAGGCTGACGAAGCGAAACTCGACAAACTGAGCAAGGGAGGCCGTGAATATGAAACTCAATATGGTCAATTGATTCTCCCCACTCTTCCATCCCAATGGACTATTCAAGATGTGCACGCGTGGGTACAGGAAAACGAAGGCAGTCCTGAAATGTTGACGTTTGTAAAAGAGCAGGAGATTGACGGACGGGCACTGTTATTACTGACTCAAGAACAGCTTGGATTCTTGAAAGTTGGCGCTAGAGTCAAGTTTTGGGAGAAGCTGAATGAGTTGAGACAGATAAATGCATCGGCTTCAGATGAATTGAACCCACCACCACAATATGCAGAATAGATAGACGTGTTTCTATGGAAAGCACAATAGAACATTATTAATGAATAAATCTCTTAACGCTTTGCGTGTCTGTTTTTGTGTCTGTTTTTTTTGAATCTGGATTCTGTATTTAAAACACTCAAGCAAAACCCTCATAGCCACAACTACCCACCCAATGTCGCTCGCAGCCACTCTCTTGTACGCAGACGCACAGTGCCGGGGACCACCAGCGCGTGCGGACTTCATTCTTCCCAACAACGCGAACACGGGCTGTGTGTCGAGTGCCGTGGCGTCGAAGTGTTCCGTGTCAGCGACATCGAACGGCTTCCAAACCTCGACGATTTGTGTTGAACCAGCGACCCAGTTTAAGTTTAATCCGTGGTCGAATTCGAGTGTTGTTGTTCGCGTGTTCAAAAGCGAGAACGGCGCTGACTGTTCATCAACTGTTCAAGTTGGATTTGCACAGCCCGTCGACGCCTGTGCGCCCTCGAACGGCGTCTTTACTCGGCTTACAATCGATCCAATCTCTCGCGAACTCTACTCGGCAACCTACTCGGACTCCGCGTGCACGGCCCTGACAAGTGTGAAGACGTATGACACCTCAGTCGCCTGTAATGCGGGCATCTCAATCTCTCTTGCAAACTACAATGGCTTCTCTGAAGTGACTTCTTATACTGGCTCCGATTGCTCTACCCCGCGAAGCTATCGTTCCAGGTCTCAGGCTCACCTTGCTCGCCAGGTCCAACCTGTCGCAAAAACAGCGACGGGGAATACGAAACGCGTGTATGCTCTACAAATCAAACCGATATCGTAACTCGTCCTTCTGCTGTATTCAAAAACGCCTCATACTTTACTCTCCAAGAATTTACGGATGCCAAGTGCTCTCTCCCAAAGAGTTCAGCCATGCTTGTACTTGGTACCTGTTTCCCAACAACCACCTCTCTTGACCGAAGCATTCAATCTGCGTCTTCATCTCTTTCGGCTGATGGCTCTGCTGTTCGCGTCTCGTACTTTGCCACACCTGATTGCCAAGGTACTGAGTCTGGCCCATCAACATCATTCCCCACAGACGGAACGTGTACATTTGGCACAAAAGTTGTTCTTGGATCCCCTTCTCTTCGCCCTGCACCTTCTGTCACGGCAGTGCCAGTGGCTGGAATTGCGGGTGGTATCATTGCAGCAATTATTCTCTTGGGACTCGTCGTTTTGGAACAATTACTACCACCGTCGAGGAAGCACTCCTGTCGATTCCGAGAAACTGATTTCTTCAGCAGCGAGTATGGCAGGCGAGGAAACCTCATCCGTTGTCTCCATCGCTGACAGTCAATCCTCTTCTCGTGTCCCTTGGTGGGAAAAGAAGCAACCCACTCGCTCCTTATTGGCAACTGGTGAAGATGAGGAAGTTTCTTCAGTTGCTGAGAGCACTGGATCTGGATCAAAGCGATTGGTGGTTGTCAGTCGAATGACGATGGGCGGTTCCAAGAAACGCGGCGCCGATTCAGAAGTCCAACGCAAAATAACCGATAAAGAACAACTTCGCGCCATGTTTGGTGACTTGTCTCTTCCTGCACTTCCCTCCCAATGGACCTCACAAGATGTTGTTGTGTGGTGTTTCAAGAATGACGGCACTCCTGGACTCCTCAAGTATATTAAAGGTATTCCGATCTTTTTTGATTCTATTATGAGGTAACCGTACCATATTAGGTCAAAACATTGACGGTCGCGCGCTTCTTGAACTGACAGAGGACCAATTGGCTAAAGTGAAAATTGGAAATCGTGCAAAATTCTGGGAAAAGCTGAATGAGTTGAAGCGTGTCAATTCTTCCATTCTGGCTGCTGAATCTGTGTCGGATGTCCAGCCTGATGCCTAATCAATCTACTTTCTATGTCTCTCATTCTCTGGTGTTACCTCCCCTCATACCCTTTTAACCCTCATGTTAATTATAAATGAAAGTTCCAACTGATTTTTCAAAGTTGCCTGACAAACCAAGCACAAGTACCGAAAAGGCCCAATGGCAACTCAATCGCCCGTCGCTATCATCTACTTCCAAGATGCGCATGCTCTGTGCCTGGATACATCTCGTACGTTTACAACGAAACTGGAGCGGACTGCAGCTCCGCCGACATCAACGACTGCCAACCTTTCCCAGGCATGACAAATTGGTGGGGAAAGACTGTTTGCGTATCAGATATCAAGGCATTTGGAAACAGTATCTTTGGATCAAACACAGTCCAGCTGCAACTCCTCCAAACCGGTCCAGGCTGCAAATCAAGTCCAACCGCTGGTCAACAGTTTGCCTTAAACCAGTGCACTCTCGTTAAACCAGGATCTTTATCCACCGCTGTATCCACAAAGGTCATCATCGACCCATCAACAACCAAAGTCTATGGACAACCTACTCCGATCCAAACTGCCAAACATACCTAGACGCATACCCAATTCCAAACAGCCCCGACATATTCTGCCTCTCAAACCAATACTCCTCGACAATCCTAAACTACTCCAAAAAACTCTCCCTCAAAACCATTTACTCCTCAGATTCCTGTAAATCCCCTGCCCGTATTTCATACGACTCCGTGTCTTCCTGCACGTCTTCAACACAGTGCACATCCTCAAACACCACAGAATATTCAACAACAGAATGTACATCCGTATACGACCTCCCCAAACTCTCTCAACAAGCCTTTCCCGGGCCATACTTTATATACCAGCCATACTTGGACGCGAAATGCGCGACCCCACTTCCACAGCAAGCCATCGCGTTGAACACGTGTTTCAGTGTGACACTCGCGTCAGGGGCGACACGGTTCTTGAACGCTACGACGGCAGATGACAAGAGTGTTTTGATGCAATGGTATGACGCGACAGGGTGTCTTGGGGATCCTGTTTCAGTTGAATTTTTTTCTGGGGGTGGAGAATGTGTTCCGGGGAAGGGTGAGGTGTTTTATTCTGGGTTGGGTGATGTTGGGGTTGTGTCAACATCCGTTGGGAGTGGTGTTGGAGTTGCCATGAATTCAACTGATTCTGGTGGAATGGGGTTCCTGTCGGTATTATTGTTGGAGGTGTTTTGGAGGTTTGTTCTTGCTGGCTGTTGTTTTGTTTGTGGTTTGCTGTTGTGCAGCGAGGAGTCAGAGGAGGAAGTTAAGGGAGGCAGCGATTTTGCGGTTGATTCTGCTGGGCCTAAACGATCGTTCACGATTCTTCCCGCAAGTATGACAATCAGGAATGCAAGGACTATGTTGAGGAGACTACTGTGTTCCGATTTCCCTTTTTGAACGGTACTTTGAGTACAACAGCATCCGCGCCTCGTTATTCCATGGCAACTGCGACGATCCTGTCAAGTGATGAACCCGATTTCATGACGTCTAGAGGAGTTACTACGAGGTGTTTCTGCGATATCTGCTTTGAATGATCGTTACTCAACCTAAACACTGATATTACAGGGTAACAGAAAAAGAATCTCAAGGAGTCGACATGTTTAGAACCATGAACACACTGCAATCATCATCAACGGCATTCACGTCCAAGGAAAGCGCAGGTGTCTCAAACCGTGCATCCGAATACACCATGTTTGGAGACTTGTTATTACCCGTCTTGCCATCTGACTGGACAGTTGAACACGTGTCAGAATGGGTTGTTGGGAATGATGGAACGTATGAGATGCTTGAGTATATTCATGGTAACTTCATTGTACTCTTTCAAATGGTTTGATATGAACCGGTCTTTTGTAGAGCATGGAATCGACGGGCGTGCCTTGCTGTTGTTGAATGTGGATGATTTCAGCTTTCCAACAAAGGGACGGCGGATTCGGTTTCAAGATGCACTGGATAATTTGAGAACTCTGCAAACGACGCATTCCGCCCAAACAGATCCCTCCCTCTCCCTTCCTTCTTATTCTTGAAGCAGAATTTGAAAAAATTTGAACGCGGCAGAACTTCAAAGTCCAAAAGCATACCTAGCCTCTTCTCCCAGTCGCCTGCCGCCATGTCTGCCCCTGTTCTAACAGCGAAGGTCATGTTCCTGGACGCTCAATGCGCGACAGTCCCGTCTTTACGTCCTTCCTGTACCCAAATGCAACCGACTGCACTCCAACCGCTTCATTTGTTAGTTCCACTTGCACCAAGTCCACAACCAACCCAGGCTACTACTACACGTCTCAATGTGTGCCAGATCAGTCAAAGATCGGTAGTACTTTGTGGCCAAACACTGCCACATACCAACTATTAACAACTGGTCAGGGCTGCACCAACCCAGCCCAATCGGGTCTTCAATGGCCCTTCAACACTTGCGTCAAGGTTCCTCCCAGCCTTATTGACTCCAAGAACCCTAAATACACCATCCTCTCTGTCAAAACCACAATGGATCCATCCAATGGAAACCTCTACTTTGCAACTTTTATCGATGATGCCTGCAAGACAAACTGGGACTACATCCCCGCAGGTTCCCCGGCCGCCCCATCCTGCTTCGAAGGCCTCAAATCAACCCTCTTCAACTACGCCAACCAACTCTCAATGAAAACAGTCTACACCTCCTCAGACTGCAAAACCCCAACCCTCCTCACATACGAACCGATCACATCCTCCACATGCACACCAAACCCTTCTTGCTCCCCTTCAAACAATGTCGGAGAATATGCTTCCACAGCATGCACGAAAGTAAACGACATCACCGTCAGATCGCAACAACTATTCTCAACAACCCCATACCTCACCTACCAACCCTACATCGACACAGCCTGCACAATCCCCCTCTCCGCGCAATCCATCGCCATAAACACGTGTTTCAACACCGCTGCGACGGATGGATCCCCCGGTTCGTTGAACGCGACGGTTTCAGGGGATGGAAAGACGGTTACGTTGAACCGGTATGCGGAGAAGGGGTGTATTGGAACGCCGAACCCATTTCCTGCAGATATCTTTCCGGTGGATGGGACTTGTACTGTGAAAGGGAAGGTGTTTTATACGGCGTCGGTTGCTGTGACGAGTGGGCTGGGAATAATGGGAGTACCTCGGGGAATGCGGTTTCGACTGGTGGTGGTAGCGGTAATAATGGTAGTGGTGATATCACGAATGGGGGATCTCAAGGAAGTTCTGGTCCTTCAGGAGGTGCTATTGCGGGTGGTGTTATTGGAGGCTTAGTTGTCTTGGCAGCAATTGTGTTTGGGTTCTTTTACTACAGAAACAAGGGAAAGAAAGGTCGTGCGATTCGGAAGCTGCGTCAGTACAATTGTCGACGGGAACTGAGGCACCATTTATGGCTGCTTCAGGACCTGCGCCAAGTCAAATTCGTTCAAGACCTCAATCTGCGTTTCCGTTCCTCAATTCTTCTATTAGTAGTGTTCCAACAAATCCTTCAAACTCTCAAGCAACGGCGACTGCTACGGGTACTGGACCTGCAACCACTGCCGCATCTGCTGTCGCCGTTACTATGAGTGCGAGCAACCCAGTGACAGCAACATCTTCTGGCCCAAGGTAGACCTCTTCTTTATCGACTAGAATGTATTAATTTATCTGCGGATACAGTACCGAAAAGGAACGAGGAGTTAATGTCTTTGCCAGCATTTCGTCAGGTCCAGATGAAAAGCGTTCAGCAAGCATGTTTACGTCCTTGAATAACTTGACAATTTCAACGGCTATTCCGACAAAAGAGCAAGAAGCAGCTGCCGAAGCCAGAGCCAACAAGGAGTTGACAATGTTTGGCGACTTGTTACTTCCAGCTGTTCCAAGCGAATGGACCGTTCACGATGTTATCGAATGGGTTTCCAAGAATGAAGGGACTCCTGATATTTTGAAGTTTATTCTCGGTGAGATTTTGGTATTCTGTTTTCAATTTGGTGGCTGAACCTTTTCGTTGCAGACCAAGAAATCGACGGTCGCGCCTTATTGCTAATGAACGTTGAAGAATTCTCGTTCCCAACAATGGGTCGTCGTATGCGTTTCAAAGAGTCATTAGATGAGTTGCGCAGTATCAACTCAGCCAAGATCTTGTCTTCCAACTCCTATGCTCCTCCGCCATCCTATTCTTAGAAAATCTCTTATCGTTATTAAATAAAGCGGATACATTTTTTACTGATTGACCTGCATTTAGTTCATAGTATCCTGATGCAACGAATGAAAACAGTCATTCCATCATTCCAAAAGAAACAAATCATAGAGATCATAGAGGAGTCCTTCTGCCTGCTGGCTCAACAGTAGCAGGATCAATGCGTTCCACCTTCTTTCCCTTCCCTTCCTTCACATCCACACCAGCAAACCCAGAAAACTCACTCAAGCTCAATCCACGTTCTTCTTTCTTTACCAACCGAACACCCTGTCGATGTTTCCTAACACCAAATTCATCTTCCTGGCTTCCACCAACACTAGTGCTAGCCTTCACTTGTCTCAACGCTGGACGCACCGCCTCTACAACAGGTTCAGCAGAAATAGGATTTGACGAGCCCAACGCCAAACGGCTTAATAACTCTTGTAGATGGCGTGAACCCTTTCTCCTCCGCATGACCTTGTGGAATGATACCAGAAGCAGGACGCACGTACTTGTGTTTCACAGATTCCGCTGGTTTGGCATTCGCAACAACTGACTTGGGTGTTGTGGCTGGATCCTGGTCCCTGGAGATAGAGACCGAGTCCATGCCAAGAACAATTGAGCTGTTCAAGTTGTGGTTGACTGCACCTTGCCGAAGACCGGGAGTGAAAGGGGTGGCAGGTTCCGTGGCGGCAGTGAGAGGGTTTGAGTCTCCACGGCCCAGAGGTTTGATGACCTTTGTGGAGGGAGTGAATACTGGATCGTCTGGTTGAGGGATGATTCCAGCTACGGGGCGAATGTGTTTTGATTTTGCGGATACGGCGGGAGTGTGTTGGTGGTGGGGACTCAGCGGAGTGGTGGTTGTGACAGGTTTCGGGGATGGAGCCGGGGAAGCGGCATCGCCAAAGACGATTGAAGACTGAGTGCGGCGTGCAGCAAGTGGTGAAGCGGGCGATGGAGACGTTGAAGAAGGTGGTTCGTGGTGGGTGATTGGCGATGGTCGGGGCGACGGAACAACTCGCTCTGGTTTTGGTGTGTGGATCGGCGTTCGAAGTGGCGCTGAAGAAGGCGTTGGTGCGAATTGAGACGAGGTGTCGCTGCCGAGCGAAATGGACGAGTGGCCGCCGGTGGGACTCGCTTGCTCATTTGGTGTGGGTTTTTGATCAGCCCAATATCCTTCTGATCAAGCTGTTTCATGTAACCTGACAGAATGCTGCACCAATTTGAAGATTGGGACACCCTCGCCTAAGTCAGCCTCCGTTATCATCATTTCAAGTACACTTGGGGTTAGAGATCGCAGTGGAAGTTCTGCTTGAATAGGAGGTATAATAGAGCGCGAATAAACAGATTTCAACTGTAGGATTGCAGTTGAGGTTCAGGAGGATTCAAATACGATAGTGTTTAAGGGATTCTTAAACACTCTCATGCAAAAATCCAACAGTCAATCAACCTCTTTATTGTTAAGCTCTTCTTCATAATCTGGTAGTTCTACTGCGCATTCCAATTTATGCCCTTGCCTCCAATGTATCGCTTGATGTTCTCGTGAACAGTATGCAACACTTTTGCATTTACTGCATAGCTTAAGTTCCTTTACTCGCGGTTGCTGAAATTGATTTTCTATGCCGAAGTCCCCAAACGCAGGTAAGGATTCTGTTGAAGATGCCAATGACGTGGTACCTCCACCTCCTGAAGATTCTGAAATACATACGACACACGTCCGTAATGAACTCGATCGAAGGTATGATATGAGACTCGCTAGAGTCATACATCAAACTGAGAACGCGGTACTTCCGATATGTCGTCACTTTCCACGTTTCCGTCCAAATCATAACAAGGATCCCGAAATATCATTCCAACAGGTAAACGCGATGCATTTTCTTGCCAGTCCCGTTTAATTGCAACATAGTTCGCAAGCGCCTTATCAAACACATTATCTGTTGATATATTTTGGTTCTCTTCATAGATCCGTGAGACTCCCGGTATTCGTAGATTGAATCCCTTGTTTGCCATAAACTGTACGATAGGATTTCGCATGAATTCCAGCTTTTCTTGTTGTTGAGAGGACGCGTCTGTATCATGAACTAGATCAGACCTCATCGACTCTATTTGTCGTGTCCTCGTCTCATAGTCACCCAATGTTTACTCCACGCATTCTTTTAGACACCACTTAATCCACGAAGCTTCTAACCGTTCCCCCTTCAACACATGCCATAGAACCATGAACTCTACCATCCCTTCAATCCTCCGCCGCCATACTTCATCCCCGCCACATGTTCACAAGCGTATCCAACACTCACGTGTCACCTCAATATCCCAACAATCCGATCCAAACACATTCTCAGCCGCCTCATCCAAAGTCCAAAAGCAGTACTCAGGTCTGTTCAGCAAAACCCACAACTCCCCCATCGACGCCGGCCGAATCCCTCTGGGCATACTCACAGGTCTATGCGCGTCATCCAGCGGCAGCGTATACAGAGCCAACACAAGTCCCAACTCCACATCCGTCTTTGACATTGTCTTTCCCCCATCCGCCATACGAACCAACGCGGTACGCACAATGTTAGAAGCGGAGTTGTATCCGAGGGGTAGCGACGAGCCGGATTGGTTGAGGCTGTTGAGGTAGGCGATTGAGAAGGAGGGAGTGTTTGGACCTGTGTGGAGGGCGCAGTCTCTGAGAGGGATGTTCCGTGTGTGTGAAGCATGAGGGATGAGTGGACTGGAAGTTGGTCTTGGGTTGATGAAGGAGAGGAAGGAGAGGTTGAAGGGATAGGGAAGATGAAGAGGGAGACGAGGGCGATGGTTCCACTTGCGTCACAGCATGTTACGTAGTGTTTTTGATGTGCTGGTTGAGGAAGTGTTTTTGAGTTTAACAAGTGGCGGAGTTGACGGGTTTCGGTGGTTTCGGTGAATGTGGCTCTGGATCTGTTTGCCATTCAGTTTGTTTGGAATCCAAATTCCGGCCTGGCACCGAAACATGGCGCCTTCCTTCCAGTTTATCCTATCCAATGGGAGAAATTTAAGAGGTTGATGGATTGATCGTTGGAGAGGAGAGGGCTTGATCAAGGAGAGGGTTGCACTGTATGAGATTATTGATTAGAATAGAAACGTCGAGAGGAGATCGCTTACCAAACGAGTTCAGCCTCAAAAACCTCTTCCCAAATGTCGAACACCAACCTCGCCGCCCTGGTATATCACCAAGATGCGGCGTGCACAAGTCCGCAGAGTCTCTTCTACACAAACCAAAAGGGATCCGGCTGTTCCATCGGGGACACTGTCACTGCACACCAGTCAGTGCGTACCCAGGTTGGTACGTGGCGGCAACGTGCGTCCCTGCGAACGAACTCGCAACAAACACAAACACGTGGCCAAATGATGCTCAGTTTCAGAACTTGGTCAAGGCAGTGCGTGTTCGGGCGATGCAACTGGCGGGACTCAGTTCCCACTTGGGCGATGTGTTCCCTTGGCCAAAGGAATGCTGCCTTCTCCGACTGGCGACGGCACTTTTGCTCTCTCAATGAAGGTGCGTCTCTCCTCGTGAATCGTTGTGATCTCATACCCAATCTTTTCTCAATACAGGCAACAATCGACCCCTTATCCCCAAACTTGAACTACTTCTGGTCTTTATATACCGACTCCGCATGCACAACCTTCCTCATTGATCAATCAGGAAACCTCCTCTCAAATGGAAAGGGTCTTAACCCTGACACTCTTGGTGTCAACAATGCTCCAGGCTGTTATGCAAACCACCAAGAGACAGTCCTCAACTACGACAAGTCGAAACAATCCCTCTTGACGGCATATACCGGTTCAGATTGCAAAACAGCTGCCAAAGTTACAGTGAACCCAACATATTCCAATAATTGCACAGACGTCCCAACTTGCACACGGGACCCTACAACGGGAGAATATTACACGCGCTCGTGTTCATCAAGTCATCTACAGATCTCACTTCACGAACCCAATCCCTTTTCCCCGACGCCACAAAATACATTACGCTCAAACAATTCTCAGACAACCAATGCTTCATCCCCCTCACTTCCCAAACAATTCTTCTTGATACGTGTTTTCCAGGCGGAGGTATTGGAAACTCTGTGAAGGCTACTATTTCCGATGCTGGAATTAAACTCTCGACGTTTAAGGGTACGCTGGGGTGTGTCGGAACTAGCACTGATTTGTTGCTTCCAATCGATCAGAGTTGTACGGTTGGTGTGGGTATGAGTGTTCTTGCAGTTACCAAAAACCAGTTGGCGACAGCTGTAATTACTGGAACCGCTCCATCTCCTACACCTGTGGCTAAGAGCGATAATGGAGGCTCTAGCGTGCCTGTTGGGGCTATTGTCGGGGGAGTCGTTGGTGGTCTTGTCGTTCTCTGTGCAATTGGATTTGCTGTTTGGTATAGCCAGCGGAAGAAACGTGCTGCTGCTGACAGTGGTAAAAGCGAGTCAGAAGCTGCGGAAAGTGTACGTGGAAGTAGTCGATTCAGATATGCGGGCTCGTCTATTCTTACCGGGGCCACATCTCGGCCTGCGACTCGTCAAGAATACCATGCTCCAACGGCACAAGAGCAAACGCAGCCATCAGGATATGCGCAATCAACTGCCATTAATTCTCAGCAGTCTCATATGGGTACCGCGCATGTTTCTTTGGCAACGAGGTAAGTGAAAGTTTGGGCGATAAACGTTTCTAACTCTCACTGGATACAGAGATGAAAAACAAACGTCGCGACTTTTTACGGATATGACAGAGGTTGCGTCTAATATTGGTGACGCGTGGTCTTCAAAGTATCTTCAAACCACGACACAAGGCGACAATTCTTACACCATGTTTGGCGATTTATACCTTCCAGACACTCCTAGCGTTTGGACTGTCAATCAAGTCGTACAATGGGTCCAAAGAAATGAAGGGACCCCAGAGATTCTCTCTTTCATTCAAGGTGATTTTAAATTGGACATCCTTGCAATTTTCAATCCCTAATCTTCCTGCTTATAGAACAAGAAATTGATGGCAGAGCATTGCTTTTGATTAGAGAAGATGATTTGGCTTTCCCAACAGTTGGTCGGCGTATGCGATTTAGAGAGGCGCTTGATGCATTGAGAAGAATCAACGAAGCTCGAGTCCATGCAGCTGCACCCCTTCCTTCTTATTCTGGATAATTCTTCTTTTTGTTTCCTCATATTATATTAAAGATATACCTCATAACATACTTCTTTTCAAGTGGCAGTGCGCAATTGGAGATGAACAAAATCTCTTCACAAACCAACTGTTCTCTGCCCAAGGCAGTTGTCCAGTCCTCTCATCCTAGCCAGGCATTCAAATGGTCGTACCAACTGGCTTTAGCTTCTATCAAGAGGCGCAGTGTTCCAGCCCACTTCTTCTCGTTTACTCAATAGGCAATGGCACCGATTGCACCCCCGAAATTGAGACGCCAACATGCACACAGGACCCAAAGCGACCTGGATGGTACTACAAATCTGCGTGCGCAACAGAGGGGCTTATCACATTCGGTAACAAGTACTTCCCAAACATTGCTCAATACCAGTCGATGCAAACGGGTCTCGGAGGATGCGATGCTGATGTTCTCGGTGGATACCAATTCCCTTTCGGTGCCTGTGTCCGAGTACCTTCTCAAATGATTGATCCTATTGGTGGCTATCCAATTCTGTCCATGAAGGCAACAATCGACCCATCATCACCCCTTTTGAACTATTACTGGGGCTTGTACACTGACGCTACATGTACAACGTTCTTGGTTGATCAGTCTGGAAACCTTCCCACTCCATCCAATCCAAACCCCAATCCACTTGGAGTCAACAACTCTCCTGGCTGCTACGACAATCATAAACAAAGGGTCTTAAACTTTGGAAAGAAGTTTGCCGGCACAACTGTCTATTCAGGACCCGACTGCAAAACTCCTGCGAAACTGTACTATTCAACTGTTTACAATACAACCTGTTCCGACGTTTCAACTTGCACACAAGACAGTACAACCGGAGAATGGTACACATCAACTTGTTCGGACTCATACGACCTCAGTCTCAAAACAGCTACAACTTGGCCTGACGCCACCAAATACATTTCATACAAAAAGTTCAACGATGTTCAATGTTACAGTCCTCTCAGCTCGGAGAATATTCTCTTGGATACTTGTTTCCCATCTGGTGGACTTGGGAACTCAGTCAAAGCTTCGATTTCTGTGCTGGGAATTAAATTGACCACGTATACTGGCTCGCAAAGCTGTACTGGCTCGTCTTCGGACTTAATTCTGTCGATTGATCAGACTTGTACGCTTGGAGCTGGCTCGAGTGCACTTGCTGAAACCAAGAATGCTTTGGCGAAAACGGCTCCAAGTGTTTTATCCACACCTGCTCCGATCACTCCTGTAAAGAACGAGAGCTCTGGTCCCTCTGTTGGGTTGATTGCTGGAATTGCAGCTGGAGTTGTTGTCGTACTTGCGGCAGTTGGGTTCTTTGTGTGGAGTAGAAAGAACAAGGTTTCTCAAGAGCCTGGAATTCAACTCGTTAATGGCGATGTGTCGAGAAAAAATGGAACTACGTTTGGAAGAAGCTTTAGCTTGGGTCAAGAAAGTTCAACCGTCGATTCGCCACCACGTGCAGCCCCAACTACGTACAGCTCGATTCCGGCTCCCATGGGAACAGTTCGAGCCTCCGAGAGCGGAAACCCATCGATATTCCATTCTACTGATCAATCATCCATGTCTGTGATTCATTCAATGGGCACCAGGTGTGTGTTGATTCATTACCAAAAACATCGAAACTAACTCTTTGTAGTCGCGAAGAGAAGCAAGGAAGCTCCAATTTATTTTCAGGTCTCAACGATGCAGTGTCGGACAATTCTCGATCTGCAAAGCACCGTGAAGCTTACCGTCAAGATGGATATGCAATGTTTGGCGAATTGGAGCTTCCAGATACTCCCAGCAATTGGAGCGTTCAGAATGTTATTCAGTGGGTGGAAAAGAACGAAGGAACTCCAGAGATTCTGCGTTTCATATATGGTTTGTTACATCACACTCTAAATTCGATAATAGTATTCACGCTATTTTCCTGCAGAGCAAGAGATTGACGGACGCGCTTTGCTTTTGATGAAGGTGGAAGAGTTCTCTTTCCCTACTATTGGACGTCGTATTCGTTTCAAAGAAGCTCTTGAATCGTTGAGAAGCATTAACGAGAACCGGTTGAGGACGTTTGCTCCACTTCCTTCCTTCTCTGAGGCAACTGGATTGCCACAGTGAACAATATTTCGATGACTTGAGACACCGCATTTAGAAAATATTAGAAATTCTATTCCGTTTTCTTTGACCGTGTTTTCATTGCATGTTTCTTTGGTGTTTGTTGTTGAGTGTCGCCCTGTGTCATTAACGCTGTTCCAGCAAGCACAAATCCTGCTCCAACCCACCACCTTACTGATAATTCCTCTTGAAAGATGATAAATCCCATCAGCGCCTATTTTTGAACGTCAGGCTCTGAAAGGGTCACCGGTTGGAGTTTCAATACATACCGATGCAATCATATTTGCGCTGTTGTTCAATACGCTCACTGCAGCCGAGGAAGGTGATGAGCTGAGGGCTCGAGTGAATGTGGACCACATGAGGACATTGCAGCCAATAACAAGCGGGAGCAGAATGAGTTTGGGTGAAATCCAGTCAAGTGACGATGGAAGGAAACTCAGAGGTTCATTCGAGAAGGATGATGATAATAGTTTTGCAAAGAGAGTGGATCCTGCGGCGAATAGGCCAGATGTGATTGATAGGACAAAGTTTGTTCGCTTTTGTTTTGGCATCTTTCTTAGCTTCTATTTATTTGTTGCTTATCGCACACTTGAGTATGAACCAAATATTGAATTCGTGATAATTGGATTTTGAGAGCAAAAGTCTGGCAAAAGAACTGTGTTTTCTGGAACATTGTTTAGACACAGATGTCGCCCACTCTTATAGCGGGCATTGCTTACTCTGACAGCAACTGCAAGTCGCCGATTCGAATCGACTATACCTCAAACACAACCGACTGTAACCCTGCCGCGATATCATCCCAATGTTCAAAATCTCAAAGTACTGGGGCTTATTTCACCACAGCCTGCGTCAACGACACTTCAACTTTTGGCGATAACTATTGGCATGACAAAACAATGCAATATCAAAGTCTTAACGCTGGGCAAGGTTGTGGAGGGGCAATCATCAGCGGCGTTCAATACCCTGTCGGATCTTGTGTGCCTGTCCCAAATGCAACAGGAGACTTGCACTACGAAAAGGTTCTTATAAACGCAACCGATGCATCTGTATCTTGGATGAAGTTTTCGGATTCATCATGTTCCACGCTCACATCACTCGAATCTCAGGGTGTTAGACCACAGAACTCGTGCATCTCTTCATTCAACAAAGTCTCAATCCTTAATAATAACGGTGTGAGAGTCGTCACAAGTTTCTCAGGCCTAGATTGCAGCACCCCGATTCACATTGGCTTTGAAGTTGCTTTGACAAAATGTGAAGCTGCAGGACCTCAATGTTCTTTCGACCTGGATACAAATTCGTACTTGACGGTGTCATGTCCGCAGACTTACGATTTAACAAATTTGGTTGATGAGATTTCCCCTGATTCAACTTATATCACGATTCAGTCTTACACGGACCTCATCTGTGGTGTTCCTTCATTAACAGAAACGATTCGCATTGGATCGTGTTTGAATATAACGACTGCCGGAACTGGCCTGGCAGCAAATTCAGTCAAGGCTGTACTTTCAGCGGATGGTTCATCTGCCTCCTTGATTTATTACTCTAGCTCTACTTGCGATGGGTCATCTATTTCATCAAACCTTTATCCAACGAACGGGGGATGTACTTCATTTGGTAAAGTGCTCTCCGTGATGAAGGGAGTTCCACATTCAGATGGAGGAAGTAAACCGTCTTTTGCTGCGATATTTGGAGGAGGAGTAGGGGGATTAGTTGCGTTGGCATTGCTTGTGACAGGATTCTTTTGTTGGCGGAAACGACAACGCGAGAAGGGAGTTTCTATAATGCAAGGAGAAGCTCCTAGGACTGGCAACGTCGAAATAGGCACAAATGCTGTTGAGCAAGCTGGTACTCAATCAGGGTTTATGGTAGCGTCAAGACAAAAACCAGTGAAGCGGTTTTCAATGTTCACATAATAAATAGAAGACAAGGTGGAAGGAATTCTCTAGTATTCAAAGTACTATTAAATTATCGTTATTGGATGGCTTAATCGTTGTATTTCCAAAAATAGAGATAGGGGAAACAAGAGGGCAAAACTGAAGTTCGACCAAATGCCAGTCGTCACAGCCCTTATTGCATTCAGTGACAGCTCGTGCCATGACCCTATTCGAATCGACTACTCATTTCCTAAGTTTACTGACTGCAATCCTGCCACTGTCACGAGTGCCTGTGTCAAATCAGGTGAAAACGGATGGTACTTTAAGACCTCGTGTGTCACCGACATTTCGACGTTTGGCGACGAATACTGGCACAACCACACGTCGCAATATCAGAGTCTCAATGCTGGCCAGGACTGTGCAGCTGATCCAACCGAAGGCGTTCAATACCCTCTCTCACAATGCACTCCGATCCGTCACGGAAACGCTACCTACTATGAAAAAGCTGTTGTCGATCCCGGCAGTGGACAGCTTTATTGGCTCAGATATCCAGACGAAGGATGTCTCGCTGCAACAAGCAAAGTCGAAATCTATGGTTCGGAGCCCCTCAAAACAGCGGCTTGCATTGCATCTTTCAACAAAGTATCTGTCTTGAACTATAACGGATACAAAGAGCAGATTATATATTCGGGATCCGACTGCAAGACTCCTATTATGTTTGCCTCTGACATTGCCCAAACCGAATGTGTTGCAACAGGTTCAACCGCGTCTGCCGGAGGTCACAAACGAAGCGGTGCTGAAAGTTCTGTAGTTGCATCAGTCACCGCGGAATGTTCATGGAATGCTGACTTGGGAGTGTATGAATCTGTAACTTGTTCAAGCAAAAACAGGTTCGATGATATCACTCAGAGCGCTTTTGCCATGACATCAACTGTAGTTACAGTTCAGAGTTATGAAGATACAATCTGCAATATCCCAAAAAGCTCGCAAGCATATGCAGTTGGAGCTTGTTATCACTGGAACTCGACAACGAACGGAATTTCCTATGGCTCAGCAAACCTTCTTATTTCCCCTGATGGACTATCTGTCGCCTTGAACTATTTTTCGGATGCTTCGTGCAAGACCCAAGTTCTGTCCAACTCGTTTCCCACTAATGGTGCCTGCACGCTATTTGGAAAAGTTCTTGCAGTGATCAAGAATACACCTAAAGTTAAATCAAACCCACCAAACTTTGGAGCTGTATTTGGGGGTGGATTGGGAGGCTTGATTCTCGTAACGATTCTTGTCTTGTTTGCTTTTCATGTGCGAGCAAAGAAGTCACGAGCAAGAGAAATGGCACACACAGGTGGCGATGTTACCAGAACTGGAACGGGATCCCAATTGCAGGAAGTTTCAACAGGAATCGAGCCCAAGATACGACCGCACGGCTTTTTGGTTGCCGGCAAGAAGGAGAGCGCAAGCAATATTGCATAATACCGTCTCATGGATCATAATTATATTATTCCATCCTCATTGTGGATACGTTAATAAATATTGTTTTTTATGAAACGAGTTAACGACTCAACTACCATACTTCCTTGCTCAACCATCTTGCATTGTAATGAATCCACAAAAAGTTCCCTCAAAGAGCTTGGAGACTCTCGTAAGTGGGGTGACCATGCATATCTGCTGCGTACTTTCATAGAAATTCTCCCACTTGTTCATTGGTTGTGAGCTGCATGCATGAAGGGATGTGTATGAGGACTGTTAAACTGATGATGGAGGAGAGGATTTTATTGCATTTCAGTACTCTGTTCAGACACAGCTTGTAACAGAATGGCTGAGCAGCTAATGTTTCTTGCATGATAATCTTCACTGTTTTGTGAATTAAATAATTATTGTGTTTTCAATCAGCTGTCAAACCGGCGATGTTTGCAACAGCCCATATCCACTTTGCAGATAGCCAATGCGCCACACCATTACGTATCGACTACGCGTTCCCAAACTCAACAACATGTACACCTACCCAGGAAGCTATGTGCTCGACAGATGACTTCGGAACGTCATCTCAACACTGGTCCTGCGTGGCAGACTTGAGAAACTTTGGGACCTCCTATTTTCCAAACAAAGTAATTCATGAAAGCATTGACGATGACTGCAAAGGCGCCTCAGTCTCAGCCTTTCAAGCTCCCATGGGAACTTGCATTCCGTCAACACCAGCACCTCCCTACACTTTTGCAAAACTCTTTATTGATCCTACAAACGGCGCTACAATCATAACTACATACTCGGACGCGTTATGCACATCTCGAGTAAACGTCTCATCTCCAATTTCAAAGGAATGCACCAAAACCCAACTCCTAAACTACAACGGATCCCTCGCTCTCACCACCTACACAACATCCGATTGTACAACCCCGATCAAACTCGTCCACGACACCTCAATCCCTCAACTCTGCACCTCAAACCCAACATGCACCAAAGGCACTGGCCAAGAATACACAACAACATCATGCACGAATTCCACAACCCTTGACGAAACAGCACTCAAACTCTTCTCAACCACGCCATACTTCAAATTCCAAACATTCCCCACAACTTCAGGATGCACAGGTCCCGCAGAATCAACACAATACGTGCGCCTTGGAACGTGTTTTGAATCGTCGCCTATGGATTGGGTACACGCCATAAACACATCCTTGTCTATTGACGGACGGTATATCGTGTTTCGGTATTATGCGGGGTTTAAATGCACGGGGTGGTATGAACAGACTTTGTTTCCGAACGAGGGAGGGTGTGTGACAAATGCACGCGTGTTTTATAACACGACGTTGTTTGAGAGTGACGCGAAAGGGTTGGATATGCGTGTTGTTAGTTGTGCGGTTGTTGGTGTTTCTGTTGCGAGTTTGATTTCGTGTGGGATTTATTGGTGGTGTTGTCGTAAGACGAGGCAGGGGAAGACGAGGATCTCACGGATGAGGTGGAATCGGGTCAAGTATGACTCTTTGTTGCCTTTGCAAATGATTCCTCTGGAATCTATTGATATTACCGATTATGTGCAATCAAGTGTTAGTGTGGCTCCGGCGGCTGAAACCTAAATTTGAGTTGTAATCGTAGAAAATGAAAAGGGAATCAGAAAATTAAAGGTATAAGAGTTCGACTAAATTGGAGTTAAACTTTTTGTTCAAGTTCAAGTGCACTATCTTTGACCGCTGACAAATCGTTCTGGAATAAAATGAGCGATTCATCCGCCTAATTCGGATGCTTTGATAGTTGTATTTCGCTAAGCACTTTGAAAGGATAAGCATCAAGACACTTTTGAGGTTCCGTCTGATTCGATATCACTTGTCCAATTCGCAATCAGAAATCTCAAAAGAAACGAACTCTTCCATACTCGTGGTTGGAACATCAAACTCTTCCACAAACAACACACAATTATATTCATAAGATCCCTGCGAACCTTGTTGCTTGCAACATTAATCCCACCAAGTCCCACTTCTGGTCCCGCTTCAAACTTTTGAATACAAACTTGTCCCCCTCAAACCATCAACCAAACACAGGAAGAAATGGTCTCCAAAACACATGAGCAGCCTATCATTGACGCTTCCGAGCTAACCAGCAACCCACTTTCGCAAGCGTTGGGTGCCAAATCAAGTTGGTATGCACCAGCACCTTATCGTGGAACATTCAAGAACGCAGACTACGGAACAATTACAATAACCGAACGAGAAGGCAAGCTATGGTTTAACCTCCAATCAAGCGAAGTCGACCCTGATCTGACAGGTCTCTTACTTCCTTGGAGTCGAAACGTGATGGCAGTGTGTGAGATACCGGCTTTGGGATACCGGGAATACGAAGAACCTGTCATGAAATTCCGGTTTGTTCCTGATGACGAGGCAGAGAAAGTGACTGGCTTCTGGGTGAATTTGGATGAGGAGAGTGAGCCAGTACTGTTTGAAAAGTTGGAGTAAACGATCAGGAATCCTGGCTTATTGATTTATTTTTTTAGATTGTTCATGTGTAATAAATTGCTGTATAATGTCATTGTGAGTGGACTTGTCTTGATTAAGCCAAGGGAATGAAATGAAGGTGGATTCCAATTTCAAAGGCGTAGTCAATGCAGTGCACCTTCCAGGGATAAGAAAAAGAATCCCTCAAACACTGCAACTACAACAGATTTCAGATGTCAACAAGTCGGTGTGGAACATCCTGGACCAATGCCAATTCCAACTGCGGACCCACGTGCGTTCTCTGGAGCGACTGTACCGCCAACACGACGTGTTTCACCGGTCTTGACAGCGGCGCGTGTTCGAGTTTGGCTGCTTCGGTGGTTGCCGTGACTACATCGACCGCCACCGCCACGGCCAAGGCAACACCAAACGCGTGGTGGCCCAAGGACGTTGCGTTTCCGCCGCCGGGCTTTCCAAATGGATTCAATTATCCGCCGGGATTTGCGCCTGGTTCGCCTGCGCCTCAGGGCTGTGAGTGTGTTTGGTTGCTTTGTTGGTTGACTGGATTCTGACTCGCACTCGCACGCTTACTAAACAGGGGCGCCGGGATACCCGTGGCCACCGCCTCCGCCAAACTATCCTTGGAACGACGTGGCTGGAAAGAACGCGACGACTGCTTCGGCGTCCGGAACTCAGGCGGTGAAGGCGTGGAACGGCTGGAACGGCCAGGAGAATCACAACTTTCAGAATTCTGACTCCGGAACCACCACTGCTCTTGCCATCGCTATTGGAATCTCGTGTCTCGCTCTCTTTGTTGTTGCGACAATCATTTGGATTCGCCGCAAGAACCAGTTGACTCAGGAATCGAAATTGAACTTGGAACGAGGAATCATAGAGGCTGCGTATCCATCCATCATGACAAGGGATGCTTATGAAGAGAGAACAGGAGGTGGTGCAAGTGGATCTGCAAAGGTGGGAGAGTTGCCGACGTCAGAATTCATCATTGCTGCTTTGTTGGCTGCCAAGCATGGAAATTCTCCGACCATTGAAAGCAACGGAGTGACAACTCGAACAACAACTGGGTCGGAGTAAAGTATTTATGAGTATGTTATTAGTTGGACGAGGATAGTTGGACGAGGTTATGTTTTAGTACTTGCATTTGCTTTCAGTATCATTTCTTAGTTGTTATTCTACATCTATATCACTTCCAGTTTCATATTTTTGAGTTGAGATGTGTCTGTGCTTGACTTTGGCGAAACCCTTTTTTGAAATCAGGCAGAATGACAACCGCCATCCGCAACCGCCGCCATCCGCAACCGCCGCCACAGCAGCAACAACAAGCCGAAGCAAAGGCGTCTGTGCAACCTCGGCCGCGGGCTGCGACGCAAGGTTTTCCGTCGTTTAAGGTGGCTCGAGTTGCTCCCCATCCCGTTCCTGCGCCGCCACTTCCTGCGACTCTGTGGAAGGTTTTGAGCGACGGACTTGTGTCGTTGTCACTGTCGGTGCTGGCAGAGGCTGACGATGACGCGCCAGACTTTGTCTTTGAAACTTCGGATGCTGGTGACGAATTCCGGTGTCCAAACTCAAAGAAAGAACTGGCTTACCTAAGACTGAGGTTGGGTATTATCTCTCTGTTCCGGTGCTGGGAGTATTTGGTGTCCCTGGCTGAATCAACAGTGTACGCCACCCTGCTTCTTGCCGCCTTAGTCAACACTGCAGTCCTAGTCGTTACTGTCCTGAGAGACCGCTTCATACGACTATTCCAGTCGGCACAATCCGTCTTGATCCACAACCAGCTGAAACCTAGGGCAGACTCAGCAATCTCTCTCTCCCCTCTCCCGCAAGCCCCAACACCTTCTGTATCAACTCCAACACACTCGTTACCCAATCCAACGCTATCGATCCTTCTTCTTTCATCCAATAACGCAGACACAATCTCTCAACTATGCTCCCGCCTTATCTCAACCTGCAAAGCACTCTCCCTCACCAGCCGAATAGACTACGTCCTCGTAGACGCTGCATCTCTAGACGACACAGTCATCATCGCTCAAAGAGTATTTGAATCCAACAAGCAAACACTGACAGTCTTCCGTGACTCACGAGGAACGAAATGGGAATCAAAACTGATGCAAGGAATTCGAAATTCTTCTTCCGACTTTGCACTCGTCATCAACGCAGATATTGGGAGATACGATGAAGACGTGCTTGGAAAAGTTGCGAAGTGGGTTTCTCAGTCTTTGATTGTCGCGTCTGGGAAAAACTCTTGCTCGAACCACGTTTCGTTCTTCCCGTCGCTTGGATCTGAAGATTCGTTGAGTTTTGTGAATAAGGCGGCGAAAGCTGTAAAGTTCCCGTTGCAGCCTGATCACCTCAACATATTGTTTGGTCGAACATTGGATTTCATCAAGATTGCGCAGGTGACGGATTTGAATCGACAAGATATTAAGCAGACGGATAAGTCGAGTGTGAAGGATGGTTGGTGGACTGTTGCCAGGAGTGTTGAGGATGCCGGGTGTTGCTGGGTTCCATACACATGACTTTTTCTATTTCTCATGCAGTTCTCTTCTTATTTCTTTTTATCGTTTGTTATGCATACCCTGAATACATTGAGTTTTAGCATCCAGTCCTTGGTTCTGCTTTGTTAGAGTTCAGTTTTTTAAGTGCTGCCCAAGAACAACGGTCGCTGTACTCTCGAACATAATGAACGCCTTCGTCGTACTCAATGGGGGAACAGCTGTTTGAAACTCGCCACATTTATAAGCCTTATCCATCACAAGGTACAACACCTCAAATTAAAAACCCAGGACCACTTTCCGTCTTACATAACAATCAAATCTTCAAGTTCGACGAAATAGAAAACTTAAGAGCAGTGGGAGACAGTTCGGAACAAATTGAAACAAACCTTCATCCAAAAAAACAAATGTCGAAGTAAGCCCACCCCCTTTCCACTCTTACCACACTAGACCCTCACATAACCTCCATCCAGCAACTTTGATTGGGCCCCCAAACCATGGACCAAAGCTCCTGCAACACCTGTATGGACTCAGTATTTCAAACAAGCAAATCCGACTCCAGTGTTTCAGAAGGACGACCTGCGTGCATGCACTGCACCAGGTAAGATATGGGGAGCTACCTTTGACGACGGACCTTCTCCAGCTACACACGGACTCTTGGATTGTGAGTGCTCGTTTCCTTTCTTTTGTGTGATGGATACATTGGGTCGAACTTTGGTGTGCTGATGGATTTCCGACAACCCCTAAGACTTCCGAACCATCAATATGCACACAACGTTCTATACAGTCGGGTCTGTTGCTATCAAATACCCTGAAGTTTTATTGCAGACATATCAAGCCGGTCATGAGATTGGGTGAGTTGGTCCATTTGGCTTGCTCCCGTTTCTAATCAATGTCGGCTCTCAGTGTCCACACTTGGTCTCACCCGCTCTTGACAAAACTATCTGACGACGAAATTGTGGCGGAGCTCATCTACTCTGCAAAAACAATCTACCAGTTAACAGGCCAAGCCCCCAAATACATCCGCCCGCCTTTCGGAGGAAGTGACGACCGCGTACGACGAATTGCGAATTCTATGGGCTTGACAGTCGTTGGGTTCGTCGACACCGAAGATTGGAAACATTGGGACTCAAAAGCGAAGATGCAGCCTGTCGTAACAGGACATTTCAAAGAGTGGATCAAGAACGGAGTTACAGGGTTAATCACGCTTCAACATGATGTATGGGCTGCGGAAGTCGAAGTCGGAAAGGAGGCGATGGATTTGTTGGTGAAGGCTGGGTACACTGTGAAGCCTGTCTATGAGTGTTTGGGGGCAGTTCGTGGTATGGAAATAAGGTGCTTGAAGGATTTTTCAAGTCCGGGCAGTTTGAAGAGAAGTGGAATGTTGTCGCGCCGTATGTTGAGAAGGTTGTGACTGTGACGCCGAATAATGGGACAAGTGGTAACTTGAACATGAAGCCTGTCCCTGCCAAGGTTGTTGTCAGTGCCCCAGTGGAAACTACTGTACGTTCAGGTGCTCTATTGATCTCATTACCAAGCTTGTTTGCTGTTGTTGTTGGATATCTCATACTCTAGACCTGATTCATTGGTCAATTTGCTTTACATCTATAATAAAACGAGAGGAACTTGAACATTGCCATCATATCTCAATCAGGCAGCGCGAAAATGCGAAGACTACATCAAAAATGTTACGTAATAATGATCTCAAGTTCAACTGTTGGCACGCGTTGGAGATTTGGTGAAGTTGGGAGACACGAATAACAAAACAAAAAAAAACCATGTCGTGAGTCCACATTCTAGGCTGCCTGACTCCTGTAACTCACCTACGCTAGTCTTGACTGGGCTCCTAAACCATGGGTGAAAGCTCCTCCAACACCAGTATGGACACAATACTTCAAACAAGCAAACCCAAATGCCACAGTTCAAAGAGACGATCTCAGGGCATGCACTATTGGTGGCAAAATCTGGGGTGCTACTTTCGATGACGGACCCTCAACGGTTGAGCCTGCCTTGACAGACTGTGGGTTTTGCTTGTTTGCGCATAACAAGGTTGCTGACAAGCTAAACCAACTAACAGACTTCAGACAAATCAACATGCTTACCACTTTCTATACCATTGGCTCCGTAGTGATACAGTACCCCAACATTACTCTTGATACCTTCAGCAAAGTACATGAAATTGGGTGCGTGCCCTTCACCATCTCCAAAAATTGCACCACCTCGTTGTTACGTGCTTGTGAAATCTAAATCATTTATTCATCATAGATTGCACACTTGGAGTCATTCCCTTCTAACCAAGCTGACGGATGACGAGATCGTGGCAGAACTTGTGTATTCTGCAAAAGCTGTATACCAAACCATTGACCAAGTTCCCAAGTATCTGCGGCCACCATATGGAGGAAGTGATGAACGTGTTCGGCGGCTCGCGAATTCCATGGGCTTGACTGTTGTCGGTTTCGTTGACACTGAGGATTGGAAGTATTGGAACTCCAAGACACAAATGCAACCCGTTGTGACAGGACATTTTAAAGATTGGATCAAAAACGGAACTGCGGGATTAATCACGCTTCAACATGATGTATGGCAAAGTGAGGTTGATGTTGGGAAGGATGCCATGGATTTGCTAGTCAAAGCCGGATATTCCATTAAACCTGTCTATGAGTGCCTTGGAGACACTTCACCGTATGGGAATGAAATCTTGGAAGGGTTTTTCCTGTCTGGTCAGTTTGAGAACAAGAATGCTGTCGTACCTCCGTTGGCGGGGAACTTTGTTTCAAGCAACTTCACTGGGAGAATTGGACCTGTCAAGCAATTTGTTTCCGTTGTGCCAGTGACGACTACGAGCAGTGTAGAACCATGTGGCTTCGGATTAGTCTTCTCAATTCTTGCAATGATGCTAGTGTAAATAACGATACGGCATAATACAAATGTTTATTAGAAGCAATTGGAAAATATAGAAGATTTTGTGTATGGCTACGCGTTTTGTTGATACGCAGATGCTGGAGAGTCTCCTGACCAAACAGAATAAGGAAGGGGAACTTTTCCGATCGATCCACCTGAATCAGTTCGTACTGGACTTGGTAACGCTCTAGTTTCTCGACGGTCCAAACCCCGTTGTTCCCTTTCCTTTGCCCTAGCCAGTTTCCACTGAGAATATTGGGCTAACGCATCATTTACGGACACGTTTACTTCCATCAAAGTATTTAACTGATCTTCGTCTTCAATTGTATCAATCAATTTCACAATATCCTGCTGCGATACAAGGCATTGCTGGTAGCATTCCTGAAGTAGCGTCAGAATCTAAAATTAAATAACATCGAAACAATACCTCCATAAGATCTTTTTCGGGTTTCGCGACCGAGAGAAGTTCTGCCAATAAGGATGTGCAGTTGAGGGTTGATGCAATTAATCCATCCATTTTTTGCTGATGCGCTGGAGCTTCGTTCACCGCGACTGCTGAATTCGCAGCCGATCCAGCAACGATAGGAGTATGGCCTACGGGCGTACTGCGATCAATGTCCAAGAATGTTTGGGATGTTTGCTTGGATGAGTCTGCCGATAATGCCCCCGACGCTGACTTGCCCAAGTGATACGCCATTGAGTTCAAAAACTGATCTTTTCTGAGCTTAAGTCCCCTGAATGGTCCGGTTGTATTGATCTTTTCGTACGTTCCAGGTTCGAGCTGATTGGAAAACATCAGTTTTCTGCAACAAATTCCACTAGTACTTTTACCTGATTCCAAATCTCTTGAGGGAATTTATGTCCCTGTCGAACGAGAGTTTCAAATAGCTCTTGTAAAGCCTTGGCTAATTTGAAAAGTAAGGAACTCAAGCAATTTAAACGAAGCTTACGCTCTTCCACTTGGATTGCCCACTTCCCAATCAAGTTGATGCATATTTGTTTGTTTTCCTTCTGTTTGAGTGTACCGTTCATGTTGGCATCGATGAAGTGCAGCAGTGCACCAATATTCTGAGCTTGCGAGAGAGTATTGATGAAGGGCTGCCCGCACTGGCCAAAGAGAAAGTCCGTGAGCTCCAAGGTACATCGATTGACCACTAAATCGTGGGCGATCAGCGAGCGACGGGTAGAGTCATATGCTTACGATAATTGCCAAAGTCAAGCTGCTGTCGAATCGCATCCAATGCTTCAATGCACCTATATTGTGACAACTAGTCTAAGGAGCATGTTTTGGATGGTTGTTTACTGGCTCACCCAGCCTGCGGATTGGCTGTCGCATAGTGCGACGTTACGGCATCTGCAATCTCCACATACACAGAGTCTGACGACTCGATGCCATTCGTGGCTCGATCTTTGTAAGCCTTGCGGTCAGTTCAACGATGGCTGGGAAGTGGACTTACCAATGAGAAGACCAATCCGACTCATTTTGAAAGCAGAACTTCAAAGTGGAATTAAGCAGGATGTGAGAAAAGCATTTATAATCGATAATACTGAATAAGGAATCAAAATGGCACTGTATTGAAATGCTTCTGGAATTGCAACTTTTTCTCATCGCTTCTATTGGGATCGTGTATTCATCCAACGTTGATTTCTCATGGGCTCCATCCTCGTCGAATATCGTGTCAGTACCGAAATGGACTGCTTATTTCAAAGCATTGCCGAATATTTCTGTTTCTGATTCCGACGACATCAAATCTTGTACCAACAAGACAAAAACTGGTTGGGCTGCAACTTTTGACGATGGCCCCTCCAATTTTACAAACATCGTTTTAGATTGTGAGTGCGATGAGTCCGGGTTCACTGGTGTGCTAATTATTGATGAGAGATTTGAAGTCAAAGAGAATGAAGGCCACCTTTTGGGTGATGGGTTCTCGTATCATGGAATATCCTGAAGTTCTTCTTGATGCATATCAAGCAGGCCATGAGATTGGGTTTGTGTGGGTGTAATTCAAGGTGTGGCATTTAATTCTATTGAAGGATCCACACGTTCACCCATCCCCATTTGCCCTCCCTTAATGACGATCAGATTATAGCAGAATTAATTCTGACTGCAAGAGCTATTTATGAAGTGATTGGAGAGTATCCTCGATTCTTCCGGCCTCCATGTAAGTCTTCACCCTTCCAAGAATACAACCTAATACATTGTTTAAGTCGGGGATATTGATGACCGTGTTCGCAATCTTGCGAAGTCAATGGGCTTGACAGCGGTTTTGTGGGATGCAGACTCGCAAGACTGGGACAACGTTAATAATACCACAATGTCAAAAATCCCTGGTATATTTAAAGCATGGATGGAAAAGGGAATGAACTACTCGATTTCCTTGGAACACGATTATTGGCAGTAAGCTTGATGAAATTGAGTGCTGTCATTCACAATCTTTGTAGAGACACTGCATCTATCGCGGTTGATTGTATGAACATTCTGATAGATTCTGGAATGATTATCATACCTCTGTCAGAATGTATAGGTGTATCATCCGTCTATAACAACAACATTCTACAAACCTTCTTTGAATCTGAAATATTTACTGATAGACCTAAAACTCATCCAAGTACGAGAAACACAGCCTCGTCTCTCGTGTCATCAAGTACAAGTTTTGCAACCAGTACTACGAGCAATCCAACAACGACAGCTTCTGTCAACGTACAAGCACCTCAACTCAAGTCCTCAAGTGTTTTATCTCAGGCTTCTGTGATTGGAGTTTTAATTGCCACCATGTTTTTTCTGTTTGTATTTCCGATGAACACCATACTTTGACGATTCACGCAGCCTTCCAGATTTATTTAATGATTGGAGTTAATTGTTATTGATTACCGTTGACATCATAAAATTAATGCCCAATTGTGAAAATAGTGAAGGAGTTAACGAATATTGAAAAGGGCAAAACGAGCATTCACAATCGTTGCAATATAGCTGAATAACCCATGTATGCTTGATGGTAGACCCTGCACTTGAAGAGCAATTAACACATATCATTTGATTTGGCGAGTCAATCCAGTCCGCAATCATCCAAATAATTTCAGTTGGAATCCAAACTTTCATTAAAGAATGTCGTAGAATTAATTGCAAAATCTGCTGGACTGTCGTGGTGACATAAAAATGTCGTGTCATTTCAGTTTCCTTTGGAGTCGTACATCTGCGGATTGAGAACGGTGGAATCAAAGATTGAATGGTGTGCGTGTTTGTGTAAATATGCTTATAATCGAGGGTGGGTTTGGTTAGGTCTGGTGATTCTGGCATCGCGTTTCTCAGTGATAACGGTCTCTTTGAGTTTCTTTTGCAAGTTTTTCTCAAATATTCAACGAATCATGTTTCCGTCTCAAGTTCATGTCCATTCACCAGCTGCTAATCAGAAGCCACAGTCAACGAATAGGGGAAGCCGTAAAGAAGCTGGTGAGTTGGTGCAGGAGTACAATGTCATCCAGCTTTTCTAACCAATCGACAGATATCGTCCCGTGAGACACTTTGCACCTCGTTGAATCGCTTATCCCACACAATCATGCCTCAAAACAGCTCAAGCTTAAACGCTTTCTTTGCCCGCCAAATCGAACAAACGATGAACAACGTGAGCCAAGCACTCGATTCCACCGTCGCAAATCACTCAGAGAAACTTAATGAATTCATCCGCATCGACGAACAGGAATTGTATTGGATCTCTTGCCTTCTCTCGCTACGTTAACATCCTTACAACACAGGATTCCAAAGATTCGCGAGGCAAAGAGACAACGCGACGAAACATTTAACAGTGCTCTCCAAGTCGCGAAAAAGTGCAAGATCCAGCTTTCAAAGCACGAAGTTGGTTGCATTCTGTTATTTTACACTGCTGATCAGTCTTCCCAGCTGGCCCTTTCTCAGCTTCACAAGACTCTCAACAAAAACACCACTCAGCTTGAGAAATCGCGTTTGCAATTACAGCAGGATTTGGAAGATGGCAGTTGAGTCATGGAATGATGTCATGGTAAATCGGACGCTTCTAAACAACAAAACAGGAGCCCAGGCTCAGCAGCAACAGCTTCAGCTACTCTCTTCAATGAAGTTGAAGTTCGATCAATTCAACAAGTTTGAGGATGGCTTGAAAGACAAGGTACACATTCAAATCAAATTTGGATGACTTCTAATTCGTTTCTTAATCAGGGCGAGTCCAAGAGAGAATTGCAAAGGCTGATGGCATCGTTTCTTTAGCCTCATCGTTTATTAAACTTTCTCCGATTGCTATTGCATTGATTATCGATTTATCGCGTAATACGTTCTCATCCAAATAAAAGCATAACTTAGTGATTTATTGATCGAATGATGGCGGGAAGCAACAAGTATAGTATTAGGTGGGCATTGAGGTAGTTGTTTGTGGGTGAAGGCGAATCCCAAAAATGAAATAAAAGAATAAAATGTAAAAGAAACATGGCCCCAATCGGACACCTTATTCTGGAGCTCTCTCGAACAACCAAGAGACAGATTCTCCGTTATGGGTTCTTCGGATTGCTTCAGCAAAAGTAGCAGCGACATCGATGGTGTCAATCTTTGGACACAAGAGCTTCTTCTCTTCGTGTGGAATGGTGTTGGTCTGATAAAGCCAAGTTAAGTTAATAATTTCTCGGTTCTATTCAAATGACAATTAACCTACCACAACAACCTTGGTCAACACCGAGTCATTGATAACACTGATGGCTTTTCCGGAAAGAACTAAACGGAATTGACCTTCAGAACTGGTGAAGAATCAAGAAACAGATGTAAATCGACGAACCTCCGTGAGTAACGATAGCATACACTTGAGTTGCACCATTCTCCAAAAGGGTCTTGGCAGCAAGACCCAAAGTACCACAAGTATCAGCCATATCGTCCACAAGAACACAAGGACGACCCTTCACATCTCCGACAAGAACCATGCGTGACACTTCGTTGGCCCTCTTACGCTCCTTGTGGATCAAAGCAAAGTCAACATCCAGCTTATCAGCAATAGCAGTCGCTCTATTCAGAAAACTAATCAGCACATGTTTTGGGGGCAATAAATATCCAACACACCTCTTAGCACCTCCAGCATCAGGAGAGACAATAATAACGTCCTTGTGGTTCTCAATATTCTCACGAATATATTTCAAAGTACATGGCTCAGCGTACAAGTTGTCGACAGGGATGTTGAAGAAACCCTGGATCTGACTCGCGTGAAGATCCATGGTGATGACATGGTTAGCACCCGCCACAGTAAGCATGTTGGCTACGAGTTTGGCGGTGATTGGGGCACGGGACTTGTCCTTCTTGTCAGCTCTGGCGTATGGGAAGCATGGGATGACAGCGGTGATGCGTCTGGCCGAGGCGGTTTTGCAGGCGTTGATCATGATGAGGAGTTCCATCAGGTTGTCGTTGATTTGGTCGCATCCGGACTGGATAATAAAGACGTCCTCGTCACGCACTGAAAGCCAAACGATGAGTTCCCTTGTTTGCGTTTAAATTCAACAAGTTAAGCTCACCAGACTCGCCGATGGTCACCGAGGTCTCCTGGTTCGAGTACTTTAGCACAACACACTTGGCAAGCTCGAGCCCGAGCTTCCTGTGGAAAGTGAAAAAGCTCAAAGGTCAGGTATCCTGTCAAAGGGAAAAGGGGGGAAAAAGACCGCTACTTTGCGACCAGTTTGGCAAATTCAATGTGTGAATTTCCAGAGAAGATCTTGATGGAGTTCTTGTTGCTTGCCATTGTTGAAGATAAAGGAACGTCGCCAGAGAACAGGTCTGTTTCAATGGAAAGAAAAAACAAAAAATTGCAACCTTCCCCATCTCCATCGGCCGTTCTTCCTCCCGATTCTCTCCGTGTTTGGAAGCATGTGGGTGTACTGATGATTTTATTACGATCAATGAGCGTTATGCCTAGTTTGCAACTACCACCTAGAGTTCCCACACGTGCGGAGTGTGAGAGCTCACAATCAAGCTTCTCCGACTGTCCATATTCTTCCATTTCAATATCTCCTGGACGATTGACCGCTCGGTTTCTCCATCTAGACCACTCGTTGCTTCGTCCAAAATCAGCACCTTGGGATCCTGAGCAATAGCGCGAGCTATGCAAATTCGCTGCTTTTGTCCTTCCGACAATAGTGATTCACCATCTCCTATCACCGTATTATATCCGTCAGATAACTTTGAAATGAAGTCATGCGCACAAGCCAGCTTGGCTGCACGTTCAATATCTTCAAGATTGACGCTTGGGTTCGAGAGCGAAATGTTTTCTGAAATCGTGCGACGAAACAGCCTTGATGATTGGCTTACAGTCACAACTTGAGAACGTAAAATGTTGGCGTCAAGCATAGAAATTTCTTGTCCAAAGAGATTAATAGAGCCAGCCTGAGGACGGCGAAGCTTTTGAAGAAGTTGAATGCAGGTTGACTTTCTAAAACGAGCAGGAAATGAGTAAGCTTTCGTAGTTCAAGTGCAAAAATCGTAATCACAGCTCACCCACTACCAGACCCTCCAGTCAACATCGCAACATCTCCAACTTTCACCTTTAGATTATATCCATCAAGAACTCGAACTCCGTTTCTACCAGCGTACTCATATCCTACGTCAATAAACTCAACAGCAAGTTCACCATTAAGTTCCAAAACATTTTCATGTCCATCCTTGATTCCTTCATAATCCAAGACTTGCAAAACTTTCCAAACTCGTCTTGCAGCTTCTCCTAATCCAGATAATCCTCCGACAACACCTATAGTCTCAACAACGCTCAAAGTGACTGTCGTCAGAACAATAACCATTTCATCGGCCTTGACGCCGTGTTGGTGTATCAAATGCGCGCCTGCATGTAGTCCAGCTGTTGCAAGAAGAATTATGACTGCGTCACGGAGTGGAGCGCCAACAAGAGCCTGGGCTAGGTGGTACCTAACCCCTGCCTTATGCGCAACAGACTCAAGAGTTTCGTACCGTTTATGAAAGAAATCGCTGGCATTTAAAATGGTTATGGTTCGCGAGTTTGCTGCGGTCGAGAGTATGAAACGAGAAGAGTTTTCGATAGATTGTGTCGATGGCGTTTGGAATCTACAAAACCTCAGAAACTAGTTAATCAACAAATAAAGTGAACACACACCTCGAAACAACAAAGCCCTGCAACTTTACAATCAAGACAACAACGGGTACGAATACAAATACCCCCAACACAAACCTCCATGAATACCACAATGCAACTCCGAGTCCCAAAACCCCCGTCACGGTTGCTTTAACAACTCTGCTCACCCAAGCTCCAGGCACTGCCTCCACAAACTGTACGCCATCAACTAAAACCATCTCCAATTCTCCAACCGAAAACCGCTCTTCATCAAAAAAGTCAAGGTTTTGCAACAACGCCTTCTGAAGAACACCGACTTTCACGTCCGCGGCCAGACGTGCTCGACTATACGAGCTTCCGATTTCTGAAATGCAACAGCACAAGAGGTTGTAAATTCCCAGCGCAATGAGGCCTAACGAGTATTTCACAGTTTCGCGGAACTGGATTGCGTGTGGGAGGGAGTACGAGGTGACGACTGACGATATGAGGAATCCCTGTGTGGGTGCAATGAGGCCTTCAAGAAGTTGTCCAAGCACGGCGAGGATAAAATATGAGAGATGCGGCTTTGCTAGGTCAAAGAGGCGGGTCCATGGAATAGACAGAATTGGTTCAGCCGGACTTTGTTCGTCGGCTTTCGTAATTGACTTGGATACAGTGGTGGTAACGCTCGGGATTGTCAAAACGCTTGAGGTAGTAGCTGCATCGTGGTCGAAAAGCTGCTTGTATCGGGAGTTAGGCAGCTCTAATAAATCCTGGTGACATCCGGATTCAACTATTCTCCCTTTTTCAAGCACTAAAACATGAGAGACAGATTCATGATGTAGCATGGCGACTCGATGAGTAATGAGCAGCGTTGTTTTGGTTTGGCAGAGGATATCAAGCCCCTTTTGAACGTGCGCTTCTGATTCAGAGTCTAGAGCACTGATTTCATAAATTAGATACATTGCCTCAGAAAAGACAGAATTACCTTGTTGGCTCATCTAGTAAAACAATTCCTCTTCCACCCGTGATACCCATCAGACAGCCTCGAGCTACGCCAAGTCGTTGTCTCTGACCTCCACTGAACCCTCCATTCACACCACCTACGACCGTCCATAATCCATCAGGTAGACCGTCGATCACAGCATCAATACCTGCCATCTCTAAGGCCCCTTTTACATCCTTGACGGAAGCATTTGGAGATCCAAGAGTTACGTTTTCAAACACACTGAGTCCTTCAATCAAACTTGTTACTTGTTCGACCACCACAAATTGATCACGGAGCCAAGATGGATCTATGTTCTGGATATCAATTCCATCAATAAAAATAGCGCCATTTGTTGGAGTATAAAGGCGAAGAAGAAGTGCGAATATTGTGGACTTTCCGGAACCTGATTCGGCAACTAGAGCCGTAGTTGAGCCTGGTGTTATTTTAAATGAAAGGTTCGATAGAATGAGGTCGTTGGGCCGAGAGGGATAAGCAAAAGAGACGTTTTGAAATTCAATGAGGCCCTTAAATGGAGGCAATGATGAGGTATCGATGGAAGAGTCAGATTTAGATGAAACTTCGAGCTGAACATCTAGGATCGAGACAAGTAAGGTGTCGGCATGGCGTAAAGAGTTCAGGTGACTCCCGATATTTCCAAGAGCCGTGATTCCCACAGCCAACTGAGTAAAGCACACTAAAACATCTCCAGCAGTCAATATTCCTTGATTTACAAGAGATCCACCGGTCCAGAAAGCAACAGCAAAAGCCAGAAACATTGTGCAATGGTAAAGTCCCCATCCAAACCCGTTCACGAGTGCATTCTGTTCCAAGACGATTGAACATTGTTTCACATAATCCGAATACCGTTTCAATTCAGCGGATTGCATATTAAGGGACAGTATAGTCTCAATGTTTGACAAGACTTCATGGGCAACACGGGCAGCACTTTCTGTGGCAACTTTTGCAGACACGTCGTTATCTTGGTTCGTCTGCCACATACGCGAGAGAATCAAAGCTACAAAAGGAAAGGAGGCCAATATCGCGAGAGAGAGGGTGACTGACGTGCGCAATGCAATGATAAGACCGGCAACAAACAACATGATACACTGCACGATCGCCGGCACACTTTCCTCAATCTTTTTTGTTGCGGCGTGAATGTTTTCGAGTTTGTTTGCGGTTGATGCGGTTTGGGCAGCGCCGAGGGATGCGTCAAAGAGTCTTCGCCGCAGCCCCGACCGAATCTTCGAAGCAAAGAAGGAAAAGGCCGCGGATCGAATGGCGCCGACTAAAACGCGGCGGCGGCAACTGCGGCGCCGTCAAACGTTAACTGCGCCAGGTTTGGCGTGTTTGGCGATTGGAGAGCGTCAACGAAACGGCCGAGGAGAACGTTGCGTGCGGGTTGAACGAGTCCGTCGGCAATGGCGGAAACGAGGAGGAAGGCTGCTATCAGGGGCGAGTGCTTTGTGGAGGTGTACCACGTCTCAAGTGCTGACTGCAACCCATTCATTGTGAGTTCGATTCCACTGCCCTTGTCCCCAACTCTTCATTTATCCAACCGAAGTCCCTCATAATCTAGATTTAAAATCAATTCGGTTTCTTATTCTTCATGGGTCATGTGTCTGATTTCAAAAATCTATATTGTTGATCAGATTTCGAATGTGTGCTTATTTCAGCAGTATTTCAGAATCCACACCGTCACAAACCCACTGAAAAACACAATCTTGAACCAGATGAATTACAATCCTTTGCTTACGACAAAGACCGACCGTGGCACGGCAGATCAAGAAACGAGGCAAATATCGTCACCTTGGACTTGGCAAGTCCAGCACTGCTTCACCCTTCCATTCATCAGTAAATCACAATTAAATCCAAGAATGGCATCTCAAATGTTGAGCTCAGATCAAGATCGCAGAGACTTTCAAGGTGGACTTGGGTTCATAATGATTCTGCGACACACCGACTCTCAAGTCGGCCCCTATGATGAACTAGTCTTGACGCCAGGAGCTTTCTCTAGTCCAGCTACAATGTCCAAGCCAAAAGGTATTTTTGCAGATCGCCGTGTGACACGAATCTGGGTGAACAACGAACAAGCACTTCGTAATGGTCGCGTAAACTGGGGGTTCCGAAAAGAATTGGCTACGTTTGAGTGGACCGAAGATTCTAAAACAGGGAATGTTCGCATTGTTATCCATGAGCGTCTTTCTGGCCAGCTGATTCTCGACGCTACATTCAAAAAGCCATCAAGTCTTACTGTTCCAGCTCCCGTATCCTTGGTGCCGCCATTTTGTGAACGTATTATAGATGAAGAAGGTAGATGCGGTGAGAAAGAGGAGTGGGTTCGGACTGAAGTACAGGGAAGTTTGAAGGCAAGGTTTTCAGGGATGATTGGCACCCCACCAAGAGTTGGATCAGCAGTGTTTCCAGACTTACAAGACTTGACGATTCCAACTGTTTTAGATTTGAGTGGAGTAATGGTGTTCCAATGAGGCTATTATTATCCATAAAACATGAATAAAAAAGTCTTGATAACTTCAAAGAGATCGGGAATTGACAACCTCTTTAAGGCTTTGCCATGTTTGTCCTTCAATAGTAGTGTTTTCTGTGGCGACCATGAATCTCAGAATGCTCTGGTGTTCCAGGTTGATGGTCATTGTTTCAGCTGTTCTCCCTTTGTTGGCGTTTGTATCTGCTTTATCATTGCCTTCTTTGTCGTCGCCTTCTGTTTTGGAGTGTCCGGTCACTTTCTCGAACTCAATTTGTCTCCCTTCTTTGAGTAGGTCTTGTATGAGCTGGGCCATGATGGTTACTTGGGTAATGCAAGATTTTTCCATCAGTTTCCTTGCAGTTATGAAACCTCCAGTTTCTACTAGTTCTTGTCCATCTTGGACCACTGAGGCGTTATCAATTTTTATGATTGTTTTCCCTGTTTTGGCCCCAACCATGGCTGCAATGGCAGCCATTGCTTCTGGGAGTTTGGATGATGCCCACCCGTTAACTTTTGCTGCAAACTCTCTTCCTTTACTGGGTCCTTCTGTGCATATACCTCCGGCGCCCATTGCTTCTGTTGTTCTGGATCCGTCTGTAAACACGATGCATGTCTCGTCTGTGTTTGATGTTACTCTGATTCCCAGACTGTTAAGGAGGTTCTGACTTGCTTTCAAATATTTTCCTGCAATGTTGGTTTGTTCCAGGTGTTGCTTTTCCTGTGGTGGGTTTTCAAGTACTGTTTCTGGCATCAATCTGGCTCCATTGTATAGCTCATGTAGTCGTTCCTCTGCTGCTCGGCGTTCTAATTCGGGTACTCTTTCCTCTGGCTCCTCAGGTATTAATGTTTGTTGGTTTCTTTCTGTTGCAAAAGGGTTTGGTTGCAGTGTTTCCACTTTGTTGAACTTGCTTGTTCCGTCCAATTCAGGTTTGTTTATGTCGCTAATAAGTTTATGGTACCATTCTGATTGCTTTCCGTTTCTGGGCCATTTGTGTCTCCTTTCCATGTCTGTTCTTGTCAAGAGTTTCTTTCCACATCTTGCCGTTATTTGGTCTATGTAGTAGATGTTGTACTTCCTGAGGTGGTCAGAGTACTTTTCAAATAGTGCCCATCCTAGTGTTTTCCACATTGTTGTGTTGCTTCCGTTGCCGTCTATTCTGCCAAAGATTTCTGTGGTTTGGTTTTCTTTGCACAGGAATTCCTGGGGTACTATTCTCAATCTTTGCTTGTACATTCTATTCATGAGGTTGGCAATGCTGTTTGTTCCTTTTACTGTTTTGGCTGGGTACGGTTCTAGTAGTGGGAAGTGCGGAAGGCCCAGTGCATCCTGAAGGTTAAGGGCGCGTATTCTCATGATTCTGCCAAGTAGCGAATCTTCATTCAGTGCAATCAGCAGGGTGTTGGTTTTATCAGATGTGTAGTGTCGGTTCCAGTTTTCAAGTCCATATATGCATGGGTTTTCAAGTAGTGATGTTGGGGTGCTTGCTGCGAAGCCTGCTTTGTGTTTGACTACTTGGACTGCTTTTGCATACCACTTGTCAATTTCTGTCTCTGTAAGGGCAAGTGTTTTCCATATGTATTTGATCTTTGGTAATAAGACAGTGTTTACAATTGATATTGCTGTGACTGCTGTGATTTCTTTTCTGTTTAGAGTTTGGCATATGGTTTCTACTGTTGTGTTGATTATTTCTTTAGCATCCTTGCCAAGATTGTCTGAGGAGAACCAGTTGCCTAATACTCTCTCTCCTTTTCCTTTTATGTTAATGTTGACCTTAGCTCCATCCCCCCAGGTTAGTTGTGTACGTGGATGGTCTGGATTCACTGCAATGACTGCCATTTTGCTAGTGTTGGACTGTATTGAGTTAATTTCTTGGAACTCGTAGATAATTTTTGCTTGTTTTTCACATTCCTCCCAGCTATTTGCAAAAGCCGCTGTGTCGTCAACGTAGGCTTCACAGGTAAGTCTTTCCTTGAGTTCATATTCCTCCATGTTCCCATCCTTCTTGATTCCTTTTTTTGTGTCCCTTTTATTGTTATTCCTTCTGTATGTTTGTCCAGGGCACATAACAGCGAGTCCCAAAATATTCTCCACTCTAGAGGTGCCAGGATTGAACCCTGTTGTATCATTGTCCCTATTTTGATGCCATCTGTTGGTCCAAATGCTGTGAGGATTTTAGCAGTCATGAGTTTCTGTGTGTCCCACTTCCATGCAGAGTATTTATATGGTAGTTTGATTCGTTTGTGACTTCGCATGACAGCTGTTGGACCCACGCTGTCAAACGCTTTTTTAATGTCATTGAAGATCATGAATCCTTGCATCTTGTTTTCTTTGCAGTATTCAATGATGGCGTTTATCATCACTAGAGAAGTTTCCGTTGATTCTCCAGGTAGTGCACTGAAGTTTCTCCCTGATAAGATATGCGTGTTCTGGAGCATGATTTTTTTCAGTCTTGCATACCAGAGCGCTTCCATCAGTTTGTATGGGATCTCCAGTAGGGAGATGGGTCTTGTTTGTAGGAGGTCTCCTCCCCAGACTGCTGATTTTGGGATTGGTTTAATGTATCCTTTGGTCCATTCTTCTGGGGTTATCATGTAGTCTTTACATAGTTGCATTAGTGTTCTGATGAATTCCCATAGGTATTCCTGTCCAAGTTGCAGTGCTTCTGCTTGAAGGCCGCTGGGGCCAGGTGCTTTGTTTCTTGCCATTTCTCTGATTCCTTCTGCAACATCTTCTATAGTCCAGTCCTTTTCAAGCTCGTCATATGTGTTGTTTGCAATTGTATCTTTTGGTTTATATTCTTCTGTAAATACTGAGTCTTCTGGTATTTCTTTGGTCTGGCGTTCTTTGAACACTTCACTCATCACCTTGTCAGTGCCAGCCTTCACTTCCTCAGCTTCAAATACCGTTCCAAACTCATTCTTATTACAGTCAATTATAACGTGTGGTGTCTCTCTTTCCAATATTTTGTTGAACATCTTTTTCCGTTGTGTTGTGAACTGTTCGTTTCTTTTGTCTATGCTTGCTTGGATATCATTCCAAGTTTGGGCCCCCTTTGCTTCTCTCCACAGTTTTGTGACTTCGTGTCTTTCCCTTCGTAGCCAGCTTATGAGTTGTTTTTTTGCCACTTCTGGTTTTTCATGTATGTTGTTGGAGTGTTCTGGTGTTTCAGTTGTCCATTTGTGTTCTAGTTTTATGCGAAGTGTTTCAATTGTCAGAACTGTCTCGTTTGTCACCTCTCCATTAGTTGCGCGGCTAGCCTCTACTATTGCACGTCCAATTGTTTTGTCGAATCTAGCCCACTCTGCAGCTAGTCTTTCCTCCTCTGTTCGTTTGTTTGTTCCCATTATTTTGGTTGGTAGTGTTGTCATAAGGATATCGGTTATTTTGTGTTCAAGTTCCGTGGCGTATTTACTTGTGACTTCTCGAACGTAGTTTCTTTCCCTTAGGTCACATAGCTTGTCTTTACTGCTAGGTGGTGTGCATTTGATATTGTTTGCGTTTGTGATGTGTGCCGCCATTCTGTCTGGACAGCCCGCAATCATTTGGAGATGTTTGGTTTCTTTAACCAAGTTTTTTAGCATTTCTTTGGTTGCCTCTTCACATTGTTGGGTCGCATTTTCCTTTTCTTCGGTTGTTGCTGCCCTGAAGTCCACCACTCTCCTCATTATGGTGTAAGGTTTGGGTGCTTTTTGAAACCATCCAGTAAGGTCAAATGATGCAACCACTGGTACATGATCTGATTCTCTTAATGCAAACATCTCTGTGAGGATTTCGCAGTGAGCGGTTCTTTCTGCCAAGGTTGTTGATGTGTATATTGCGTCGATTCTTGACTTCGAGCTTCCGTCTGCACTTTCTCTTGAGTATTTGATAGTTTCTGGGTTGTATCGGCGATAGGTGTCTGCCATATTGCTGTCTTTCATTGTTGCCAGGATTCCTTGTTGCGGTTCTTGCAGTTGTACCGGGAAACGGTCAAGTAGTCTGTCTGCTGTTGCGTTCCAATCTCCCAGGAATATACTTTCTCGCCCTTTTGCTTGATCCTCTTGTATGTATTCTTTGACTTTATTTGTGAGGTTTTGGTGTTCTGGGTGGTTTGTGGTGTTTGGCCAGTATATGTTTGTTATTCTTATCTCTCCGCCTTTTACTTGAAGTATTACAGAGATAAGCCTTGTCCCCTGTCGTTCTACTGCTCTTGCATGTTTTGCAAAGTCTGACCTTATTATCATTCCCACTCCTGCTGATCGGCCATTTGCACTTGTGAATCTGGCGTAGTCATAGTTGTGTTCTGTGTCTTTACATCTGCCGTTTTCGTCGTTCTTTGTTCGACCTTTCCAGAGTTTTACTGCTTCAGTCTCTTCAACCTTGGTTTCTTGGATTCCTAGTATGTGTATCCCGTATGTTGTGAGTGTGTTTTGGATTGTTTCTATCTTGAGCGAGGCCGTGTTGTATGTGCCAACACATAGTTCCACTCGGTTTGCGGCAGTTCTTAGTTTCCTTTGTTCAAAGATGCTTCCTGTTGCATCTGTCTTCTGTGGTTTTTGTGTATCCTGTTTGTTTTCATTGTTGTCTTCGGTCTGGTTCCTTTTTCTGCCGCAGATTTGGTTGTTAGTACTATTATCAATGTCACTGTCCTTGTTGATTTTTGTGGTGTTCATGCTTCTTGTCAATTCTCTGATGTTTAGCCTTTTCTTTTCTTCAGCCTCCTTTTCCGTTGTGGTGTTTTGGTCTTCCTGTCGTGTGTATTTCCCTTTTTGGTTCCTTGTTGGTTTCTTAAGAGGTACTTCTTCATCTACGTCGTCATCTGTGTCCCCTTCATTGTCTTCCTTGTCTTTTCTTCTTTTATATTCCTCTTCTTTGTTGTTGCTGAGGATCCTCTTTCTTTTTTTGGTTGATTCCTCCTTACTTTTTTCCTCCTCTTTTGCAAAGTTTTCTTTGTTCTTTTCTAGCATTTCCTCTCTTGTTATAGTTTGGAATAGGTTGTTAATAAATATTTGGTTTTTATTTGAATATGTTGTTTCCATTTCACTCCCACTCTCCCTTCTTCCAGTTTTTGGTGTATCACACATGCTTCGCAGGGGGGGTCTTGGTTTGGTTACTGGGGCCCTCAGCGTTCTCGTCCATGGACAATTTGGTTGGAGTGTTGAGTAGCTCGTCGTCGGCGTCATCGAGGATTTCCTCATCTTGGTTGTTACAGTTGTCGGGGGATGAGACGACAATGGGTTCATGGTTGGCACGGTTGGGTTGGTCGGAGCGGCTGGCAGTCTTCTTGTGAGGGCGGCTTTCCATGTCGTCTTGGCTCTGGTATCCATTGCTACAGTTGCGCTTGTTGTTGGAGGCCATTGTTTCCACGCGGTAGTCAAGGTGCTGGATTCTGGACTCCATGTGGGTGATCTTGGAGCTGAGGGTGTTGGTTAGGTTTCCCAGTGCAGTGGCTTGGGTTGACAGGGTCTCCAGTGGTTGCAATCTGGCAAGGATAGTCTGGAGCATGGCCTCCATGTTGTTGTTTGTATTGGTTGGGGTCTTGGCTGCCTGTGGTTGGGTGTTGTTACTTGAAGCCCGGTGGCGGGGTTGGTATTTGGCAATGGTCATGGCGCCTGGGGCTGTGTTGGTTGTTGGGGGGTTGTGGTAGTTGTTAGTTGGTTGGAACCTTGGGAGTGAGCCAATGTCCCAAAGTCTCTGATACTCCCTCAGTTCTGGCACCCGTCCCTTCAGTCCCCTCATATTAGGACATCGTACTCATTCCTGTTTTTGATCCATGTCCCCAAAGTCTTTCCTTCGTCGGCTGCAATTTTGAAGAAGGCCAACTCCACTTCTTTTTTGCTGAGGTTGTTGAAGTGTATCCCTTGTGCCCGGTGGCAGAGCCCTTCCACTCGTTCCTGGAACAGATCACAATCCTCCGTTTCATGGTGTTGCCCACATTCACTACAGTCCTTGTGTTCCTCGTACACTCCGTTGACAACAAATCCCACTGCTCGATGCTGTTGAGGGCCCTTGTTTGTAGTTTGGCTGGTGACACCATTCATGGCCTTGGCCTGCAGAGCAGAGCGGTGGAGTAGGAGAACACGGTCGTTGCTGATGAATATGCTGTCGACGCCGCACTTGGTGGTTGGCATGAAGTCTTCGCACGAATGGGATGCTTTTCTGGTCTGAACCACGTTCCACGGATCTTGAGGTCTTCTTTAGAGGTGGAGAGGTCTGTGGCTGGGTTACGTAGCTGTATGTTGATGTTTGGGAGGTTGGGGATGTAGCAGTACATGGGGTCGTCCAGGAGGCGTCTGAATTGGGCCTCACTGTTGCAGATGATGTAGCCGGTGGGAGTTTTGGCTTTGGAGTAGATGTGGACATCCTCGACTTCCTCCTTGAGCACGTTGTAGATGAAGTCGCTGATTTCGTCTTCGATGGTGGTTCGGTGATAGTTGCTGAGGTCAAGGTGGGTGAGGCCGAGTGCGACAATGGTGAATGGGTTGGTTGGGCGGGTTCGTTGTGCAAAGGGGAGTGAGTAGATGATCTGTTGGTTGGTTAGTTTCCCAGTTTGTGTTGTTTGTTTGGAGTGCACTTGTCTTACCCTCTTGGCGTCGTCCTTGTTGCACAGCAGTGTCGTGTACTCGCGGTGGGGTGTCACAGTTGCATGGGCACCAGCGTCGACTAATGCAGCTTGGATCCTGGCAGACGACTTGGACAGGCTGTTTGTGTCGCCAAACGTGTAGTCGCATAGGTCTGCGTGGTAGATGTCAATGGTATATTGGTTGGTCATCGTGGTTGTCTGGTTGAGTGGTGGGAGAGGGCATTGGTGCTTGCTTTTGTGTCCCTTTCTCTTTCCACCCCTTGTTGCATATTTCCCGCCCTTTGCGCAGTTCCCACAGACTGCGCATTTTGGTTTTGCGCTTTTGGTTTGTTATTGTTCTACTTTGTTCTTTATTTGTTTTTTGTCTGTCACTTCCTTTCGTTTCATTCTTTCTTTCCCTCTCGTCCTTCTTCGTGTATTTATTGTTTTGTTTGTTCTTTTTTGTTTCTACAGTGCTTGGTATGGGAGTTGAAAAGTGTTTATTGTGATGTTGAGTTGTAGGTGTTAATAAACGTCGGGTGTTGCCTCGTCTGTATTGACTGTCATCCTGATGTTGGCTGTTTCGCCTTTTGCTGCGTGGTGTTGTCCCTTCCGCGTTGGTTGGCGCCAGCATTGAGTTCCTGTCGTGTTGGTAGGTTGTGTATGGCTGTTGCGCCTCCTTCGACGGTCCCTCACTTTCCTTCCAGTGCGTTTTGTGTAGCTGTTGTGCCTGTTGTCGTTTCGCGTTGTGGAGGGGTAGGTGTGTTATTCCATTTCTTGTGTCTGGTATTGCTGGTAGGTCTGTTTCGACTGTTCCGTTTCGTTTTGTTGTAGTTATGGTTCCTAGGCTGTTGTTGTTGAGGTGATGGGTTGTTAGTATTTGTGTTGGGTTGTTGGGGTTGATTTGTTTGGGGGTTGGTGACGCGCGTCCCCTCGCTTCGTGTCTCGTCGGGGCTCCTGTTTCGGGCTTCGCTGTTCCGCAGTCGACTACTCGACTTTCCCGCTGTTTCGCGGCTGTTTCGCTCCGTTGGCGTTGTTGTTTCAACCCCAGTGCGACTCCTCTTCCTTCGCTCCCTGTCCCCAAAACTTCCTCAGCCTCCGCACGTCTCCGCTCTGTGATCCAAGCGACCAACACGGCAGACACGCGGAGGTGGGACTGCGTCTTTTCGTGCATTGTGTCGTTGTTTGGTTGCGGTTTCAGTCTCCGAGAAAGTTTTGGAACCATTAGACTTTGAGATCGAGCACTGTTTCACACTCAAATTCAACACAAGCGCTGAGTTGGATCCAGAGCTGGAAGCAAAACTTCTTCCCTCCAATGCTGATCGTCGAGACTTTCTTGGGGGCCACGGATCAATCATGTGTATCCGTTATCGAAGTACCCCCATTGGCCCTTACGACGAAATCGTTTTGGTAAGGAGCCTGAATCGGTTTTCAACCACACTTATGCAAGTACAGGTGCCAGGAGCATTTGCCCACCCGCCCAATGCCGATATCCCAGCACCAACATTTTTGTCAGACCGTCGATTTACACGGATATTTGTTAGTCACGAAGATGCACTTCGAATTGGCCGTGAAATGCTCGGAACCCGAAAAGAAATGGCAACATTCAAGTGGACATTTTCTGAGAGTCAAGTTCGTTTAATCGTTCTCACGACCCTGGAGTCTCTTTTCCGTTCCTGTGCCATTGGACTTTTTAACACTTTTTGCACCGTCAATTTGCGAAAGGAGAATTGATGAAGATGGTGTGCCTGTGGGTGACGAGGAATGGGTCCGTACGCGATTTAGTGGTTTCTTGTGGGCTTCTATGACAGGAATCAATGGCACGCCAAACCGAGTCCAGAGTCCTGTTTTTCCGGACTTACAAGATTTGAAAATTAATACTGTGCTGTACACGACTGGGACTATGAGAATAGCAGCGGAATAAACGCTTCTCTGCCATCGCGACTATCTGTTGCGGATTTCAAAGAAATTCGTCTTGTTACATTTAAACTGTGAAGCTGTTTTATTGCCTCTGAAATTCGTCCTTTTTTTGAACACTCCTGACCAATGAAGGCACCTTGGCAAGGCTCGCGGGTCATTGACTGAGACAACGAGCGCTATCGAGGAAATGCATATTGAATCGAATTTATCCTTGTACAACATAAAGCCAACGTTGATGAATATGGTAGAAAACAGCAAGCAGACAAGATGGACGCGACATGACGTCGAATGCTTCATCAACAACAGCGCTAGAACAAAAGGTATCGCATTTAAATGGATTTTATTATACGACACGAGCCAATAAAGTAAAAGCAGAGATAATTAGTATCTCAAGCCAAAAGATCTTCCACCTTCTTGGCAAGGTCCAAAGCACTTCCTGGGTTTTGTCCAGTCACAAGTTTTCCATCAACAACAACGTGGCTCCCCCAGTCAGCAGTCTTGCTGTAAATACCTCCGTTCGCCTTCAAGACATCCTCAAGCAAGAATGGCATGAACTGAGACAACTGCACGGCATCCTCCTCAGTGTTGGCAAATCCAGTCACGTTCTTTCCCTTCACCATGTAAGAACCGTCAGAGAGCTTGACCTGAGCGATTCCAGCTGGTCCGTGACAGAGAGCCGCGACAATCTTCTTGTCTTCGTACATTTGTCTGCAGAACTCTATAATGGGAGTACATGGTTAAAATTCCATCCAACACACTGTAAAACACGAAACGAAGCAAAAAATACTCACCAACCGAAGTAGCATCAGAATACAAGTCGTACATTGGACCATGACCTCCAGGGTACAAGATACAGTCATAGTCAGCAGGCTTGAGGGTAGACAAGACCTTGGTGTTTGCAATCATGTCCTTGGCGACAGGGTCAGCGAGGAACGCGATGACTTCGGCGTCGTCAGCGTGGGCCTGGACTGATCCTGGGTCGACTGGCGCAACGCCTCCTTTTGGAGAGGCAAAAGTGATGTTGAAGTGGTTCTTGAGGTGGTTGTATGGGTGGGCTACTTCAGAGACCCAGTAGCCGGTCTTCTTGCCGGTGGTTCCGAGGTCGGCGTGGTTGGTAAGGACAAAGAGGATTGACTTCATTTTGTGGTTTGCTTTGGTTGGGTTAGCTTTTGTTTTTCGTGTGCTTTTTCGCTGACAGAGATGCAAGGTTTGTGGCGTCTTTTTGTCATGCTGTGTTTCAAATCCAAAATCAAATCTAAATAATCAAATGAAAATTTATATCAAATTGAAATCAAGCATGACAAATGCAGCAATGTGGAGCTTTCTCAACGTTTGAAATACAATGGTTCAGCGAGTCAAGTAATCTTTCTTTAGGGATTATCAAATAAAAACAACAATTAAAATCCAGATTTTCGAGGTTTCTTCTTCATAGGTCGTAAAGAACTGCCTTGTGTAATGACGAACCAACTTGGCTTTGATGGAAAAAGGATTGAGTTGATGGCAGTTGCGAAGATTAACTTGGTTGGTTGCCTCTTATTGCCGGAGAAGACCCAAATCGCAGCGGTGGCTCTAAGTGTGAGGGAGAAAAGAATCGTCCGCTTTGACTTTGAGCTGCAATCAAAGCTACGATCTGTTGCTGATTTCAAAGACGATTCATCCAGCCCCTTTGGAAACAGCGATGTTTTGTTTTTTTGCCTGCGAAGTTGTTGATTTCAATTTAACTCCTTTAATGAAGGAACCTTTGCAAGGCTCAAGAGTCGACTGAAATGGATATTGAATCGAATTAATTGTTTGTAAACCATTCTTGTTCTGTTTTCTACATTCAAAATGTCAGTGAAAGCTTTGGCATGGACATCAGTTCCAGTAGCCGTTGGGATCGCTCTCGTCCATAATGCTTTAGCTGTATCTCTATCCCTTGCGGTGCTTGCGTATTATGCTACGTACAGCTTCATCCCACTAGTGTCAGATGTGTTCATCAAACACGGCCGGTTTGGGAAGGACAGGCTCAAGAAGGACTTTCCTGTCGTGTAAGTGCCTTTTTTGGTTTGCTTTGGTAATATCTCTGAGAGTTTGATAAACAGGGCTGAGAGTATGGGTCTGATCGCCGGATGTGTTTACTTGGGTGTCATGTTCCTATTCATCCCGGTCCCATTCGTGCCCTTCTTTCGTCAGCAAACAGATGTCAGTGGAACGAGTGGATTAGACTTTTTTGGAGTCCCTATGTTTCCTCATGAGACGGTGTGTTCACACTCCCAACACGTGGCAATTTCTGCCTTCCCAATCTTGAATTAGAATCTGACTTCAGCGTTTCGATAGCTCGGTCAATATCTTGCAGGCTTATTATCTCTCTTCTCGATGCTGTTTCTGGGATTCGTGGATGATGTTGTTGACATCAAATGGAGAGTGAAGATTTGGATGGTCAGTATCAACTGATATCGAACGTTTGATTTAATTATATAATTATGCGAACTTAGCCTCTTGTCGCGTGTATTCCTCTTCTCATGGTTTATATGGTCACATACAACGTAACACATATTGTAGTTCCTATTCCATTCCGTGGCTTATTTGGTCTTGAAAAGCTTGTTGATTTAGGTTCGTCACCTTTCTTTGAGATTTCAAACGTTCGGAGTTTGACACATACATCCGCAGGTATCCTTTACTACGGCTACATGGCTGCTCTCTGCATATTCGCGACAAACGCCATCAATATTATTGCAGGAATGAATGGTGTCGAAGGAATACAATGTCTCGTGATTGGATCTGCGCTGTTGATCAATAGCTTGTACCAAGTTGCGATAACGACTTACCAGAGCACCAAAGAAGCCCATCTCATTGCAGTGTATTTTCTATTGCCTTTCTTGGGAGTCACTATTGGGTACTTGCGGCACAACTGGTTTGTTTTCTCTCAATGCCGTTGCCAAAGCTTATTTGCGTTTAAGGTATCCATCAAAATGTTTTGGAGGAGATACGTATGTGTATTTTGCTGGAATGACATTCGCTGTTGCTGGCATTCTTGGACGCTTTACAAAAACCGTTCTGCTCTTTATGGTTCCACAAATCTTCAACTTTTTGTACTCTTGTCCTCAACTCTTTGGATTTGTTGAGTGTCCGAGACATCGAATGCCTCAGTGAGTTGACGATTTATTCACCTTACGGTGTTTCTTACTTAGTTCCAGGTTGAATTCTGAAACGGGAAACGTCGAACAAACACGTGTATCACTCGAAAAGACAAAGCCATTAGGAAAAGCTATGATTCGTATTCTTGAAGTTCTATACCTCGTTGATGTTGAACGAGACCCTAAAACAAACAAAATGATCAGCTGCAATAATCTAACGCTGATTAATTTGCTGCTTGTTAAGTTTGGGCCGACTACTGAGGCCAATGCCACACTTCGAGTTGGCTACACGCAGCTTGTTTTCTGTTTGCTTGGATTTTGTGCTCGATACGGATTGGCGTTCCTGTTCTATCGCCAAGACTATCAGCAGGGCTCTACAACAGAAACTGTTCGTCAAAATGAATTGTAATAGATGTATTTTGTTTTGTTTTTTGTTCCATGTCTTCATCAGCATCAGTTCGATTTCCGCGGCTCTTTGACAGCAGCGGCTCTTCCGCGCTTCCATCTTCAGTCGGCACTTTTGACGGGCTCCTGTTTGAATCTGATTTCGCACCTCAGTTCGCAAACAGAGGATCAGGTTTCAGCAAACTTGTCAACGAAGCGAACGCTTACATTTAACATTCACAGCATCATCACAATACCTTTTGAATCCAGTTAAGCCTCTCTCAAAGCAAGGCCCTCGATGGAGGACTTGGGATAGGCCCGTTGGTGCAACTTCGTTTCAAACTGCGAAACAGAGACAAATGGATGAGGTTAGACAAGCAGAGAACCTGCGAATTTCTTATGCTCCACCTTCTTAGATCAATTACTTCGAAGCTGTTTATCTGGATCAGGGAATCTCTCGCGAAATTCTTCTTCCAATACTTGAGGAACAGCATTCACTTGATGATGAACTCTATCATTATGACCCTTCGCGGAAAAACGTCCTGGATATTTATAGGGATGGGCTTTATGCGGGAAGGGAATGGCTATTAATGCCTGGAGGGCTGGCAGGAAACGAGCTCTGTAAGTGTGAAGTATTCCATACCAAAAACTCAGTTCTCACTCGCGAGTTAGACGCTTACAGTTTCGATCAAAATGGGACTATGCGTGCCCAACATAAACCTTCTTTCAGTTTCAACACACCGATTTTACAAATAACTTCATCGGCGGCACAACTTGAACCCTACTCCTCGAATCTAGTGGCTGTGCGAACGTTCAACTCCGTTTCATTCCTGTCTGGAACCGTTGATAATGAGTCAACTCTTATCTTTCATGATATTCATTCGAGCCTTATTCATTCCGAGCCAGTAGATGTCACATTCAACCCTACTATACCTTGCGAAGCTGCGTGGATATGTGCAGATAGATCATTGCACGTTTGGGATCTTCGAGCATCGTCAGATATACCTCATAATCGAACGAGAGTTATCCACAACGGAGATTGGACTGAGACAAGCACTTCATCAGCAACAAGTCGAAACTATTCATTTAAATGGAAAGGTGTGCAATATGCTTGGCATCCGAGGATACTGCTGGTCGGAGAAGCCCAATCTGTTTCGATTTTTGATCTCCGTTCTCCATCTGAACTGCTGCTACCTTTCTATACCACATTTCCTCACACAAATTTACTTCGCGGAATGGCATACAATCTTGAAAATAATTTTGAAATTGGAGTCTGCGGGACTGAACGCACTTCCTTGATTGATACACGATACCCAAAGAGACCTCTCATGGAATGGGAAGTCTCAGATCTCAATGATCCACCTGTCGGAATACAGTTTTTAAAAGCAGGAAATGAATGTAAACGCAGCTCTCTAATTCCATTCGTTCTTTAATAACACAATTCAGCGGCCCTCCTCACCTGGAACTGTCGGCACGGAGACATAATACTCCACCCATACACGCCAAACCCCTCGATTCCAAATCCATTCCACACGTTCTCCGAAACAGCTCCCCAGCATCCCCCGCAATCAAACTACAAAGCTCAACGTCTCCCTCCTTTCCACCAACATGATCCTCTCTATTCTGATCCTCAATCAGATCCAACCTTCTCGCTTCCAACGCGCCGGATCGACTTATACCACCCTGAAGAATCCGGTTGGGGCTTTGTTTCTGAAGTAAACCCACATCCCCTGATAAAATCAAAACGAACTGGCGGGTTTGGAGGAAGTGCGTCGTCTTCCGGAGACCGGTTATTAGATGAAGGGGATGTGAGGAGGTTACGAGAAAATACGCGGCGAAAACGGGATTCGCGGGTGCCGCCTTGGCCGGGGCTTGTCGGTGTCGCTGTTAAAAGTTGTGCTACGGGTGTGGATATTTTCCAGCTTTCGGCTGAGGGATGTTTGTATTCGCAGCGATTTCAGGTTTCGGGTAGCGGAACGGATGAATCGAATGATGAAACTCAAATGGCAAAGATTTCCAGACGAGAACGAAATTGGATTAATGCGGTTGAAAAGAGGGCGTTGGACGATTATGATTCGATGCCGTTTCTCAGGCAGAATCTGAAAGAGTATGATTTGACTGTCTATATGAAATGTAAGAAAACGTGTACGCTTGTATCCATAATTCTTACATTTGAAACAGATTTCTCCAAGATTCTTCTCAATCCTATACCTGCCGAAAGCCCACTTCTTGATAACGACAAATTCATTGAATCGACTTCTTCGATAGTATTGCAGCGACAATGTCAAACACTGTTTGAAGTTTATGAAGCTACAAGAAAGAAGGTTCCTGTTCAGTACATCACGGATGGTCGGCCAGTTCTCATACACCCTCGGTGCAAAACACTTCTTACTAATATGGAAGCTGTCAACTCTCTCGTCAAATCGTGTAACCCAGAAACAATATCGCAATCTTCATCAGCTTCTAACGCCGACTATATGGATCTTGACACCCAACCCCTCGACCTTGTTTCCTCACAAGAAACAGAGGACTCAAACTCAGGATCCATCAAACTTCGTCGAATACCTCTAAGTTTCTTGAACATGTTTGAAGCAACCAATAATGTGCCGTCACTGGAGTCTGTTCGATCACTGTTGGAAGACGAGTTTTCAAAAACCGAGTTTTATCCAAACGTCCCCAGCAACCTCACGGGAGTGCCAGGCGACGGACAATATGGCGTGTCAAAGATTGGTATTTATAAGGAGCTTGAACGGTTCTCTGATTTGAGTCGAGCCTCTGCTTTGGATTGGATGGCTTCAGATGTTTTATTGGGCTCTACGGTTATCGAAGGTGGCCATAAAACAATAACTACAGAAGCTGTTAAGCTTCAGGCTTCAGTGGAAACAGTGACTGAGGAGGACGAGTATGAAGATATTGATGAGACCATCAAAGCTCTTCTACAAGATGCTGACTTGAATCTACCTGCGACTGCAACCATACATAATTCCATGATGCTGAAAAAGCCGTTTGCCCTGTCGAAAGAAAGCATCTTGTTGCGTGATAAATGGGACAACCCGTCCAACTGGTACGACGACGACTACGATGCCAAACGAAGAATGAATTCCCAGTCAGTTCTTCACACTTGGTCGAAACGCGAGAACGCCTTGAAAACTGATGAAGTGGTGGAAGAAGAGGAGGCGGCAGAAAGAGTACACCACAAAAGAAAGAGCGGAAGAGCTGCTGTCACTCAAGAAGAATTATTTAGAGCTGCAGAGATGGAGTCTCAAATGGGGAGTCAGATACGAGTTATATCAGCTTCACAAAGGACAACACAGTCTGTCCCTATGGCTGCAACTCAAAGTCAAATTCAAAGCCAACGATTCTTTCCTCCCTCGCAAATGGAGTCGCCATTGCGATTTGCGTCTTCTCCGGCAATTAAGCGGGAACCAGGGCAATCTTCACAACAACCGCCAACTCAATCTCTTTTCCGCCAGAGCCAAATCGGATCGTCATTGGGAAGTAGGTTTGGGGCTTCACAAGGTAGTTCTTCACAGCCCATGAAAAAGAAACCTCGAAAATCTGGATTTTAGATTCTAATGGTTTGAGGGTTTATCACAATAAAAGTCGACTTGGCTTGCTGAACCATTGTATTTGAAACATTAACGAAGTTCCCCACGTGCTGCATTTGTCATGTTTGATATTCATTTGATTTGGATTTGAAACACATGATTTCAAAAAGGGCGCCACATGTCTCCAAACTCAACTCAGCGAAAAACCAAGCAGCAAAACAAAATCCAAAACAAACCACAAAATGAAGTCAATCCTCTTTGTCCTTACCAACCACGCCGACCTCGGAACCACCGGCAAGAAGACCGGCTACTGGGTCTCTGAAGTAGCCCACCCATACAACCACCTCAAGAACCACTTCAACATCACTTTTGCCTCTCCAAAAGGAGGCGTTGCGCCAGTCGACCCAGGATCAGTCCAGGCCCACGCTGACGACGCCGAAGTCATCGCGTTCCTCGCTGACCCTGTCGCCAAGGACATGATTGCAAACACCAAGGTCTTGTCTACCCTCAAACCTTCTGACTATGACTGTATCTTGTACCCTGGTGGTCACGGTCCAATGTACGACTTGTATTCTGATGCCACTTCGCTTGGTGAGTATTTTTCGTGTTTCACAGTGTGTGTTGGATGAAATTCTAACCATGTCCTCCCATTATAGAGTTCTGCAGACAAATGTACGAAGACAAGAAGATTGTCGCGGCTCTCTGTCACGGACCAGCTGGAATCGCTCAGGTCAAGCTCTCTGACGGTTCTTACATGGTGAAGGGAAAGAACGTGACTGGATTTGCCAACACTGAGGAGGATGCCGTTCAGTTGTCTCAGTTCATGCCATTCTTGCTTGAAGATGTTTTGAAGGCGAACGGAGGTATTTACAGCAAGACTGCTGACTGGGGGAGCCACGTTGTTGTTGATGGAAAACTTGTGACTGGACAAAACCCAGGAAGTGCTTTGGACCTTGCCAAGAAGGTGGAAGAGCTCTTGGCTTGATGCATTTGAGATGCTAATTGTCTCTACTTTTACTTTATTGACTCATGTCGTATAATAATTAAATGCGATATCCTTGTGCCAGCACTGTTGTTGTTGACGCATTCGAAGGGAATGTCATGGCAAGGGTCGAGTCCAAGTTGTCTGCTTGCTGTTATGATCGATGTAAAAGTTCTACCGTATTCATCGACTTTGGCTTCCCATCCAGGAGGCAAGGGTCTGTGGTGTGTCAATGATGTCAGCTGTCAGAATTTGACACAAGCCCAGATAAGTCAGAACAAACCTTTCCATTCGAGGCATTTGATGGTGCTGCTGTCCAGCTTGGTATACCGGCAATCGACTGCTTTGTTTCACAGGCGGATCAGGGTACAGAGGGGCTGTTCCGTTTTCCGTTCGAGAGGGTTCATAAGCTGTCGATTCAAATGCCGCCCTCGCCCGCAGTTGCTCTTCAGTGGTAATAATTCCAGGCTGTTTGTAAACACAGAACCAGATCAGGCCACCTATGACAGCCACTGCGAATATCAGGCCGATGATACTCTTATAAAGTTAAAGAACCCCATTCCACCAGACTGAATTCAAGAGGAAATTAAAAATTACATCTTTCCCTCTTCTTCTTCTTTCTTTTGTTACATAACCATTCATAAAAAAGATGCCATCATCAGAAAGTGACGATGTTGTTGAGCGACCACTGGGATCACTTGTTGATCCATGGCACCGCATCAGCGATGTGGTCGTTCTAGCAATTGGGTTTCTCTTTGTATTTATGACGTTCACGGTGCTTCAGGTAATTGTGTGCTAGTGCATCTGTGTGAAGGAGGAGGAGCCTTGACTACGTTGAGTACAGACGCAGGCATCGACGATCCTCGATCCGTCCGTTGCGTTCAAGTCGCTTGGTGCCTTGTACGTGTCGTTTGCGTTCTTCAACTTGTTTGCGGGTGCGTTGACTTGTTTTGGCGGAGTGTTTTAACAACCAATCGCCGCTAACTCTTCAACTCTTCAACTCTTTTACAAAAACAGCGGCGGCAATTGTCGAGCGACTTGGCTGTGGCGCTGCTCTTTTTGTGTCGTCGATTGGATACACTTTGTTTGGCGCTGCGAATGTTGCCGCACTTCGATTGGGCGACGATGTCGAGGCCCAGGTTTGTTTGTTGGAACTATGGTACTATCGACTATCGAGTGTTTAAACTCCGCCTTCGACAAGATTGCGATTCTGCTCCCGGCGGCCGTGCTGACGGGTCTCTCCGCATCCGTGATTTGGGCTGCCCAAGGCGTGTACGTTACCCGCTGTGCTGCATCTGCAAATGTCGGAAAGTACACGGGAATCTTCTTTGGAGTTTTCTGGTGGGCCTCGATTCTGGGCCCGCTTCTCACTCGGGTCTTGCTTGCCGCTTCTTCAGATACATTCTATGTTATTGCTCAACTCACGGCAATCGGAGCATGTGGACCTTTGGTTCTTCTCTGGCTTTGGCTGGCTCGTCCAGAGCCAAGCCATCCTGAAGCTCTACAGGTTTCGACAGAAAGTCTTGTCGAGATTCCTCCGATCCGTTACAAGTTCCTCAGAACATTCCGCATTATGTTTACACGATCTATGTTCTTCCTGGCTCCTTTATATTACTCTACATCCGTTGAACAAGCTTTCTCTGGAGGATCGCTCCCACTCTTTATCAAATCTGACAATCCGAAAGTTGATCTTGAGAACAAACTCTATCTTCAAGCAATCTTTGGAACAACTCTCATGATCACTTCGTTTATTATTGGTGGTATCACTGACCGTTTTGGATCCCGCCCTCTTCTCGTCTTTGACCTCTTTCTTCACATTGGAACAATGTCAATCATGTGGTTCTTGAAACCAATCAACAACCTCTCTATTATCTTTCCATGTGCAATCGCACTTGCTGTCAGTGACTCTTTGCTGATGAATCAGATTTACAAACTCGTTGGGACGTTGTATCCTCAAAAGTCGGAAACTACTACTGCTTTTGCGGCTTACAAGTTTCATCAAAGTTTTGCAACGGGTTTTGTCTTTGTGAGCTCTAAAGCAATGTTGGGTGAAAATGGTGTTCCGAATATGGGCATTTGGACTCCACTGATTTCTGTAGTTCTCATTACTGCTACAGCTGGAGTCTTTATGGCAACTGAAAAGTCTGTTTCTGCTCGTGAAGAAATCGTTGGAAATGATTCGAATGAACGCACGCCTCTGTTGGGTGAATAAACCCTGAATATTTGATTTACGTTGAGTCTGATACGGACTTATTCAGCAGGTTCAACGAGGATCAGCTCTAGCGAATCGGAAGAAACTCCGTTACTTGGTAACTTTTCCCATAAGAAGCAAGACTTTCCTCACTGATTGTTGTTATTAAGGAAACGCACCAACGTTTACGGATTCCCCAGAAGAATTGGAGGAAAAGCGAAGAAACAACAGATTAGGCGACGTGTTTACTCTTGCTACCGCATTCTTTTTCATTTTCAGTGCATTCGCAACGATTCAAGGCCTTGCATCTTCAGTTCTACCGAAACCTGTAGCCTTCTTCACACTTGGAGCACTCTATTTCTCGTTTGCATTCTGTAACTTATTCTTGGCGGCTCCCATAGGTAATTCCTGTCGCCTCTAAGCTTTTCATTACTCTAATTCGTTGAAATCTAGTTGATTGGATTGGATGCAGGCCTGCTCTATTCTTTGCTGCGATTACATACTCGATTTTCAATATCAATACTTTCGTGGCTTTGAAGTCAAGTGAGCCTGTTGTACAGGTATTTAAAAAAAACAAGTGCGTTCTTTAGATATGCTGATGCCTCTTTCAGACCAGTATCTTACTTCCCGCCGCTCTATTAAATGGTCTTGGAGCGAGCGTGTTATGGGCTGCTGAAAGTGTGTACGTCACAAAGTGCGCATGTAAGGACACTGTTGGGAAATACGCCGGATACTTCTTTGCGTTTGTCGGTCTTGCAAGTCTCTTGGGACCCTTCTTTTCGTCGTTTTTGATTCAATTATCCTTTGATAAGGTAAACGCAGCACTTGTAGATTCATTCAATAACTCCCAGAAAACAGGTCCAAGTCTTTGAAATTTTGTGCTTTGTTGGAGCGTTAGGACCGCTGTTGATTCTTTACATCATGTGGAGACCACCCCCATCTAACCCATATGACATTGTCACGGAACCAGTAACACCTGCAACCACAACAACCCCAGCAGCGCGTCCAGTTACTACCGCAGTAACAAACACGAACCCTATGCTAAAGACCTTTTACACAATGATCTCCCCAACAATCCTCCTAATCGCCCCGATTTCGTACTTTGGAAGCTGTCAAATGGCGTTCAACGGGGGATCCATCCCTCTCTTCATCCACACAGGCAACGACGCAGAAGACTTGAAGATAAAGCTGTACATTGTTGCGATTATGGGAGCCGTGTCAACTGTCACGTCGGCTTGCGTTGGACCGTTCACGGATAAGTATGGTCCTCGGATTATGCTTGTGTTCTCCGTTGGGTTGTATACATTGACGATGGGGACGATGTGGGTTACGAGGCCGGAGAATAATTTGTGGGTGTTGTTTCCTTGTGTTGTGCTGTTTTCGTTGTGCTCAGGGGTAAGCGGTCGTCATTTCTTTTCAGTGTGGTGATTAATATTGGAATTTAGGTTGTCGCGAACCAAAACTATAAAATGATGGGAGTTTTGTTTCCTGGTACTGCAAGCGCCTTTGCGGCGCAACGGTTCCATGGGTCTTTGGGAACAGGTGTTGCATTCATGTCTTCCGGACTCATGCTTACGCAAGATGGGATTCCAAACATGAACATATGGGCTCCATTGACATGGGGATTTCTGATTGCTGGAACAATTGGTTCGTTCATCGTCACAAGAGATGAAAGGTTTCATAGACGGAGATAGATTTTCGTATTCGCTTCATTAATTGCTACTCAGTAAAATAAGCCTCTCTCAATCCACCATTCGTTCTCTCGTTCATCCAATCCAAAGAATACCTTGTAGGATTCGTTTGCTGGAAATTGTAGCTGGTGTTCATGAGCGTCCTGACAATTTGATCGATATTTTTCGGCTCGTTTAGCTCTGCTTCTGTGATCCAGTGTCTTCGACTGAATGGTTCATGAGAATAGTGAACCAAAAATTCACGCGTTTCAGTGTCCATATGGTGAATGAAATCAATCTCTAGCGGTTCTCCGGATTTGGAAGGAGTTGTTTTGGGTCTGACGAGAGGCGAGCCCTTGTGACCCACAGGTTTTTGTGATGAGGCGCGATTGTTTTGGTTTGATTCTTCGTCGGATTCTTCCAGCTCGAGAGTAGCATCAGAGTCTGCATCAGAATCTATTTCATTTGATTCCATATATATCGCTGGATCTTGCTGGGCGATCGGTTTGGATTGTGGCGCTGTTGTTGCTATTTCTGGCACGCGCTCATTTACTCCATTCTCAAGAGTGCCAAGACGCCATCGAGGACCTAGACAGATACGGCACACGATCCAGTCGTATAGAGGCACTTCAGACGCCTTGATTTGTAACGTTTGGTGTTGAACGAAAATCATTTATGATCAGAATTATAGATGGAAAGAAAAAGAAACTCGCGTCATTCGCCAAAAAAGTGCTCAAGTTGCCGAAAGTGAGAGTTCATCCAGTCGGAGCTGAATCTGGGTGGGTTGGTTTCTTTGCGATTGTATTCTGTTGTTGCCAGTGTTATCAAAGCACGTTCCACTTCGTCGTCATCTCCAAATCTGTGATACGAGATCCATTGACAATCTCTGGGATTATTTCCCACCAATATGGACTCTGTCTCGTAATCAGCTTGGTAGGTAAAGTCAAAGTCTGGGGTGAAATTGGAGTTAGGCGCCTCCTTCTTCAGTTCTTGCGACAAGGTGTTTTCAAATAATTGAGACAGAAGGTTTTCATCGGAACACGTCTTGTATTCATGTCTGGCTCTGGGTTTTGGTGAACCAATGTGATTGAATGGCTTTCGCTTTGGTTGAAAGAAGTCGATTTTCTCCTCCTCACTGTCAGAATCATCAGTCAATTCCAAAGTTTCATCCGACTCATATTCAGATTCTTCGTCTTCTTCCATTGGTGCTCGTGTTTCGGTGACGTTTCCCATTTTTGGAACGCGTGATACTTCACCTTTGTCCAGGCCTCCGAGACTCCAGGCGGAGCCGAGAACAACTTTGCAGACTAACCAGTCGAAAAGTGGCATAGCTGCGAGTTTGGTGGGGAAAGTGGGGTGTTGAACAAAGAACATCTATTTTTGGATGATTTTGGTACATCGTATTCCAAAAAACGTGAAAATCAAAAGAACAAACGGATATACACTAATGATGTGTTTTTGATGGTATCTTATGCTTTCTTATTATCGATCTTTTTTCAAGAATCAACAAAGAGCAATGTCGTCAACTCCCACGAACCAATCCAAACCACCTCAGTTCCAGCGACCAGCTGCTCTCTTCACAACACCCTCATCCAAACCCGGTCAGCCATCGCAAGTGTCGTATTCGCCTCGAACCCACTCCCAAAACGGCCAACCAATTCAGTCACACACTTACACGGATCAAGAACAAACCATCAATCAGCTGAAAGAAATGATCATGCAAAAGACAGCCGAATGCGAACGTCTCAAAGCCCAACTGTCATCGAACCGTTCTGACGCGACATTTTCTACACCAACTCGTCTCCCAAACGCTACTACAGTTCCAGAAAGAGAAACAGAGCTCGATTACAGCATTGCTGAATTGCTCGTCTCCTTGAAACGAGAAGTCGAAGAAAAGAGTGAAGCGATCAAGTTGCTCCAACAAAAGTTACAGGCGACTGCGTTCACAACTGAGAGGTGTGTTTAGCTCTTGATATTACACTTCAATTTCTCATCCATTGGTGTGTGGATTGTAGCGTGGCTGGAAAGAGGCTTACATCGCTTGTGTCGTTACTTGAAGTTGAAAACAAGGCTCTTCTCTCGCATTTGAGCGAGGATTCAAGAGTAGAATATTTGCAAGCCCAGTTGGCTCATATGAGGGTTGAAAATTTGGCGTTGCGGTGTAAATTGCAAGGTTTGTTGGATTCTATGTAATTCTGTGAAGGTCGACTTAAAACTTTGCAAATAGAGACCGAGGTGTTGGCTGAAAGTTTGGATGCTGAGTTGGAGAAAAATTCTAAGGTTTAAAATGATGCTGGAAGCAGTTGTTGCTGATTATCTATTGCTGTTATTTTATCGTTGCTGCTCGATCTGGGAGAAACGAGTCCCTATGGGCTGTATATCTTCGCTGTATAAAAATAATTGCTGGTTTTCTATCAATATTTTTACTTTTCCATCTTTCTCTCAACATTATAAAATTATAACGAAACAAACCAAGGACAACTGAAGGAGCCATTAGATTTGCAATATATGCTTATATATGACCATTGCACAAATATAAAATAAAGATTTCTTGAATTTTCTATGTTTGTAACGCAAACACTCAGCTCATTGGGTTTATTTACCAGACAAATAGCAGGCACTTGCAAAGCAATACAAATCAAAGCATATACGAACAAAAAAGTAGATAGAAATCCATAGTTAAGTGTTGCGAGTTGGTTCTGCGCATGATCACCTACAACACGGGCAGATGGCCGAGCGGTCAAAGGCGTCACGTTAAGGCCGTGATCTATTCGTAGGCGTGGGTTCGAATCCCACTCTGCTCACGTGTTTTGGCGGTGGGATGTGGCGGCGACAGGTTGAGGTTTGGTGGTCAAAGTTGGTGTAGACGGAATTTCCACGTGTATTCAACAATACCTCCATGCTACAACAGCAATTCATTCAAATGAGTTAATTCAGCTTGCCCAGGTGGTTGGACAGGTGTGTTGAGGAGGAACGTTGTGGTAGTGTGATTTTCAACACGACATTCTCAATCCATCCCATTATAACGGTCTAGATAGTTATGCATTGTACAATCACAGAGTAAAAATTATACATCTATAACACCGTTAGCTTGTTGTTTTTATTGAAAAAGGGTGTTGCTTGTTTTTAGTCCAGACGTTTTCATTTCATCTATACGGCAAAGCTACGCGGTCTTTGTACTCATTCATAACAGATTTATCTTACAAAGGACTTTAAACGCGTCAATATTGTCAGGTGTTGGTGCGTTCCTCAAATTTTAATGAATTGTGAGTGACATTTTAATCGGCGACGGCAGATTCCTAGATCGCCAAGTGGCTAAGATTCCACCCTCTCACGGTGGCGACCGGGGTTCAATTCCCCGTCTGGGAGTGATTTGGCTGCGTGAGCGCTGTAATTATTGAGGTGTTTGATGTTTGATCAACTGTTGTTCTGAAAACGTTTTCCCTATTGGGATGGATAAGTATGGCTCAATTTTACGAAGAGAATCTCAATTATTTAGCTGTTGCGTTTTGGCGGTAATGGAAATGGTAGCGGTATCCTTGGCAGTTGAATTTCGAACAAGAGTCTTAAAATTGCACCTATATTTATTACAACTGGGAAACATCGAGTGTTTAGTAATATTTAAAGATGTAGAGAGGAAATGTGTGTTGTTTGTACGTTTATTGGCTTTCCTTGAAGTTTTGTAACTTATGCAAGTAGATACAGACGAATAGAACCTCTAAAAATCAGCTGAATAATTGCATTATGTATTGGGGAAACTAATGAATATAGGAGGTACTGTTCCATTTCAAGTTGTATCAGTTGTATCGAGTAATTTGAATTATTAAAATTAATGGCGTTGGGTAAAGAAAGATCGATGAGAAGTCTCTTATTTAAAGAATGCCCTATCTACTTCTAATTTGTAAATCGTGATGGTTATTCTGGAGAAATGAGATATCTAATTTTAGTTATTATATATATTCTTTCTTTTTTCACCTCAAATCAGAATGAAGTTGTGTGTCCTCTGCAACACAAACCGAGCGCAACTCAAGCGACCCAAGACGGGCCAACAGATCTGCAAAACATGCTTCTATGCGGTCTTTGAGTATGAAATCCACTGTACAATCACCGAAAACAAGCTGTTCAAACGAGGCGACAAAGTCGCTATTGCAGCTTCAGGTAACCAGTCTTGACCAGTTTGGTACTGCTGTGTCCCTAACAACTACTTTAACTCAAGGCGGCAAAGATTCGACTGTTTTGGCCCATACCATGAAGCTGCTCAACGATCGTTACGATTATGGTCTTGACCTCTGTCTATTATCCATTGACGAAGGCATTAAAGGATACCGAGATGACTCGCTTGAAACAGTGAAGCGGAATCAATTGCAGTACAATCTGCCTCTGTTGGTCTTAAGTTATGAGGAGTTGTATGGCTGGAGTATGGACAAGGTACGTTTGCAACGAGAGTCTTGCAACAGCGTATTCATAAGTCCATTAGATTGTGGCTCAAATTGGTACGAAAAACAATTGTACTTTCTGTGGAGTCTTCCGCCGTCAAGCGCTTGACCGTGGTGCAGCCAGACTTGGTGTGGACCACATCGTCACTGGCCACAACGCTGACGACGTTGCAGAAACCGTATTGATGAATCGTAAGCTCCTCGTCCTATTCCAGAAATTCACACTCACGCATTTTCCTCTAGTGTTCAGAGGCGACTTCGCTCGTCTCACTCGTTGCACCTCCATCACAACTCAGACGCTCGAAACATCTGCTACAACTGCTCCAGAGCATCTAACAATCCCTCGCTCAAAGCCATTCAAATACACATATGAAAAGGAAATCGTCCTCTACGCATACTTTCTCTCGCTCGACTACTTCTCAACGGAATGCACTTATTCAGTTGAAGCGTATCGTGGATACGCGCGCGTGTTTTTGAAAGATTTGGAGAAAGTCCGGGCGAGTGCTATTATGGATGTGATTCATTCAGGGGAAGCTTATGCTCAGTCTCTTGATGAAATTGAACGCGTTGAAGCTGAGAATGGGGGTAAAAAGAAAAAGAAGACTGTTGTGCAGAAGCAGGGGACTTGTGAAAGGTGTGGATACATTTCGAGTAACAAGCTGTGTAAGGCTTGTGTGTTGTTGGAGTCATTAAATAAGGGGCTTCCTGCTGTATCACTTGAATAAATTCTGATTCGAATAGTATAATTTGCGAGGACAGTAGAATCATTGTAACAAATATTCACACCACCACACAAACATTATGCCGGAAACCAAGTCTTCCATATAGTTCTATTTCAATCTTAACCACATCACCTCCGTTGAATTGTGGCCACCGTTCACACCCTCCAAGTCTTTACACATTTTTGATAGCAAGTTCATTTCAGTGCAATCAGTTATGCACGTGTCACACCTTGTACGCGCTGTTGATTCGGCGAAATGAATCCGCGTGCCCGCCTCTGTCCGGATGAAGAAGGAGTGCACCTTTGAAGTACGCCCTGCTTTATTGACGAGAAATCATCCAATCGTGTCAGAGAGGAACTCAGAGAAACGACGGTGACTTCGAGGCCGGTGATTTGACCACTAAACGCGACACTCATTCTTTGGAAGTGTTTGTGTGATTGGACTCAATTTACTCAAAACGACAAGAGAAGCAATAAGATGATTAACCCAACGCCTTCACAACAGCCTCAACCCAGACGGCAACAGCGAAAGCCCCTGGGTCTGGAACACTCAACTCTGCTCCAACATAACTACTACGACCTGCGTTGGCCCGCTTCAATTCTGCAGTCTTTTGTGCCCCTTCCTTGGCTTTCGCAGAAGCTCCCTTATAATCAGTCGAGTTTTGTATCAAAGCAACTGATAGTGGGTACAACGCGTCAATCATGGTTCGGTCTCCTGGTTTGGCTCCTCCATACTTCATGATTGCTTGAAGACCCTTCTCCAAAGCAACAGCCCATTCTTTTGGATTCGATTCTTTTACAGAAGCCAAGTGACCTGCTGCAGCATCCAGCAAAATGCAATACAAGACTCCACTTGATCCACCCATTGCATTCTCGAGAATAGTCGAAAGCGCAGTCAAAGTTGAGGCAGGGTGAGACACTGGCAATGTGTCTAAATGCGACAAAATAGCAGAAGCGCCAGATTTGAGAGTGTGACCACAGTCGCCGTCCCCGACAATTGTGTCGTATTCTGTTAAGATGGGCTCAGCAGCAATCAAAGCGTTGGCAGCTTCACGAAGAGCCCCCTTGAAAACAGCTGCAGTCGCATCAGACAAGACAGGTCCTTTAACAATCTGCGCCGGTTCAGCCGCAACGGCAGTTGATGGCCCTGCCTTAAATTGCGACAAGGACACCTTCGCCACTCCAGGCCAGGCACCAACATCCTCTGGTGTTGCATCCAGCAGTTCCAAAACTTCTGCACTTGGATCAACCAATAAAGTCAATGAAATCCCATGCATATGCAACGAGGTCATCAAACGGCCAGACACAACCCTAATCGACTTGAGACCCGGATACTTTTCCCTCACATACTCCAAAACATGCTTCTGGAACGCATTCACCTCCAAATCAGTCGCACTTCCCAGATTATTCACAAACACGACCAAATCTCCTGTCGCAGAAAGAGAAAGCGTGTATCGCGTCTTGTCCTCCACAAGAATCATGTCCACCATACGCCGTGCGAGGAGCTTCGCGTCAAAGACTGGTTCAACGGAGAACCCCTTCTCACCATGAATACCAAGCCCCAGCTCACACTGTCCGTCATCGCGAACGGCGGCTCCGACTGTTCCCACGCGGGATGCAACTTGTTCGGCGAGAGCTTGGACTTTGGTCAGAGGGAGTCCACGTTTTGCAGCTTCACCAGCGACTTTGTATACGAGGATTGTTCCAGCGAGCCCACGACGACCAGTGGTTCCAGTTCGTTCGTGTGGGAGTGCACAATCGTCCTGAACAACGACCATAACAGCCTTAGCAGTGGAAGCTGCGTTGAATCGTTCGATTGCTCTGCCGAAGGAGAGTCTGTCCCCTATTGTTTTTTGTGTTATCAGTGTTGGTTATCATTGTAAACTTAATTTCATCAAAGCGCACCGGTATAGTTCTTGACGACAAGAAGAGCATCGGAAGAGCCTGATTGCAAGGCAGAGAGGACTTGGCCTGTAGAGGGGGATGCAAACACGCCTCCACTCACAGCTCCCCAAAGCATGCCAGAACCCACAAAGCCACCGTGGGCTGGTTCATGGCCGGCACCTCCACCACTGATTACGCGGACGTTGGAGGTGGAGGGAGCAGAGAGGACATTTGAGGTTGAAACGTTGATTGAAGGATGTCCTCCGATCAAGGCCGCTCTGGGAAACGGCTGAGTGAGTATTGTTATGGAACAAGCATGCGCGTACCCTTCGAGAGCATCACGGACAAGCGTTGGCGTCTCTTGGAACAACTTATGCGATGAAGACATTTGATTCAAACTTTATATCACAACTTCAAAACGTCAACTATTCATGCTATAATACAAGTTATGATCCAACCGTAGCAATAATGCATCTAAGTGGTCCACTTTCTTGACACCTGTGTCGTGAACACCACTCAACACACGAAACAGAAATGCAACTTGTTCGTCAAACTCCTACGCATCCAAACATTCAGAATCTTAGCAAGCTATAAGCCATATTAACCAAACGTACCTTCTTCATCACCAACAAATCCTCCACACCCCCCAAAACCCACCGTCCACTTCCAACAACCCCTGAAAACCGCTCACAAACCCCCAAACACCCTCTCACAGCGCCACCAACAACCTTTCCAACACCAATATCTTCATCCAAAAACAGACCCCTCATACACGCCTTCAAAAACGCGGTATGCGCAGCCTGAACACCTTCAAAATCTTCCTCCCCGCCTGAAACAACAACCTGCTGCATCCGCGCGTATTCCGTCGCTATCACATCCGTCTGCGCGTACCCCCACAACGCGTCCACAAAAAACATCATGGCGGATCGAATACTCCAGACGGTTTTTTCTGTTTCTCGCGCAGTGAAACTTTTAGGGAGTTTTGGAGATGCGGTGGTGGTCCAGAGTTGTTGTTGGAGGTGGAGTTGGGTTTGTTTTACTGTAAGGAGGAATGTGAAGAGTGTGTTGTAGGTTGTTGAGATGTGGTGTGGGGTTAGGATCAGGTCTAGAGGCCAGTGGAGAATGTATGTTATGGATATTGGAGTTGGGAGGGAGATTTGCGCGTATGGCGATGTTGGTGAATCTAAATTTGATTTATGAGTTGTGGGAAAGGTCACGGGAAGATATTCACCGTTCTTTTTGAAGTGAAGCCGTTGGAGAAGGGCTTCATCATTTGTTGAGAGAGGTCCAAAACTGGAGGAGACTTTCTGGACTAGATGGGACAGGTCTTGATCTGTTATGACTGAAAGGCGAAGTGTTGTCGCAGTCACGAGTTTTTCCAGGTCTTTGAGGAATGAGACAAAGAATTCACCGCGACCTAGCAAAAAGTAATTTCGACAAATCTGTGCAAGATAGGCGAAGACGAAAGGCGAGGATAAGTCTTGGAAGTACAATCATTCAGAGCTTCACCTCAAGATGGTCCATTAAATTCTCATCCACAACCACGACTTCCCACAAAATCTTTGCAACGGCTTTTTTGATTCGCTTCAAAGCAATTTGAAACTCAAGGGGATGGAATTCAGCACTGTTGGCGATGAGAGATAATTCTGTGGTGCTGGTTTGAATCAGAGTATCCACTACTGAGTCTGTTATGCACAAAGTACAATATCCATCGTTAAGAATGCGTGTAGAATAATGAAAGGTTCACCTTTTCGCGTCTTTGATTCCCGAATAGCAGCCACAGCTTTACCCACGAACAATACATCTTCCGCGACGCTATTTGGGATGAAGCTTGGTATCATGGACTCAACGAGTGAATATTCCATATTCCTGTTCAAGCATGAGAACATTGCCTTAACAGATCAACAATCACCATCTGTTCCCGCCATTTTTGCTTGCCTCGCTTTCCTTGGAGCCATTCTTCAAGGCTTTTACAAAGAACTCGGCTTCTGGATCGACAACCTTTCCATATACCATCCATTGGATGAGGAACCGACCCATCACAACGTTTGCTGCCTTCAACAACAACTCCCACAGCTCTTTGAGCTCCTGTACTCCAGTTGAGTGTGCCATTTTGTACAAGGCTGTGTTGATTGCCAATCCATGCAGACGAGGGGCCTTGTCCAGAGTCGGGACGATAAGCTGCAGGAATTGCAACAAATGCGGAAAGATGCGAGCAAACTGCAAGTGAGCATTTGATTAGATGCATCGAGCGAGGCAGTAGTCAGCAGTTCCGTACCCCGGCCAATCTCAGTTCGAAAGTTGCCAAGCGCATGTTTTCGTGTTTGAGGGAATCGCGCTCGAGGCCCCGGATTTCTGATTTGTACGAATCGGCGAGCCAAGTTGAGGCGGCGGATTGGACGGCGGCGGCGACGCGGCTCGTTGGCTTTGACACAGAAACAACCAACTTTGACAGCTGTCCAAACTGCGAAGACGTCGAAAGAATGCGGCGGACGGCTTCGCTTTCGGACGCGTGCAGTTGCGATCCGAAAGTGTCCGAGGAAGGCGGCGTCGTGCCAATCGACAGGTGTGCGAGGAGTTCGTGGTTCATTTATTAATTAATTATTGCAGAAACAAATCTACATAAACTGACTTGTCTACCTTCAAGATTCCCAAAGAGAGTTGAGCTAACAACTTGCTAAGAAAGCTAGATTTTCGACATTATTGTCATGAAATATAGCGTAAGTGAGGTTGAAAAGAAGAACTCCCAGAATCAACATGATCGTCTTGACAGATATTCAAAATAGATGCACTTGGTGGATGTAAGCTGATCTCTCTTTTATACGTTGGGCAGATGCTTAACGAGACGTGATGAAGAGGATGATAGTTACGATTAGGAGAAAAGAGGTGGGGGCCGTGGCAATGATATTAATAGCTCTGAATTTTCCTGCTGCGTTTCTTAAATATTGGGATGTGATGTGATCATTCAGCGCGTGCAGAAAACTTTTGGAACTTCCACCACAGGTCTCAAACTTGCAATGCCTCCTCGTCTTTCCATCGCCCCTGAAGAAGCCGAAGAGCGAAAAGCGAATGTTTCAAAACGTACCGGTTTCAGAATCAGTGAAAAAGTCGATCAGGATGCTATCACTGCTATATTTGGCGACTTTCTTAACTTTAAGCATCCATCCCCTTAAAAAGCTCCTTGCCGTTTGCAAGGACGCCAAACCGGCGGCCGAGTTTTGCAAACTGTTTCCGTATTTAAGAGTATCTGTTTATCGTTTGGATTGGTTCGCGGTGCAGGACAAAACAGAGCCACCCAAGAAATTGGCTGCGTCGCTTTTGATTTCGACTCGACGGCATCAAGTTCTCCAAATTAATCTTTTTAATCAATTGTGGCAGGATATCGTGAGATATTTGCAGGATTCTGCTGCTTTCGCTGAAGCTCTTCACATTTTCACTGGGCATTCAGTAGTAGATGTTGCGACACACAATGCAATCAGTAGAAGTGAGTTATCATCTTTAATGGTGATTTTTTTAACGATACCCATAACAGTATCGCCGCTGAATCAGCTTGTCAAGGCTACAGTTCGTAAACTTTGGATCGACAGAGGAAATGTTGGGGATCCACCTTCATTTAATCTGACGCTTCCACCATTTGACCGCTTGAGAACGCGACTTCAGAAAAACTTAATGTATCGCGAGAATCATTCAGAAAAATGGGGGTCCGCACTCTTGGAATTTTTGGAATTCAAAACGAAAACCGTCGCAGAACGCCGAAGCGCCTTGAGCGCAAATCTCACTAAAAACGGGTGCTCTTTGCGCTCTGATAGCTTGTTTTGTAAGCAGTTTTTGGCAGGCCTTGTATGCTGTGAAATGGATGAAGTTGTCGCGATTGTGAAACTTACACAGCGATTATTTGCATATGGGCATGCTGTTTGGTCGATATTGAGATTAGCTATGGAATCCCAACTTGAAGGTTTGGTTGTTGATACTGGGAAGTCCTGGATTCCTGCTGTTACTGAGTTCATTGCTTCTCCTGGTTTTCACACCACATGTACCGATGCCATGAACGCTGTAGCATCAGCTTCTATAAGAAGGAAAAGGGATAGATATGATGACTATGACGGCTACGCTGATGGATACAAGAAGCGACGCTTTTTTAAACGCCGTTTTTGGTGATTAAAGAATAGCTGCTTTGCTGACTGCACTTCCCTTCCTTACTACTCATTTTAGTTTTAATAATTGCTGTTATGCTGGTGTACTATCCACGCCGTTTGAATATATTTTTTGAAAGTCAAACACAGAAAAAGATGCCGTATGGAGCACGGAAGTTTCATTTAAGGAATCAAATAGTTTATTACAGCAGGTATTAATAGGTGCGTATGCTCAAAGAATGCGCGTGGCGCCTATTCCCTCTGGCACATCGTATTCCATTAACCCAACCCACCATCCAAGCCGTGTTTCTCTCCTCAAAACACACTCAAAACTTGGTAAACCCTCCCTGCGATTGCTGACTCTGTTGACTTGCTCCATAATCTTGACTCATGGAATATCCACCAGCTCCATAACCATCCGTCTGGCTCTTGTAGTCATCCACCATATTGAATTCCAAACGACTGCTTTGAGAAAAAGCTTGCATTGGTTGAGACAGTAGAGAATCTGCTCCGCCGCCCATTCCGCTTTGAGTGTTTGGTTGAGAAAAGAAGGAGTTTTGGGTGAACTGGGTGTTGCCTCCTTGTGTCATATTGGAAGCAGCAGCTCTGTTTTGTTTGGGGATAGGCTTCATCATGCTCTGAGAGAAAGATGCTGTTGACGACTGAGACAACATGAGTGTATCAATCTCGTAACCTGTCTTGAATCCACCCATACTCAAACCGGCCATTCCTTGAGCCAAATTACCGGCAGCATTTCCGAAGGCATTCTTTGGCGGCTGTTGTTGGGGTTGCTGTTGCTGCTGTGGATACCCCGGCATATTCATTTGTCTCGAATCGTAAAACCCGATTCCAGGAGCTACAGGAGCAGGAATTCCCACGCCGACAGGTATACCTTTGATGGGAGCACCTCCTGCTCTGGATCCCCATACCATTTCGAATCGCTTTCCCTTCACTTCAGCGAAAGTCTTGTGTGGCTTCGGGAAACTCATTCCAGATGGATGCATGTTGTTCAAAGGACCCTCCATCAACAGATTTTGCTCCTTGTATCCCATCAACAACTCATACCACAATGGATGCTTGGCCAGCACCTTTGCGTTACCGAGAACACAAACTCCGTACTTTGCACGTGTCAAGGCGACATTCAAACGTCTAGGGTCGCTTAAGAAACCGATACCCTGATGGTCGTTCGAACGGACACAGGATACGATAATGTAGTCCTTCTCACGTCCCTGGAACGCGTCAACAGAAGCGATTTCAATTTCTTTGTACAGATCCTTCTTCAAAGTTCCTGTGAACTGCATATAATTGACCAAGAATGCACGCTGTCCTTCATACGGAGTGATAATTCCGATTTGTGATGGAAGAATACCAGCCTTCAAGAACTTGGTCACGATCTTTTCACAGTTGGATGCTTCAGTACGGTTCAAGTACGAGGTTCCCGATGCAGAAATTTCTTCCTGTCCAGAGGAACTGAGGAAGAACATTGGGCGTTCGGGGAGCGGCCAAGGGAAGTCAAGATGTTTTCGAATACGTTCCTGTTCCGAGACACCATTTTCCAAAGATCCTTCATAAAACATATTTGATGGGAAAGCAGACAGACATGGGTGCATTCTGTACTGAACTTCCAATCGCAACGGACGGTGTCCCAAGATAACCAAGCGCTCAAAGAGGGATTGAGATAAACCAGCCTTAGCAGCCTTTTTGTTCATAATCACAGGTCCAAGTTGCTGATGGTCACCAATCAAAATGGCCTGCTTACATCCCATCACAAGTGGAATCAAACACTCAGGTTCAGCACTCTGAGTGCTCTCATCGATCAATACAGTTTTGAACGAAAACTTGCTCAATCGAGGGTCTCCCGCTCCAGCACACGTAACACAGATTACATTTGCGTGCATCAAGATCTCGCGTTCGGCTTGCTTCTTCAAAGCCATATATCGCTTCTCATCTCGAGGCTTCAATTCTCCCATATCGTTCTTGAGTTTGATGAGCTTTTGGAATTCTGGGTTGGTGTCGTTGTTGTTGACCTGTTCGTGGAGAGTGAGGAAGCCAACTGGAGAGTCGAGCTCTTCACGGGATTTGGCTGTCATACGGACTACTTTTAGACCGGTTTTATGAATTTTTTCTGTGAGTTGATCCACAGCAACGTTGGAAGGGGCGCAGACCAAGATTTGCCCCTTATTCATTTTGGCAAGATGATAGACGATTGTTGCAGAGGTCACAGTTTTTCCTGTTCCTGGAGGACCTTTTGAAAAATATTAATAAGGAAAAATTAAGGCGACATAAGTCACCTTGAATCAAACTTAATGGACGTTGAATAGCCTGTTTGATGGCCGTCACTTGAGAGTGGTTCAAATCCGGAAGATTAGGGGCCGTGAATTTCTTTGGAAGGTTCGCGTTGAGGGTAACAGGCTCAACGTTATGTCCTAACAGACGGTGGTAAAGGTATCCAGAAACTGACGTTTCATCAACGGCAAAACGCTTCATCGCATTTTGCATACGGTCAAACGAAGTGGATTTCCAAACAAAGTCAACTTGGAAGTTGTGGGTACATTCGGTCGGTGCCTGGCTTGATTTACGAATTTCCAGAGCAACTTCGTCGGAAACGGCTGAAAGAGAGTTAGCCATGCAACAACTCGTATTTAGATAAAAGACAGACTTACAGTTTGGAACTTTGATGACGTTTCCTTTACTCTCCCATTCCCTACTCAACTCGCCACGATATTTGAGCAACAGCTCGTCTCCCACTGCAAGCTTCACTTCACCTGTTTCCAGCTTCAGCAGCGTGAAGTAAGCAACAAGTTTCTGATTCAATCCGATATCCCAACGAACAACCACATCACTCTGAGTCTGACTTTCCTTGACTTTACGATCGTGTTCAGCTTCGAGCGCCACAAGAGGACCAAAGATATTTTGGTACTGATACGCATCCTCGTAAAACGCCATGACAGGGGATGCTTCAATCTCATCGGCTCCTGCATCCTTTTTATCCAAATCATCGACAGTTGCTTTTCCGTCACCAGAAGCCCAAACAGACTCTAACGCCGCAATTTGAGAAGGACTAATATGACGTGACCGCATCACTTCATTCTCGGTTGGTTGCTTCACAAGCCATGGCAAGAATGCCTTGTCACTAATCAATGGAACCCATTGAGACAAGTCCCAAGTCGCGTCTTTCGAACTTGGCGCTGAAGCACATGGCTGTCTACACAAGAGAACTACCACGGTATCACTTTTAGCTGGAATAAATCCAAGCAAAAACACGTTACGGGACCCGCACATGTAACATTCGAGGACAGTGTCACCAAGAGGTCCGTCTGGATGAAGAACGACTTCTTTGTGTTTGGATTTAACCATGTGTGTGACAATGTGGGAACCACCTCCACCACTTCCACCATGTACACTGTGTCCAACTCCACGACCGTTACAGAACCACTTTGAGCAGTGGAGACACTTTACGACAGAGGAGGGAGCATGGATTCCACAGTATTTGCACGCATGTTCAGGTGCAGCCATAACTTCAGAAAGACCATTACGTTGGCTGATGGGTTTGATTGCCCGGTGAAAGTTGGAGACAGTTGATGGGTTTGAGGCGGCACGTTCAGCGATTTCGTGTGCTTCGTCGTTGTGTAATCGTGGAATGAATTTAACGTCAAGTCGGTTCCAGTTGTTTCCAAACGAATTCTCCAACAAGCTTAAAGCTGCCATTTGCACTCCGCGGAGCATTTCAGGTGTTTGGATTTTACCGCGAATCTAAGAGATGTGTCAATAGTTGGTGGAGAAGTTGGAGAATAATTACCTGATTGACAAGAATTTCACTGTCTGTTCTCATCAAGACTTTATCGTAACCTTCTTGAACTGCAATAGTCAGACCATGGATTAAAGCGCGGTAATAGGCTTCCACAAGAGTGCCTTGGTTTGTCAGGACCATATGCAGTCCATCCTCAAGAATCAAGTTTCTCCCTTCAAAGATTCTGATTCCAATACCGCATGAAGGAGAAGTTGGATCAGGAGAGAAAGTAGCTGCAAAGAACAGATGGCACTTGAGAAGTCCATCTTCGTTGTCCACTTCAAGAGCAGTTAACATACGATATATACTAAGTTATGAACGTACAATCATCTTCAGAGTCTTCCTCTGCTTCGTCAGCAACTGAACCACCTCCAACTTCACTTCCATCTTCAGTTTCGTCTTCACCTTCATCCTGACGCCTAGCACGTCCCTTCTTCCTCATTGCTGGCCCGAATGCCGAATCCTGCGTCATTGGCCCGTTCGTATCCTGAGTCATTTCGTTGTACTCGTCGTCGTACTCTTCCTCGTCGTCGTCCTCGTCACCGTCCTCGTTTTCCTCATCGACCTCCTCCTCCGAGTCGTAGTCATCGGCCCAGTCAGTGTTTTGAGTCGACAGCGGCTGTGTTTGAGTGTGGCCCGTGAGACCAGCGAGGCCCTGGGACTGCGAAGCGCCGAGTCCCTGAGTTTGAGTTTGAGTTTGTGTTTGTGTTTGCGGAGTGAATGCGAAGGGATCGTACGAGGCGTCCTGGGACGCGGGCACGTCGACGTCTCTGAATCCAAGGCTGGTTGAGTGAGTGCCTGAGTGAGTGCCTGAGTGAGTGCCTGATGAACCGTGGTTGTCCGCTGCTTTCAACGCCCGCGAGATGGACCGCGCTTCGTCGCAGTCGGCGTTGATGGTCGGATTCAGCCCGTGCACCTGGAAGAACTTGACCGCAGAGCCCCACGTATTTCGCACTTCGTTGCCACTAAGAAGCGTCGGGTCTTCGCGAAAGAGCTCAGAGGAGGCGATCGACTCCAGTTTACCTCCCTTTGGTTGCATTAAAGTTTTAATCTGTAATAATGAGCCCAAAATATAGAGTAAATAATGAATAGACTAAATACTAATTAGTTTAGAAGAAGGAGGGTAGGCAAATCAAATCTGCGAAAGTTCTTTTCTCTACAACCATGGCAACCAGTGTGTTCTTTGCAATCGGCTTTACGTGTACGTTCTCAATCTGATAAAAGAAATCACGAGATTAACTTACGCAAACGAAAGGGACTGTTGAATTCGCGTATGGAACTCCGCTTCTACTTGAACTTCAAGTTCCGCCACCACTCCTCGCTCTTGTTTGGCTCTGTGGTCCTCTGACCGGCCTCACAGTCCACCCATCGTCGGCGCGCTAAGTGATCGCAGCACGAACGCGTGGGGCCGCCGTCGCCGTTCATTGCATTCTTTGGCGCGACCCTTTGTGTCGCCGCCTGCCTCGTTGGTTCCGCACAAACATTAAATGCGCCCCTCGTTGCAATTACCGGCTTCATTGCTTTGGATTTCTCTGTGAATGGAATGACTGCGGTGGCGCGGGCGTTGGTTGTTGATGTGGATCCAAGAAATCAACACAAGGCAACGCAAATGGCTGCTTGTGGTACAGTTGCTGGATATCTTGCTGGTTATTTGGATTTAAGTTTGACTGGTATTCCCTTGAGTCAACTGCAGCTGCTTTGTACAGTTTGCGTTGCCGTTATTGTCATTTGTGTCAGCCACACCTGCATTTCAGCTCACGAGGATCCACTGAAAGCTCAAGTACAAGCAGACCAGTGCGAACTCACATTTTGGATCCTGTCTTTGCTGTCTTGGCGGAATTCAAGAGTCTTCCTCGTTCCATCACCGCAATCTGCTTTGTTCAATTCTGGGCTTGGATAGGATGGTTTCCTTTCTTGTTTTACGCGTGCGTGTGAACCGTTTTGATCACGATCATGATCTCTGACAATTCTACAAACAGATCTTCATGGGTTGCCAGCAAAGACCCGTCAACTGACAAATCAAGCGACTCTTCAGCAGTCCGTGCAGGAACCTTTGCATTATTGGCGAACTCTGTAGTTTCTTTTGTCACAATGATTGTTGTACGCTTCCTCCTCAAACAATGCACTGTGATTACCGAACCTTACCACTTGTATGGGCATTCTCCTTGCTTTCGTTTGCTTCGCTGATGAGTTATACTTGGTGTATTGATACTGTCAATGGCGCCTGTTTCGTTGTTGCTTTGGCGGGGATTCCTTGGGGTACGTTTCATTCAACGAAAACAATTTCATCTAATGATGACTCCTTAGCCATTACAAATTGGATTCCATTCACACTGATTTCTGAATACCTTAATCGAAATGCGAATCCTACGGAAGAAACAATTGAACGCGTGTGTTTGACTGTACGATCTGACGAACCGATCAACAACGAAACTCCGAGAATCAATCAGTTGAATGCTGGCGTAATTCTGGGTATTCACGTGAGTTGGTTTTGATTGTTGTGTTTGAATCTGTCAAATCTAATTTGAATCAACAGAATATCTTCATTGTGATTCCGCAGCTCCTGTCAACAGGATTGACGAGCTTAGTATTTGCTTTGTACGATGGAGGGAACGTGGGCGTTGGTAACGACGCTTTCGGAGCGTGTTTAAGACTGGGAATTGGGGCATCGTTGATTGCTTCCATTTTGGCCTTGTCAATTACGAATCAGGAATACAGGGAAATGGTCGCATTGTAATACTTCAAGCTGAATACTGTAGCGTTTTTGCATAGATCAAGTAAATCATTCTTCATTATTTGATATTAAACAACTGGAGATGGCTTCAGAACGAACACCTCTCCTTCCACCCTCCACCGGCACTCCAACGCCAGTCGATAATCCTAATCCCGAAAACCGAGCTCATCGTCTCAATGATGTTCGCATTCTAGGCGCAGCTTTCTTCTTCATCTTTGCCTCTCAATCAACAATCCAAACATTGGCATCAACCGTCCTGCCTCCCTCCATCGCTTTTAACGCAGCCGGAACACTCTATGTTTCATTTGCGCTATTCAATTTACTTATTGCCTCCCAGATAGTCGACCGTATTGGTTGTCAGGCAGGACTCTTCATCTCAGCTCTCACATACACAATCCACAACTGTGGTAACATTGCTGCCCTCAAATGGACAGGAAACGAATTTGTTCAGAACTCAATCTTAATCCCAACCGCTTTACTGAACGGTTTAGGGGCGTCCATCATCTGGACATCACAAGGAGTCTATGTGGCCAAATGCTCAACCCCATTGACTCTTGGACGATACACTGGAACCTTTTTCGGATTCATGTGGAGCTCTGGTGTCATTGGACCCATCTTTTCGTCCACACTGATTCGAAACAATGTTGAGAAGGTTGCGGTCTTTGAAATTGTCACTATAATCAGTCTCATTGGTCTTGCGTTGCTTGCATACATTTGGAAATTTAGACCGGAGCCGTCGAATCCTTGGAATACGACATCACTTCCAGATATTACAGCCCCTATTGCTGAGGATGGTCCAGCCTATTTGAAAACAGCTAAACTCTGTTTAACACCGAGTATGCTGCTATTGATGCCTATCTGTTACGCCACTGGATTTGAACAATCGTTTTATGGCTCGTCACTCCCACTATTCATCAAGACTGATACACCAAGTTACGACCTTTCAATGAAGCTGTATCTTCGTGCAACTTTAGGACTTATTATTACTGTAACAGCTTTTGCCATTGGTCGATTGATTGATCGCTTTGGTGCACGACCTATGGTTATTACTTCCATTCTCATACACGTACTCTGCCAGAGTCTCCTCCTTTTTGCACACCCTTTGAATAATCTTCCGGTTTTGTTTACGGCATACGCGTGTATTGGAGTCAGCAACGGGATTCTTTTTAACTTGACTCAGAAATTGGTGGGAACTCTATTTCCTCCTCATTTATTGTCGCAGGCGTATTCTGGATTCAAGTTTCATACTTCAGTTGGAACTGCAGCTTGTTTTTTCTTCTCGAACTGGGGTTTGGATGCAGCGGGGATTCCTGAGATGAGAATATGGGCTCCTTTGTTTCTGTCGTTACTTGTTGCTTCATATGCGGGAGTTCGTTTTGCAGCTAAATAGTAAATATCAACACTCCACTATTTTGTTACCATTTGATTGATTGTGCTTTCCATTTTGGGTGAATCAGAAGTTTCACGTAAGCCAGAACAACAATGTCAGAAACAACACCGCTCCTTCAGTCTTTTGATGATGGCTCCAGCCATCGCATGCAAGATCTTCGCGTCCTCGGCTTGGCTTTCTTCTTCATCTTTTCTGCCTTTACCACCATAACAGTTCTGTCTATTGTTTTGAGAGTTCGAAAGCTAAACTTCTCAACATAGGCGATAACGTCCACAGTTTTGCCTCCTCAAATCGCATTCACGGCCGCTGGTACTCTATATGTAGCGTTCTCTGTGGCCAACTTGTTTGCAGCATCTGCGATAGTGGATTTCATCGGATGCCGGGCGAGCCTTGTTGTTGCTGCCCTCACCTATTCAGTATACAATGTAGCAAATGTTTTGGCACTCAAAGCTGCAGGGGATGAGAATCTTCAGGTGCGTTGTTGCAACTTCAAGATATCGAACTCAAACACTGAATCTGCAGTCTGCGATATTATTACCCGCTGCGATTCTCAATGGCTTTGGGGCAAGCCTATTATGGGCTGGTCAAGGTGTTTATGTGGCCAGGATATCGCTTCCTCAAACACTTGGAAAATACTCGGGAATGTTCTTCTCCTTCATGTGGACTTCTGGTATTCTTGGACCAATATTTATGTCGATTTTGTTTCAATACAACGTTGATAAGGTGTGTATCGCGCCTGGGATGATATTTCTCACATATTGATTTAGATAATCGTATTTGAGCTTATCACTGGAATCAGCCTTATTGGACCTTGCCTTCTCGTGTTTCTCTGGATTGCACGTCCTGAACCCTCTAATCCTTTTGCTCTTACGCTGTCAGAACCCACGAGCCCCGCACCGACTGACACAACACCATCGAATTTGAAGACATTACGTCTGGTTTTAACACCAACTATGTTTTTGATTCTTCCAGGAGCATTTGCAACAGCTTTCGAGCAATGTTTTTTCAATGGATTACTTCCCCTGTTCATTAAATCGGGAGACATGAGTTCAGATTTGTCCACGAAGCTTTCACTTCGAGCATGCATCAGTTTCGTTCAAGTAGGCAGCTCGTTCTTTGTTGGGGCGTTAACAGACCGTGTTGGATCACGTCCGATGGTTATCGCCTGTCTCGGTCTTCATATTTTATGTCAATGCCTTTTGGTGTTCAACTCACCCTTGAACAACCTGCCAGTTTTGGTTGCTGTGTATGTCTGCATTGGTCTGAGTAACTCGGTAAGGAATCCTACCTTTTGTGTTATCAAGTTTATTAAATACGCACAGACTCTCATCAACCAATCTCAGAAACTTGTTGGCGTTTCTTTTCCGTTTCAAACTAGTCAAGCATATGCTGGATACAAGTTTTTTACCAGCATAGGTGCAGCTATTGGCTTTTTTGGATCAAAGTACACCCTAGGTGACGATGGGTTGCCTGTCATGAGAATTTGGTCGCCTCTACTGATATCATTATTGATTTTGACATGTCTTGGGACTTTTTATCTTTCCAAATAAATAAACAACATAATAAGGGGCTAGCGGCTGTTTAGTAATCCAAAGTTCAACAAATCCGACGGCCTCCTTTTACTTTGGCAAGCCTTTCTATTATTGTTGTTCCTTTATTAATAGTTTGTTCTGTTTTATTTGGAATGCTTGGCTCAAACCAATCCAAAAAACAAAACCAAAACAGTGTCATCGTGCGACTCTCTTCGAAGGATGCCTGTCCTCGTAGCTGACATTTACTCACAAGATCCTAATTGCTCGAAACCGTTGCGCATTCAATTCAGCAGCGTCAGCAGCAACAATCAAACAGACTGTGACCCCTACTCCATCTCCACCACATGCCAACCCTCGGCTGTCAAGGGCGGAGGCTGGTTCTACCATTCAATATGCGCAGACCCAAATCCAGCAGTAACCGCATCCAAAGTCTTTGGAAACACAGCTATCCTCTTCCAAACCCTTTCAAGCAAGAACTCATGTTCAGCCATCGCACTCAACGGCGAAACATTTCCCATCAACACATGCATTCCTCTCGCTTATGGCAACGTGTCAAACCCGATATGGCAGGGAAATATGGTCGTTATCAATCCTTCATCAAAGCAAATGACGCGCCTTACATTCCAAGACCCGAACTGCACTTCTACGACTGTTGTGGCTGAATACTCTGGTTCGATTGAAACAAGCACGTGTATTGGATCATCAACAAATACAGTACTTCAGTATAATAGACTTGGCACATCCATAACGTCTTACACGGATAGTTCATGCAAAATCGCTATTTCCAGCACGTATTTCATCCCACCAAATCAATGTATCGAATCTGCAGAATGCTCTCTGGATCCAATCACGAATTCATACACAACTATATCTTGTGTGGTAGACACGCAGAGCTTCACTTCCAATATGCGATCCATCTTCAATGACACGTCATACATAATTTACTCGCCCTATTTTGATAATTCATGCAAATACCCGAAGCCAGTTCAAGCTCTTTACTTGAACCAATGCTTTCCTGTCTACTCCTCAGGAAACAAATCTAGTTTTATGTCCATCACAAAATCGAAAACTGTGGGAATGGTCGACATAGCGCAATACGAAGACTCTGATTGCAAACTGGATTCTGTCAGGGCTAATTCATATCCATTAGATGGGAGTTGTGTGGGAGGAGTTCGAGTGTTTTTGAATAGTAATGGGAATCCTGATAATGGTACTAATATGGGTAATGAAGAAGAAAGCGCCAAGTCTGGCACTGTTTCGGTTAATGTGCTTGTGGGAGGAGTTGTAGGTGGACTGATTGGATTATTTATCGTGGGATTCGCGATTTGGGTTCTCTACAAAAGAAGACTGGGTGCTTCGAAGAAGGACCCACTTTCACGAGGGTATTCCATATTTGTACCCACGCGAACGGACACTGGATATGCGAATGTTGCTCGTGCTTCTACAGAGCCGTTTTTAGTCTCACTTGACGGAAGGTGAGTCTTATGAAGGAGGTGGGTAACTTGGATCTGAACACTCTTCCAGTGACGAGAAACGAGGCAATCACCTGTTTGATGACATGAATCACGCGGTTGCTACGTTTGAGAAGCAGGAAAGACCTTCTTTACCCCGATCTGACGTGGTTGCCATTCGAACTGGCCGTCGTGTCCGTAGGGATGACGTTGAGACTGCATATTTCGGATATCTGTGTTTGCCATCGATTCCATCAGAATGGACGATTGGCGATGTCGCTGATTGGGTTGCGGTTCATGAAGGCACGGAAGAAATTGTTGAGTTTGTTGAGGGTGCGTTTTGTTTTCCTTCATTCTTTCGTAGTGTAAATTACCTCCGACAGATGAGGAAATTGATGGTCGCGCATTGATGAAAATGGACTTACAGGGCTTTTCGTTTCCTTCTATGGAAAACCAGCTGCAGTTTCAAGATGCCTTGAGTTCACTCATTGCACTTAATGAGCAAAAACGCGCCGCGCGAGAGTCGCTAGCACCTCCTCCTTTGTATCATCAAAATGGCTCTAGTTCACATTAATTCTTGTAATTTTCACTGAATGAAGTAGGGTGTTCGTTTTTATCTTTGAATGACCAACGTGACTGCATGCCTATCTACCCTTGGTCTCACGGCAGCCTCCCTCGCCGGGATTCCAACAATCGAAGCTGAATTCTTCGCAATACGAAAAGCGTACTTCAAGCTCGTTCTCATTCACCATCCGGACAAGGGTGGTAACGCTGATGTCTTCCGCGCTGTCAACGAAGCCTTCGAAGCTCTGCGCCACATGTTCGCCGAGAAACTTTGCGCATCGTTTTTCAGCGCCGCAACTGCCGAAGCCGCGGCGCCGCCTCGTCAAAGCAGCCGTCCAAGCCAACGACCACGCGCTGCTCCAACATCGCGTGCACCGCCAAAACCATTCGAGTTCTACCGCGCCGCTGCTGAAGAGCTCGTGCCCCAGTACAAAGTCGAACTCGCAAAGAGCGGACGAAGTCAATGCCAAACGACAATCAGTGCACGACCCTGCTCTGCGAACCCCTTCATCGCCAAAGACAGTATTCGCGTCGGATCTTTGGATTACGAATCAGGAACGTATTCTCGCTGGATTCATCTGGACTGTTGGCGTGTCCCGCAAAAGATATGGCAGGGTGTTCCAGATCCGGACACGGGCAAAGATCCTTCCTCCTTCGTGGAGGCCATCTCAAGCATGAACGAAGTATTGTTTTGTGGGTTCAACCGACTGTCTCATGTAGATCAAGCTAAAATTGTGGTCCATATTATGGATAAGAGGCATTGGGCCAATTATCGCTACAAAGCTTCACTCGGTGAAAGTAACGATGTTCCTTTGAACCGCGCTGACAGTGGATTTGATGGATCGTTTGATGTGAAACAGGAATCAGGATACAACGGCAAGAGTAGTGGGAGTAACTTTGACAGGAACACGTTCCGTCCCCACCAGATTGAACCACCATCGTATATCAAACAAGAGCACCCAATCATTCAGCAACAATTAGTTCATCGACCTCCCCCACCACCTTCTACGTCTCTAGCACGTTTCAACCCCTCCAATCAATTCATTATTCCGCGCCCAGGAATCAACGGTGCAGACCCGAACGCGCTACATGGTCACACAATTGTACTTACAGGTCTATTCCCCGAAATCGGCGGCGGAACAGGTCTGAACCTTGGTAAAGATCGTCTTCGTGATATCTGTGAATCCTTTGGCGCTAAAGTCCGAGCCGCTGTCTCTGGAAAAACAACTCTCCTAATTGTAGGAAAGGAGCCTGGGATGTCGAAAGTTTCAAAAGCGCGAGAAACGGGGTGTAGATTGATCAGTGTGAAGGATCTTGTAGCTGGGATTGAGGGTAGGAAGCCGTTGGAAATTGGAGCTGGCGATTCTGATGATGAGCCTCAGATTGAACGGTTTAGTGTTGGGTATAATGGGAATGGCCGTGCTATGCTTTGTTCGAGGGAGGAGTATGAAGCTGCGATGGGTCGTGACCGTGAAAGACAGAGACAACAACAAGCTAAACGTTCAGCTGGGCGATACTTGCCATACCACTATTGATTTATGTTTTTTAGTTATTTGCTTGAGCCAATTATTCGTTTTAGATTGTTTCAGATATAAAGCTCGTTTATTATCATCGCCATCATCCACAAAACCCCCATGCAAACCAGTCAACCAGCTTACTTCTCAATCTCTCTTCTAGCTCTGGCCAAAGGATCCTTCTCACCCTCCTTTGGAGCAGGCGCCATCAATTCCCGCTCAAGACCTTCAATGCTTCCAGTGAAGGTTGGGAATGGAACAGCAGCACCTTCAGGGAAACACAGACCATGCCATCCTTTACGAATTGCATCACTGATGCGCACGTACTTGTGCTCAGGGCCTGGAACAGCACCCTTGACGTACAACAGATTGTGCACTGTATCTATTTTCATGATACGCAAGTTCTGGACGGTACGTGTTCTTCCACCCATACGACCAGCCATCTTTTTACCCTTGAAGATTTTACCTGGAAGCTAAGGCGAAAATAAAATCTTAGTATATAAGTTCGACTAAGTAACAGAAAGAGTAGGTGTTTACCTGACGGTTACCAGTGGAACCTCCAGATCTGTGGGACAAGGAAACACCGTGAGTGGCTCTGAGACCCTTGAATCCCCATCTCTTAATCGGACCCTGGAATCCCTTTCCGGTAGTTTTTGCTTGACAGTCGACAAACTGGCCAGGAAGGAAGTGCATCGCAGTCAATTTGGTTCCTGAATAATTTGTTGCAAAGTCAGTCTTCGAATTCAAGCTTATTTATCGCTGAACGCACCAGTAGGTAAAATAGCATCAGGAGATACACGGAATTCAGTAAGCTTCTTCTTTGGTGTGACCAAGGCTCTGCGGAAGTGGCCGAGTTGGGGTCGGCGAACTCGGTAGGACTTGGTTTCGTTAACGGCTCCGACTTCAACCATATATGATCCACATGCTTTGCTATATCTTGATTTGATAACTTCACAATCGACGATCTGATTTGTTTGGTTAGAATTCGTGTGCGTTGTTTCTGAAAGCCATGTGATCCGCCTCTTTCAGCTCCGCCTTTCCAGCACATTATTGAATATCTTCTGATACATGAATCCAGTAGTAAACATAGTGATTGTATCCTTGCACGTGAACTGCAGTCCTCACGCAAGCAGAACCACCTGCGATCCCGGATGCGTACCTGCAAGATAGTGACTGGAGTCATCTGGCCCCAAGCATCCCAGATAGCAGTCATTCCCCTCTTGATGCCCACGACACCGGTTCTCTTCGCCTTCGTCGTCCAAACGGGCTTCGCACTCGCCGGGGCATCGACGGCGTAGACCGGGCGCGGCGGCGACGACTGGGCCGGAAGCGATGGCCGAATCACGCGCTCGGCCGGAACAATCGACGGAACGCCAATCTGCGGAAACACAGACAGCCGCGGGATCGACGCTCGGAGGATCGGAAGCGAGGCGGCCTGCGCTTCCGAGACGGTTGTTTGAAGCCGCTTTGAAAACACCGAGAGTGTTCGTCCAGGAATGTGCATTTGGAGGAAGGACTTTGTTTGGAGGTGTGGTGAGTGTGTTGTGTGTTTGAAAGCTCGAAAAAAGAAAACCAATTGAATGAGAACTTTGTTTGGTTGTGTTCGGCTTTTGCAGCCTGGTCTGCCTAATGCTTTCAGACTATCTGCTTCGTTGTATCCAGTTCATTATTCACATCGATGGTCCATTACGAGGACTTCGACGTCAACATCAACAACAAACCCACCTCCAACTCCTCAAACAACTGCTGTCAACTTTCCACAACCAAATATGCAACTAGAACCCATCCCTGAATATTTCAACCGTCTATCACCTAAACTGATACCTTACCTGCGATTAGCAAGGGTAGATCGTCCTGCTGGTTCATACCTGCTCTTCCTGCCAGGCTCATGGGCAATCGGAATGGCAGGATACTCACTGCTACACATTGAACCAACAATCAACATTGTTTTGTCCATGGTGAAAATGATGACTCTCTTTGGTGTCGGTGCGTTTGTAATGCGAGGTGCTGGATGCACAATCAATGATATGTGGGATAAGGATCTTGACAAGAAAGTGGATAGAACACGGTCAAGACCGTTGGCAGCTGGTCAATTGACTTATTTTCAAGCATGGTGTTTTCTTGGGTTTCAGTTGTCTGTCGGACTTGCGATTCTGACGCAATTGAATTGGTATTCGTGAGTATTGAATATTGGTTGGATCAATGTACGATCTAATGTTTTGACTCTTGACAGTATTCTCTTGGGCGCCGCGTCGCTCTCCCTCGTAATCATTTATCCACTTATGAAACGCGTGACGTACTGGCCTCAAGCAATTCTTGGACTGACGTTCAACTGGGGAGCTCTTCTCGGATGGTCCGCCATTACTGGTTCGTTAAACCCGTACGTTGCTGTACCCCTGTACCTATCCGGATGGTGCTGGACAATGGTGTATGACACAATCTATGCAGTTCAAGACAAGAATGATGACATTCACGCTGGTGTTAAATCAACTGCATTGCTGTTTGACAAGAATATCAAACCGATTTTGGCTGGGTTCAGTGTTGCGTCAACAGGACTCTTGGCGCTTGCAGGATATATGAATGGGCATGGTGCAATCTTTTATGCTGTCAGTGTGTTGGGTGCTGCTGCACATTACATATGGATGGTTGGTGGATTCCAAGTAGAGAGCCGTGGGGACGCAGCCAAGCGGTTTAGAGGAGCGAAATGGTTTGGATGGGTTGTTCTTGCTGGAGTATTACTGGACTTTTTTGGTGTCGCGTTTTATGATTTGATTTCGTAGAGATAATCTGAATCCTTTAAAAGTTCAAAAACTTGGAATGAAAACGTGGCACTTTCTGTTGTGTGTCTTTCTGAGTTCCAAAATGAGTTCTGGAATCACTTTCGCCGTCACTCCAGAGAACAAGGCCGAAGACGTATACATCTACGTACCAGATGAGCCTGCCACAGATCATTATTTGTCAAACTTCCACGAATATCGCTCAATCAATGGAACTTCAGTGTTACAAAGCACACAAACCAATCAATCCTTTGTCCCAACATCCAACGGCTTCGTCGACGCAGTCATTCGAGCATACAACCAACATCACGATTTAATCATTCGTCCTGATGACATCTGGCTTGCAATCATGCTTCAATTCAGCCGCTTCGTGAATGCAAATGCTGAATCCATTCGCTCAAAGTTTGTCTCCCACGAAGGCCAAAAAGAGCTCGAGATTCGTGCTGTCGGAAGCCTCAAAACTGTTGACTATGGTCTTTTGGCCAAAGAGATGGCCAACTTGATGCACGAGCACATCATTGATGAGGCTGTGTGTGATTGGGTGAAACCCTCTTTTTCCACCACAACAGATAATGACCGTATCGTCGGAAGTATCGTTCTCATGACGGCCATGCAAAAGTATTTTACGTACAAGATGAGTTTGATGTGTGGGATTCCGAATATGACAATCCTTGGAACAGTTCAAGACTGGGAAGACATTCAACAACGCGTCAAGAAGCTTGAAGAGTATGGACCTGAGTTAGCAAAGTGGTCTGCCATGCTTTCAAAGATTCTTGATGAACTTGTAAATGCTGCTCGAGGTAATGTGAATGTGGAGTTTTTCCAAAGGATCTGTCATTACACGTCCACCGGATCTGGGCCAAGATATATCAGTGGATGGCTATCTGCGTTTGCTGTTTTCACGGAGAAGGGAGAGTGGCAAGGAGACACACTGACAGTCACGACTTGGACGGGTGAAACAATTGATGGATTGGAATACCCAGTCATCAAGACCGAAGATATTCCAGCAGGTTACGCGACTGTTCCAGTGAAAGTTGATGACAATGGCACTGAATACAAGTGTACCATGTTTGTCGGACACACTGGATTTGATGTAGTGAACAAAACTGGAGTTCAGCCAAAGTTGACATGGGCGATGGTTGTGAATGGAGCCTGATCTCTTCTTTCGATTGAATAAAGAATGCCCATGTACTCTATTTCTCGTTCTTTGAAATGTCGTTCCGCATCGAACCGCTCGCGTCCCTCGCCGCCCTCGACCAATGGCAGCCAACAAACCGCGCCAAAGTGCACGCATCGTCAATCAAATTGCGCAATCGGCCGTCGACGCCCGGGCCACGCGTCCTCGTCTGCCACGACATGGCCAATGGATACAACGACGCCTTCTCGCTCGGCTCAATCTCGAAAAAGAACTCGAAAAACTACTCGTTTCAGAACTGGGCTCTCATCGACGACTGGGTCTACTTTTCTCACAATCGAATTACAATTCCGCCAAACACTTGGACAAATGCTGCTCACTCAAACGGCGTCTTTGTCTACGCTACCCTGATTACAGAGTGGGATGCTTCCGTGCAAGATACTTTGAGGCTCCTGTATGGTCCAGGCTATGATGCCACTCCAATTGTGTCTGTCCCAGATAATGAATCAACGCCGCGAAAGCCTGAATACCCTGCGTCCTCATTCTCTCCTTATTTCGCGGATAAATTGATTCAATTGGCCGAGTTCTACGGCTTTGACGGCTGGTTTATCAATATTGAATGTGGTCTTGGAAGTGAAGGAGAGCTGGCATCTTCCCATGCAGCTGCAATGAAGGAATTCCTGCAATATCTTACCTGTAAGCTGAAAGAAACAATTCCCCATGGGAAAGTACTATGGTACGATTCACTGACAATTCATGGTCAACTGAGGTGGCAGGATAGAGTAAATGATGAAAACAAGCCATTCTTTGATGTATGCGACGGAATATTTGTGAATTATACATGGAAGCAGGATTATCCTCGACAAACTGCTGCAGTAGTAGGATCTCGACGCGAGGATGTCTATTATGGCATTGATGTTTGGGGAAGGAATACGTTTGGTGGAGGAGGTTTCAACATTCACAAGGTACAGTTTCAGTTGGTTCTATGTTGAAGTTTGCTGATGAAGTCAACAGGCTCTTCGTGAAATTACCGCTCAAGGACTTTCAACAGCCATCTTTGCTCCAGCCTGGACCTACGAATTTCTTGGACACGAACTATTCGATGCTGCTGAAAAACGTCTCTGGCACGGCGAGCCAGCGGGCTTTTTGAACCCACCTTTTCCTCCCCAAGAAGACGATGCAAAACCTTACTCGACTCGCGAAGATCCAACTGACTTGGGATCCGTCTCAGATTATATCGAAATCAGACAAAGTGGAACGCGAGATTACTTTTTCACTGACTTTGATCGTGGATTCGGTTCTTCCTACTCGTTGGCAGGAAAAGTGATCTCAAACGAAAATTGGTTTAACCTCAGTCGACAATCTCCTACGCCGTCGTTTATCACGTCTAGAAGTATCCAAACGTTTTCTGAGATTAAACCAAAGTTGGTACCATCTGCCGCTGTGTCACGTTTTAGTCGTTGTGTCAGTGATGCTGAATCTTGGTCTGGCGGTGCCTCCCTCGAAATTAAGCTCCTTCCCGGCAAAACAAGTGAAAAGGCGTGGACTTACATTCCTATACAACGGATTCGAGTCGACATTACTCCAACAACTGTTATTCGTTTTCGATACAAGGCTACAATGCTGTGTCTCAGCTCTATTGGCATTTTCTTCAAGATAAGTGCGGCTTATGGATCTGATACAATTATTGTTGACTCTGCACCGATTGTTCACGGAGAGTGGAGTCTATTAGAAGCGAATGTTAATTCTACGTTAAATTCCTCAAATGGCGGTAAAGCTGGCGCTTTTGTGACTGAAGTGGGAATCATGATTGGCGATGATGGCATGACTGACGATAGCGGCTCAATTTGGATAGGTGAATTATATGTTGGCTCAAATCCACAGCAACCGAGTCAAATAGAAATGAAAGATTATATATTCACGGGTATGGATGTGACAAGAGATGGTTGGGCCAGCATTGGGTGGGATTCGGTGAATGGAAATGAATGCGAACGGTGGGAAGTCTTTGTAGATGATAAATGGCGCGGTTGTGTGTTTGGATGCCCTGTGTTTCGAGAAAACTTCAAGAGCAACGCAGTTGTGCATGTTATAGGGATTGATTCGCTTGGGTTTGTTCGCGTTGAAGTTGAGGGAATAGCCATGGTGGTGGTCTAATGAAGGATCTCGCTTTTCGTGAAATGTGTAAAATAAAAATATCTTTGTTTACATCTTTTCGCAAAATGTTGAGTGGAAACTGTGCGAGCTGCGGAACCCTTTCTGATAACCTTGGCCACTGCATTCGCTGCGTTGTGATCGAACGTGAATCCAAGACTTCAAAATTCTTGCGAATCCTTCTTCATAGCGTCTTGGAGTTTATTCCTCTGAAGTATCGTTTGCCTCTTCGTCATATCTCCAGATCTTGGAACAACAACATCAAATCCATGCCCGTATCTATACTCTACGATGTTGAGTTCCTCTTCTGCAACAAAAAACCCGCCACTTTGCCTTTGTTAAAGTACTTGGTCAACTCCTCCGCCAGGTCGGAACAACCACTTTTCCAACTTCAAAGCCCTCTGTATCTCAATGAGCCAATGAACCCGTTTTTCACACCAACGGCAAGCATTTATCATACCAACGAGAAGATTGATTTTGTTAGCCTTCTAGTTTGGAGGATTCCAACTCAATTTCGTAACCGCAATGAATTTGACACGGATCTGAAACATGTACTTGAGCATGTTGCAGGACTTAATGTCAAGAGAATTATATTGCGCGCCAGAGGTACCGACGTGAGATCGACTGAAGATGCTGCGAAAGTTTCAAAAGAGGAGGGAGACAAATGGATGATGAGTTTGTCTACTTTATTCCAGATTGACCATTGGAATGTTTGCTACACGACTGGACCCGATGATAATGTGCTGCATTCAGTTGCCGAGAAAGTTATGCTTCGCCGTGCCGATCGAGCGTTCTGCATCAGCATCGGGTTTCTACTGCAATCAACACCAAATCTCACAACGTTGCTTCTGGATAGGCTACCGAAAGAAGCTACTTCAGTGTTGAATCGTTTTGTTGAGCCACTTGAAGCAATTCTTCCGTACTTGAAGAGTTTGAAAAATCTGAATACACTTACGATCAGAGGAATGGAAGGATTCGGCCCCCCAGAAGCAGAATGGTTGCAGCAGTGTTTGAGTTTGAAGCATCTATGCGTGGATGGGCCGCTGCACCCATTTCCAATATGTATTACACGATTTGTTTCCATGATGAAGGCTTCGAAGTTTCAAAGCTTTGGAATTGGGTGGTCGGAGTTAAAGGATTTAGGCAGTGATTTTGGAGGAGAATGGGAAGCGTTTGAGAAGACGCCTTTGCTGATTTTGCGTATGCAGTAATTGTAATAAAGTGTGAATATTCAGGTATTTCATGTTGGATCTGCTGACTGATGTGGTGTACCATCAATACGAATTTACCCTCCAACTGCGTTTCTGAATTTGAAATCGAGAAATTCAGTACTTGTTTGTTCGTAATCAAATATAGAGAGGGAAGGGGGTGCGCTGTGCTCACTGAAAAGAAGTTCGCAAAAACGGTCTTTTGGTGGATACCCTCCTACACAGCTTCAGTCACTTGATCTACCGCTACAAACCAGCGTAGTCCCACACAGCCGAAGTTTTTATAGTCCACATCTATCCCCAAATGAGTGCATCAGAGTATGTTCTCCCTCTTGATCATACCCTCCCTTTCACTAACCTCCGCTTACAGCACCAGAACAGTCCGCATTACAGGTACACAATTCATTTCATTCAACGATCGACGGGGCTTTTGGAGCCAGCCGGGGAAGATAGCATAGTCGACATGAAACATCAGCACCTCAATCAATTTGATCTCTTTTCCCCACCTGGCAGTCTGTTCTAACCGAATCTCTTCGATAAACACAGTTGTTGCCGCGGATGGACTTGTAAAGCGAGAAGTGTTTCGTGAGTGTGGATACCCCTTTTGTGAGTCTTGCTAACAGGTGTCGTTCAGGTCTTCCGGATCCATTTGCCGTTATTACGTACGTATTCAATCGTAGCAACATGCAATAGGATGTTGCGATCCACCTGAATCGGGAGCGAATCTTTCTTTGCCTGGATCTAATCCATCTTTCATTACAGTGTGAACGGGGAGCAAACAAAGACAACTCAAGTTTCTCGTAAAACGTTGAATCCATACTGGAATGAGTCATTTGATGTGTAAGCCCCACTGAAACCATCCTCATGAAACTTAGAGCTGAAACCACTCAACGCCCATAGCACGTTGTCAAACGCTGCCACCATTACTATTCAAGTATTTGATCAAAAGCAATGGACGAAATCAAGGAACCAAGGATTCTTGGGAATGGCAACATACCAGATGGGACAGATTTTCGATATCAGCAGAGGAGGAGAGGAAATGATCACTAAGGAGCTCTCGAAATCATCAACTGTTACGGATCCAGTTTGCGGAAAGATTATGGTCAACTTCAGCACCAACTTTACTGGAGCTGCGAGTGGAGGACATTTGGGTGCTCCTTCAGTTTCGTCAAGACCTTCTATCAACTCCATCAGCTCGCAAAATGGAAGTCAGAATTTGAGCAGTACTCCAGGCACGGCTCCAAGTGTTTCTATTCCTCAGCCACAGTCTGCCACAAGAACACCCACTGCTCAATCTCAACCAGCTGCTGTAGGAAGACAACTATCTGCTACCGAAGATAATTTGGGGTATGAGTTCACTTCATTATTTGTTCGTTTTCATAACCGATTGCTTGCAGTCCTTTACCGACTGGATGGGAACGCAGAACAGACCATATGGGACGAACCTACTACGTTGACCACAACACGAGACAGACAACTTGGCAGCGCCCTTCCACGTGAGTTTCTTGTTAATATTGATTGTTTTAAACCTAATACGTCGTCTTTTTAGTACTTCTGTGGCCTCTGCTGCTGCAACCTCGGCCAATACTGCCGCCGAACTCCAGCGGTTCAACAACATTGGTCTCAACTTTGCTGGTTCTGGTGCCACTAACGGTTCCACTCCTCCAACGACTGCTGCTGCTTCTACCGCTGCTTCTACAGGTGCAGCCGCGGCACCAACCGGACCACTCCCAGCTGGTTGGGAACAACGTATGACATCGGACGGTCGCTCTTACTTTGTTGACCACAACACTCGAACAACCACCTGGCTCGACCCTCGTCGCGACCGCCGTGTCACCGCCCCAACCGGAAATATGACTCCAGGCCAAGCCCAAGCTTACCTCCTCCAAATGCAAACTCAAACCGCCGCCACATTCGGGCCCCTCCCCTCTGGCTGGGAAATGCGTATCACTAACACGAACCGTATCTACTTTGTTGACCACTCGTCCAAAATCACAACTTGGGATGACCCACGTATGCCTTCCAACGACGCTAATGTTCCTCAATATAAGCGTGATTTCAGGAAAAAAGTGGTTTACTTCAGGTCGCAACCTTCCATGCGTATGCATCCTGGAAACTGTCACATCACAATCCGAAGAAGCAATTTGTTCGAGGATGCGTATGCCGAGATTATGAGACACCCAGCAGTTGATTTGAAGAAGAAGCTGATGATCAAGTTCCATGGAGAGGATGGATTGGATTACGGAGGTTTGAGTCGAGAATTCTTCTTCTTGATGAGTAAGGAGATGTTTAACCCATTTTATTGGTGAGTTGTAGTTTCTTGCATATTTCGGATTTACATTAACGCATTGGACAACAGTCTGTTCGAATACGCCGCACACGATAACTACACCCTGCAAATTAATCCAAACTCGGCCGTCAACCCTGAACACTTGAACTACTTCAAATTTATTGGTCGTGTTGTGGGTCTCGCTGTTTTCCACCAAAGATTCCTCGACGCCTTCTTTGTCGTCTCTTTCTACAAGTTGATTCTTGGAAAGAAGGTTTCCATCTCCGACATGGAGTCCATTGATGCCCAACAATACAAGTCACTCCAATGGATGCTTGAAAACTCAATCACAGATGTCCTTGAATTGACTTTCAGTACCGAAGCGGAAATCTTTGGTGAAATTGTGACTATCGATTTGAAGGAAGGTGGACGGGATATTGAAGTGACTGACGAGAACAAGCAAGAGTACGTTCAACTCTTCTGTGAATGGAGAATCAACAAACGTGTCGAGGAGCAGTTCAAGGCTTTTGCTCAAGGTTTCAATGAGATTGTGCCTCAAGATATGATTACAGTGTTCAACCCTCAGGAATTGGAGTTGTTGATTGGAGGTCTCGCTGAAGTAGATATGGATGATTGGATGAAGAACACGGATTACAGAGGATACACTGAGAATGACGAAACTGTGAAAATGTTCTGGAGGGTGAGTGTTTCTTGATGTATATTTGTTATGGCACCTCAACTGACTCTTTATCATCATAGTGCGTCAAGGAGTGGGACAACGAAAAGAAGGCCAATTTGCTTCAGTTTGTGACGGGAACATCACGAATCCCTGTCAATGGATTCAAGGACTTGCAAGGATCCGACGGTCCACGAAGGTTCTGTATTGAGAAGACTGGAGAGATTGATTCTTTGCCAAAGTCACACACATGTTTCAACCGTCTTGACCTGCCGCCATACAAGTCGTTTGAGGTGTTGGAGAAGAAGCTGTCGATGGCTATTGAGTTGACAGCCGGGTTCGGAGTGGAGTAGAGTGAAGTTTGTGCTCTGTCTATTTTTGTTGTTACTTTTCTGTGTTTATGCTTTGTTTTTGTTTGTTTTCAAAAAGGGATTTAGAACTACTTCAGTTTTGGTTGAAATGGAGGCAACACGAGTGACCCGCTTCAACATTGGCGCGCTGAGTCCACGGCTGCGACTTGAGCTCAGCCGCGCATCGTTCATCAGCTTCGACTGCGAATTCACAGGACTCGGCGACTCGGCGGCGACGCGGGCCCAGGATTTGCGGGTCCGGTACGCGGCACTGCGAACAACGGCGACCACGCGCGGGCTTGTTTCGTTTGGCGTCGCCGCTTTTCAACAAGGAAAAGATGACTCAGCGGATGATTCAGCAGCGGCTTTGGACTTCTGCGTTACTTCAATGGGAAACGTTGTTTTCGAACCAGCTGCTGCCGCCTTTCTCAGCGACCACAACTTTGACTTCAACAAACATTGGAAAGATGCTGTGCCATTCAAACCAGGGAATGACTCAAGCGATCACTCACTACCAGGGACCCCAAATCAACTCATTCGTGACCTGTTTGTCTATATCCTGTCTTTAAACGTCCCAATTGTTATTCACAATGGCTTGCTTGACCTCATGTTCATCTATCAATCATTTTACGCGGAATTGCCAGAGGAGCTTGATACTTTTGTGGCCGATCTTGCTGATATGTTCCCTGCCGGTCTTGTGGACACAAAGTTCGTAGCAGATTACGTGACGCGTGAAAGGGCATCGTTTTTGGGCTACCTGTTCAGAAAATAGTATGTATTAGTGAGGAAAGAAGATATGATGTATTTGGAATCTCCACCGAAGGATAAACCGAAGTAGTGCAAAGTCAAAATATCAAACACGAAGGCTGGCTCTCTTGGAAGTTGCAAAGAGACGAGCGAGAGCGATTGAGCTCCATCGCTGTCATACATCTAGAAAACTCGTTAACTTTATTTGTATATAGCGAAAGGAAGATGCTGAAGTCCTATCACCCCTATTTATCCCTTTCACCAGCCATCCAAGTAAATCCGTCCGTTCCAGCGTCCATCTTACTTCCAAACGGTCAAATCAGTGCTACGCTCTCCTTTAAACTTCTCACCAAACTACCAGACACATTGAAATCAAAAAAGACTACCAAGAGAACCAAACAGGCGGAGAAGGATGAGAAGCGACTGTATTGCGTTCAATATGCTGTGAGTGCTTGTAATTGTTTCAATTATTGTCAACTCAGCCATTCTCCTCTTGTCATGCAGTCCCATGGGTATTGCCCGAACGGCCCTGCCTGCCATAAATCACATGATCTCGACACTATTTTGGATGCGGAAGAGCTGGAAGCGCAATTGAATCAAAGGAAGAAATCAAAGTCATTGACGGATGGATCAATTGATCCTGTCACAGTACCAACAACAACCAGTAACACTGCTTCAGCAACAGCATCAACTGAGCTAACACCTATACCAATACAATCCCAAACACCCCTTCCGCCAATCACCCCCTCCTTGTTTGAAACCTACCATTCCGCCTGTTTCGACGCGTACATGACCGGATACGTGTTTTCCGTACAACAGCGAATGCATCCGTCCGAAAGTATTTCTGAGTTTGTAAAAGCGCATGGGAACAAACTGTATCTAATGGGAAAAGATGTTCCACTCCATATTGTCAAAAGTTCGTTTTCGCGAACCAGTTTGGAACATCGGCGTAAGAAGAAAGTGTGGAGTGTTAATGGAAGTAGCGGTACCGTGAGTGGCATCGCAAAATAAATTGAATTTGAACTCAATGTCTTTTTCCGGATGTTTTTTGATTCCGTGATCACTGATCCCGAAAATAAGGGCGATAGTCAGTAATTTAAGTGTTGACTAATTCTTCTAAAGTCAGCCTGCTGAATGAATGTTGAAAATCCAGTAGGTGATTATACGAGCTAGCTGATTTAGGCTTCGTTTGGTACGTTCCTATGTCGCACGAATTGAATGAGAGTGATGAAACCATGTTGGGTCGGAAGAGGCAGTGCAGATATCAACTTTGGTGCCGAACTTACCGTTCAGTGTCTTGCTTCACTCATTTCGGCAGTATATTCATCTTAGCAGGCTCAGCAGTGTATACTAAGATTCAGAGTACTGTGCATGTTGTGAATTGCGCAAACAGGATATCACAACAATTTCAATTGAGTTGGCACTTAAGGGGCAGCCCAAGACACAGGATATACATATTTATTCACATAAAGACTTTCTTTGATAAACAATAATGTGTTGCGCAGATGATACATGGCTTTGAAACAGGAATTATGGCTTGAGCGATTACTCATTGATTCACGTAATCCGCAGCATGCATATGCACTGACAAAGTGGCCAGAGTTGTAGATGAAGGTTGGTTAAATGCTATTTTTGAGATGCTCAGACGCTTCTGGAAGTAATCATTTTCGGGCACGCGTGCGGATGCTAAAGCCATTGAGGCACAGGAGTGTCGAACTTTGCAATTTACAGCTCCAGCTCTTAGTCGCCGCTTAAACCTCCGCGAGACTCGCAGAAAGTGCCGTCTGGCATCATATCCGCTTAGACTGTTGCTGCTAAGGTAGCAACGGAGACTTGACTTGAAGCCACAAAATGCCACCTGAAGTTGTGCTGCAGAACACTCTTGGAGTGATTGATTTGAGTGATCATCTTCGAACATGGACTGTATGTCCAGCAGGTATTGTTCGGGGCTCAGTGTCAACATATTTGATAGTGGGTTTCCGTCAGGGTGGATTAGTAAAGACACAAAAATGAAACTGTTACACGTTTTGATCACTGCTCAACAACCAGTGGCTCTTAAAGGCCCGGCCCAGAAGGTGAAAAATTGTTGTGTAAGGTATCTCCAACGTCGGAGGGTGACACACGGAAGTGATGGTTGCAAACATCGATTTCTGTGGGGAAATTAACATTCTTCCTTCATACCATAGAATTGTCAAAGCGGGAGAGGAACTCATGCAGATGTTACAATAGTTGACTGGATAACGTGACCTCGATCTCCAATTGTGACAAATACTAGTACTTGCCCTATTCTTTTCAACTGAGCCCTCATACATATTAATGCGCTGAATATAAGAGCTTTATTTCGCTCCGTGTGAGTGAACGAAGGCCTATTTGATGGTACAAGTCGGAGCTCCGCATAACAGGTTGTTGACCAAAAGCTCAATATATAACACCAGTCGAAGCATGTCGCTGCCCTTCAAAGCTAACAACCAGAGTGGCTTTCTCCCAATGGATCTTGTTGTATGGCTTTGTGTTCAGCCATTTTGGTTCTACCTCCACTATCTGGCGTTGGTGACCGCCATTCTGCTAATAGAAGCAATTGTAGCCATATCCCTTTACTATCTATACTGAGTTTATTCGATTATCATAAGTAAAAAGAAGAACAATTAGAGACTTAAAAATAAGGGTATTGAGCAAACATTAGTTGTATCATTAGGAAGTTAGTCATTCGTTGGAGGAGAATTACTTCAATTAAGTGGGTATAGTAGAGGTACATGAGTCACTTCCAATTCCGAGTCATGCTCTCGCCTTGTGTCTGATTAGTGTTCTGGTTGATGTCCCACAGCCACGAAACCTTGTCCAAGTGAGGTGTGCAAGTTGACAGCATATCGCAAAAGGTTGGCTGAGCCGGTTTCAAGTCTGGAGTGTAAAAGGAGTCCTTTAGCTGCTGCTGGGATTGATGAGCCACACTAGGCTCTATGACAGGTGAGCTGACAACCCTTTGTCTCCCGTATCTCCGAGATAGGCGCAAGAAATGACGGCGAGCGTCGAGTCCTCGCATCCCCTTGCTGCCAAGGTACTTCCTAAGACTTGATTTAAACCCGCCGAATGCGCGGGCGAGGTCGGCTGGCAGAGCCGCGCGTGAGCGGTGTGGGTTCGAGAGAGGGTGGAAGAGTGATTGTGCTTCAAGTAGGAAGTGGTCGGGAGACATTTTTCTTGATAGTTGGTTGATGGGTTATTTGGGAGTGAAAGAATGCGAAGCAGTTGATTGGGAAGGACTTTTGATTTTTTTAGGGAGAGCCCGGCCTTTGTCTTCATCACCTTATAAAATTTTGCCCGCGTCACAACCTTTCGGCTTTTGTTCCCGTCATCCGAACCGGCAAATTTGATGATTCTGGTTTGTCACCTGCTCTTCAGACACCGAATAATAAGAAAGTCGCCAGCTGTATGGAAATAATTTCTACAGGATTTCTTTACGTTCAAATCCCTCCACAATTTTATGACACCTACCGGTAATTACTTATCGAGCACCTGTCCTGTACGTAAGTACGACAAGGCAGCATTCAAGAATTCTTTGCAAATACTTCATAATGAGTCAGCTACAGACTATAGGCTTGAGGTTTTGGGTTGTTCGCCCCTTACGTCAGGCCATAAAAATTGGTGGGAAACTGGTGAGGTAATCGTTTTCATTTTGTGTCTTGCGTCTTAAGTTGTCAGTGAAATTCTCAGCAACAGGAAAGCCAATCAAGATTCAACAAATACGTTAAAGGTGATATATTAACAGCAATAAACTAATGTCGAGCTAAATAAGAGCCATTAACCTTTCGCAATCCCTCTCAGTCCTTTACATCGTCCCTTAATGTGTCTTTGCAATGCATCGTTCCTTGAAAGCGGAGACAATCAGTAATCCTTTCATCAACACTTCAGCTAAATGCATACCTTGTAAAAGTCTTTGGACACGTTTCACACTTGAAAGTCCCGCCTCCGTGAGTGGTAGTTTCGTGTCTCTTCAAATCATGTTTCCGCAAAAACTATATCGTCCCAAAAAACACGTTAGAATAGTTGCAACATCAATTTTGCATAACTTACCGGCCGTTGACAATGTGTGCAGACATACGGCATAGCTGCAGCACCACCAACAGAACCTCGTTCGATTTCAGAAGCACGACTGATACTCGAAACCTCTGAATCTAGAGCAGGTCTTTTACGACCAAGACTTCCAAACTTTGAGTCCACATCTGTTGTTGAAAAGTCTCCATCGTCGGAATCGTTTCCTTGTACATCCATACACTCTGCAGTAGTGACTGGAGTTGGTAGAATTGACTGATCAAGCGGAGATGGAGATGGCGGTGATTCAATGACTTTTGAGAACAAGGATCTTTATAGTAGTACAAGTTAGTTTTCGAGAATAGGGTACAACAGGTTGCAACAAAAAAACTCACTTTCCGCTACCAAGACTCAACGCTATCGTACTCAACCTCTTTTTCAAAGTCGACACGTTACTCTTTTCTTTCATGGCACTTGTCTCAACGTTATTTTGATCTTCACCGCGTTCATCGTCGCCATCACTATTTGCTTCTTCCTTCACTTGAGCCGAGGCACCACCTCCAAACAGCGCACTAAGCGGTCTCGACAGCCGTCGCGAAAGCTTTTTCCGATTATTGTCCATTCCCTCCTCATCGCCTCCACTTTGCTGTTCAACAGTCCCATTATTTCGCGAGAACCATGAAGCCGAGGCATTCAATCCACCCAAGAACGAAATCCGTTTCTTTAGCTTCTGTTCCGTTTGTTGTTGTTGTTGTTGAGGTTCTGCGGTCATTGCAGAAACCACGGTTTTGGCTGAAATGTAGAGGTCATCAATCATCGCGTCCGAATCTTCATCGTCGTTCCCACTATTCCCTTCCATACTCGTCGGTGCTGTTACTAGTGGTGCCACTGATTGCTGGGGTGGTTGAGCAACCACGTGCTCAATTGGAGGCTGAATAAATTGTTGCTGAATAGGGTTTAAGATTTCTGGCGTAATTGCAGCCAAGAGAGTAGGTTCTTGCGGTATCAGGGGTCGAGAGAGTGATGATTTTCCGGATGCAGGTTGTCGAGGGATTGATGGAATAGAGTGGATATCAGATTGGAATTGCATTGATGTAAAGTCCAAGGATGGCTGCATTTGTACAGGTGCAGGAGTGGGGGTCAATAAAACAGGTGTGAATGCTAGGGTTGATGAAGGTGATATCACTGGAGCCGAAATCAGTACCGGTTGAATAGGTTGTTGAGATATTGCTTCGGCTGCGAGTGTGAGTCTTTGTTCTGGCGTTAGAGAGGCGACTAGAGCTGCTGCTTGGAACTGGAATTGTTGTTGTTGCTGTTGTTGGTGGATTTGTTGTAGTTGTATTTGTTGCAGTTGATGTTGCTGCATCTGTTCCAGCTGCTGTTGTTGATGGAATAGATGAAGTTGTTGCTGCTGTTGTTGTTGTTGCTGTTGCTGTTCGACTGTAGGAAAGAAGCCCGGCGGAGGTTGATTTAGGGGAGGCCCTTGGAAGCCCAGCTGAGGGACAGGCATCATTGAGGGAGGGGGTTGAGTAAAGTCCGGGTATAGTATAGGCTGTATAGCTGGTGGTTGTGGTTGAAGCTGTAGAGGATCCTGTGAGAAAGAAGGCACTTCGAGTTGGTTTGCCTCCATCTCGGGTCTCTGAAGCATCGCCGAGTCTCCGTCCACATCCGGCCCAAGTTCCAGCGGCTTATCCAGTCCAAACAGTTCGAATCCACCGGCAACGAAGGGGTCGCTCTTCCTCAGTCGCTGCTTCCTAGCCAGGCTCTCGTCGGTCGGAGCAGCCAGACCTTCGCCCTCCCGAACCTCCCGAAGCGGTTCCACCTGAGCACTGCCTCCAAACGAGAAGACCGGCTGCTCGGATGCGGGTACTTCGGCGGCCTGGTTGGCGGTGTGTCCAAGCCCAACTTGAAGAGAGTGAGACTCAGCCCGGCCAATCACAACGCCGTCCATCGCTTCGCCGCACTCAAACGAAAGCATTTCATCGCCGAGCTTCGAGTGCCGCACGCTCGGCTCCATCAGGTTCCGGATGAAGTGGTCCGAGTTGCGGTTGAGATTGCGGTTCGTTGTCTCGGCGTCCACCATCATCACTGAGTCTCGCAGTCGCGGGTGCGGTATCATGTTATTGCTGGTGTTGGTGGGATCGCCATTCATAGCTCCGATGCTGCTTGTTTCGGCTTGCTTGATGACCGAATTCGGAAAAAAAAACAAGTGGATATTGTTGTTCATTATGAGGGGAGAAATGAATGCCATTTACTCATCATTACGTCATTTATACAATCCTTCAGACATCCGCTTCTTAGTATACAGGCCGACACACCATTATCATACTTCAGGCTGCCCACCATTTGGTTGTGGACCCCGACAACGTCCCTTTTGATGCCTTCTTAATCCATCCAATCTATAGAAAGCACCTAGGTTAGCCTTTCGATTTGTAATGCACCTGATACAAACCTCTTGAACTTTTGGAGGCACACGTCACACTGGATAGTTTCCACTTCTGAACTATGATGTGTTGTAATAACATGTCGTTTGAAGTCATGTTTCCTCAAGAACTATAAAATTGAGAGTAATTATTAGTTGATGTCTTGACAGAACTTGTTTCCTCTTAGATCCTTCGTCTCTCTTCTGCACCTCCATGCAACATACATTCTCCTATAACATGTTCACTTCGCTCACAAACTCACAACCTCTCGTTTCTCTCCTGACCATCTCATATCAAAAAATCAAACACTTACCGATCGACCACATTCAATACACAAGAACGGTTTCACAACACCAGAATTCTTTTCAATTCCTCCATGTCCTGAACTGTTCATACGCGGACTGCCAACATGACTCCCCGTTGAACTCCGATGACTTGTTTGAGAACCACCCCATTCACCGTCACTTGAGAATCCACTCTCAGAACCATTATTGCTGCTCACGTATCCGCACTGGTTCAAGATAGCGTCGAGACTCATTACTGAATAAGGGTTGTAAGTTGCTGGTTGTTGCTGTTGCTGTTGCTGTTGGTTGATTGCAGCCTGTTCGTCTGCACTCAAACAGTCAAATCGCTGAAGCGGAAGCGCATCAACAAGAAATGGATCCGGATTGGGGCCGCCTGCGTTCGATTCGTCAATGTTCGCATTCACGGCCGCCGCTGCGAGTGCAAGTCGCTGGGCTGGCGTCAACGCGGCGACAAGGGACAGAGCGAGGCTCCCAAACGCATCATCTTTGGTGGCGGCGGCTGTAGTGGTGGTGGTGGTGCCTGGGATGACGCACAAGCCCAATTTTTTTTTGACTCAAAGATATCTGTTTATTAACCCCAAATATGTTGGGTAAGCAACTCAAAAATTTCTTCACAACGTAACTTTGAATGGCTCAAGAATGTGGAGGATGATTCTTCAGCGGCCATGATCAATTCAGCTGTCACTTCGTCGGATACGTTACATCGTTCATGAGGATTGAATATCCCTCCAGGATGACCCAATTTCATCACAGCTTGGGCCAAAACATCTCTGTGTTTTTCCAAAATTATCTCGGCATGGTAAAAGGACGTGAAAGCATAATCCGTCACAATCTGTTGACCACATGCTTCAAAACCTTTCTGCAGAACTTCTTCATGAGCACGGTTCTTCCTCTGTTGGCTTGACCAGTCTGTCATTTCTAAAAACACCTCCGCACATTCCACGGGCGATGAGGGAACTCTGAATTTGTGGATTTCCTTTTCCGAGGGCTTTGCTTCCTTGTTTGATACAGAGTCGTATTGCTCGTGTTTAGTTGAATCGAATGTGGTATTCAGGGCTGAGTCGTTAGGCTGACCGTTCTCTGTTGAATTAGATGGAGCGAAAGGCAAATCTCCAGTCTGGACATACTGAGCTGAATCAGGCGATATATTTGCAGGATCCTTTTTGTTGAGACTGTTTCTTACGGGATAATTTGCAATGGTCTCGTCTGGCTGGTGGTTATTCCCCTCAATCGTGACAATCCCAATACCACATTCTAAGAATATCTGAACAATGGAATCAAGCCTTGTTTCAACACTGTTTTTCTCCAAAAGAGACGGAAGAGCGCCAATAAGCTTAATAACAGCGTCACTTTTCTTTGGGTTGTTTGACAACAAAAATTGTTGAAAAGTATTCAAGACAGCATATACGCCACCACCCACCACTGCTGACAAAGGGCTGATAAGATTATTTATCACGGCTTCAATTAGAGAAGAGTTGACAGCTCCTCCAGTAGCAAATAAAGCGACATGAGGAGCAATTGTTGCAACAACATTGAAGAGCAAAGCTTTATCAGTGACTAACGACGTGTTTGACTTGAGCTTTCGATTTTCATGGGCAAGATCTTTGATGATGGAGCGGGAAAGGTTCAAAGTAGCGACAGTCATTGAATTCTTTGGAGTGACGTTTGAATAACTGTAAAATCTTGTGAAATCATCGTGGAACTCAGGGCTGTCGGTGGAATTCAATTTCATATCGTTACCATACAAGAACGAATTGAACTCGTCTAAGTGAGCAGTCCTGCTCCAAATGTTTTGGTAGACACTGTTGGCAAGATCGTTCAATTCAGCCCTGGCGGAAAGAACAGCATCTTTGTTTGCACGGCTCAAAACCCTTAAAATCTCGATTTTCAGGGAAGGTTGATTCTTTTCGAGAGTCTAGATGGAGGTGTCAAAGAACATCAGCAGAGTTTCGGTTAACTCACCTTGTATTTTATATTGACCCACTTTTCCAAAAGGGAAGCATATTTTTCTTCCAATGTTGACGATACAATTGAGTGGAAAAAAGAACGCAAGCTTATCTGGCTAATTAGAAGAGAAAGCTGTAAGTTAAACTTGTCAGTTGAAATGGTTGATACAGGTAAGGCATATATATTGCAACGCAGCCTGAACCATTTTTTGGCCACCTCATCTTCACAATTTAAGTCCTCTTGCCAGCCAGGGCAAAGGGCTTTGTATTTCTCGGGTATCACAGGCTCCTCTTCAGGTGGTTCGTCAGTCATTCCTTTCAAAAATGTGAATACATCCATATTGGTTTCAGGAATTCTTTTCACCACCTATTCATCCATCAAAATCATATAATTTGAGTAAACTTACTTACTGTATGAATAAATTGAATCATTTCGTTCGCAGAGCTACCGGCTATACTGCATCCTTTTTTGTATGCATCCAATAAAATGAGGAAGTGTTCTTGTTTACTTTTTTCAGCAGCGTCAATTTCTTTCTTCAAACGTTCATTTTCCAGATTCAGGGCTTTTAAGAGTTGGCGAACTTCGGCATCAATGCCGTTGATTGAGTAATCTTCCAACAGTTTTCCAAAGCCTTCAATGCTCTTAATGACAGTAATATTTTCAGACTTGCAATAGGATTCCAACCAAGTGTCCACGGCTAGTTTCGCTAAACTGGTTGGCTTTGTTGAAAACGCGAAGACTATTTTGGATCGTTTGGGAACCACAAACTTTTCTTCCAAATCCGTGAAAATTTTATGGGGAAATTTGTGCCGACCGCTTACAACCAAATCCTTATTCATTTCGTCGAAACGGGAGAGCACAGTAATAACTTCAAATTTGGGATTTTCTTTTAAAATGCTGTCATATGCTTTTTCAAGTTCGCGAACAAGATAAGAGCATTCCGAGTTATTATTTAGGCGATTAACGAAGACAGCAACAGCTCCAGGACGGCTGACCTGTTTCCAATAGAATGAGACCACAGCTTTTCTGCGTGAATTGCTATCATCATACTCTATATTTTCTCCGTTCGCGTTTTTGACTTCAAGAGTTGCAAATGGTTGGGAACCTGGAAGGTCATACATACTGACGCCAAGTACCTTACAGTTTGGATCAACAATATCCATTGTAATTAACTTGGAGAGATCCAAGCAGTTTCCTGCTTGTGATTCCTTGCAAGCATCCGAAAGATCAGCATTATAACTCTCCAGAGTCTGATTCTCTTCTATTTGATAGTTTAGATATTTTATTGCGTAAAACGAGGAGACTCACTCTGTACAATAAATGCTTGCTCTATGTTTGGTCCACCACAGGTACTCGACAAAATCCTACACGATCTTGTCTTTCCCGAAGAAAAGATCATAAGGGTTGGGTAGCGCGTTCCAGTTCCTTCGGCTGAGTGCAGTTCAACACCTGTAACAGTCTTCACAAGGTAAGATTTTCCACCGCTTTCATGGCCAAAGATAACCAGTTGCTTTGTTTGAGGATCTTGCAGAATGCTTTTGACTTCGCTTTCAGGAGAGTCTGCCAGACAACGGCGAGAAGATGTGATCCATGTCAATGCCGCACTACTGTTTTAAGTTACTAAGTTAGTACTTTCTCTTGACCATCACTACCTACCGATCAGCATGGTGCACCTGTTTACCAGTTGTGATTGGGTGAGATGCGTTGGGTCTTCTCGGTGGCGAAGAAGGGGGAGTACTTTCCTCCTTTCCATTCCAAGACAACCTTTTCATTTTGGGAGACAATATGATTCGTGAGTGTTCCATGCTCTACAAATAGGCACCACGTGCAAAAGAGCGCTCTGCACGTGCAAAATTGTGAGAAAATTGTGGACACTGGGCAAAATACGGTTCAAGAATTTGAAATTCAGATTTCCAATCCAATGAAACTAAGAAGAAGAGAAGGAGTAAGCGGTGCGGGGCAACCCCGTGGGGTAAACTCGGACCCGAAGCGTCGGGGGTCGGGTCGGATTTTGCCCCGAATACCCCGTCGGGGTAGCCTAAGGTACTTTCTTCCATATGTTACGTGTGTGTTTCCTTGTTTTTCTTTATTTATATCTAAAATGAGAGACGCAATAAATGACAAGATTGTGAGATTAACACTGTATTTATTAGTGCAATGAGGATAGTTGGGGTATTGGTGAATTATCTGTTTAATGTTCGGGTTATTTATAATTGTCGGGGCACCCCGAATACCCCGAGAACCTGAACTGGTCATCCGGGTTTGACCCCAAAACCGACCCGAACCCGCACCGCTCGCAACTTAGAAGAAGAGGAGAGAAAATCTAAAACTGAATGTGAAAATTTGATCAAAGGAACCTGACGCAGTGGTGACCTCTGAGTGTCTGCACTTTAAGTGAAAGAGTGAAGCTCGTGAGCAAAAGGCCAGAAAGGAAAAGTGGCATTTCTTCACCCAAATCACTGCGAAGCTCCTCGCATCTTTCCTCGTTCACTACACATGGCCTACGTCCCCGCCCTCGCAAACGACAACACCAACATCAAGATCAACGACGTACCTCTCAATGCTCTTGGTCAACATGTAACTGACATGGTCGTTGGTCGTTTGCAATTGGTTCCAGCTGGCGGACTGCTTGCAGACAAACAGAATGCGATCCGAGGCTACATTGAGGGCAATGTTGCAACCCACGCTATTCAAGGTAACCACTACGGATTTGTGTGTATTGCTGGGATCCCATTCATGCCTGCCCACGCCTTCTTGGCTCTCGTTGCACAAGCCCAAGCGCCACCCGGGAACCACCCTCCCGTAGGACCATTTCCAGCAGCGGCAGCGATTCCCCAAGCTCCAGCAGCCTCACTTGCACCTGTCGTTCCTCCCGTAATGCCTGCTGTTACTACTGCCACCCCCAATTTCGACATCGGGCTCGATTTAGCAGGCCCTACTAAATCTCCTTTGGTAATTGACCCCTGATATCTTGTGTAAACTTTCTTACACAGTTGAGCTACGGGATTGAACCGAAGGCTGCGGCCGCTGAACTCGGGTCAAGGAATTGGGGCCTGAGGCTAAGCGAACAGTTTGATTCGTGGATCCTGTAGGTTAGCAGTGGCGGGTATCACAAGTTTGCATCAATGGATGGATCGAAAGTGAGTCACTTCCTTGCACCCATGCCGGAAACAGACTGCCAATGCTGCACCCAACCTTGATGAGCAACTGGGTTTTGCTCCAAGTCTACAGACTCCAATGCTGTCCAGCGGCGCCCAGTTGTCACATTGGACTCATGACTAGACCCTTCTCTTGTGTTCTACCCCAGTCCAGTATTCTGTCTTTTATTTCCACAAAAAGTGTTGCCAGCTAATGCTGATGTTGGGGTTTCCCCCTCAGTTTACTATTCTACACCCATTTGTTACCAGCTGTTGCTGTTGTGGCCCCAACTCTGTCCAGCAGAGCCCAGATGCCCCAAGTTTTCCCAATATTTTGGATGTTTGCACAACTGAATAAATAGATGATTTTCCGATTGATTCCTTACTGGGTTGAGCGTAGAGATTACCTACTACTCCCCTCACACTTCGCTTTTCTAAATTTCCTATGAAAATAGTTGAACCACTACTTTAATGCCGCTCTCCTGGTTGCATCTCATGCGGAATACAAGTGCAATGGGGAGGACCACGTCAGAGACAATGTCTTTGATTCTCCAGAGTCTGTCAAGGATGCAGTTGCTGATGCTGTCAAAAAGGCAGGTCTGGTGGAGGCTGTGGATCTGGCTGCTCATGTTGCTCCAGACGGTTCTCAGCTTGTGACCATGGACAAAATGTCACTCTGGAAGCAGGGCATGAATGCCTTCGATGCTGCCATCAGAAAGCCTCAAAGTGCCAAATGGAGTGGACTTCAAATGGCCCAGGATTTCATGCAATTGTTCCAACCCAAGTCTCGCAACCCTCTCCTTGAGGAAATGTGCAAAGTCGGTTCTATCCTCAACTCTCAGTTCCTTGTCGCCCAACGCCTTCGTGATGCCACTTCCCCTGAGCCTTTGGGGAACAATTACCGTACCAGTGCTCGAGGATTTCTGAGACCGCGTCATTCCAACAGTCACTCCCGTGGTTCTGGCTACCGGCGTCAGACCGATCGTGATGATCGCGAAGATTATTGTCGTCATGAGGACGATAATGATGACTGTCGTCGTGACGAACGGGACGACTATGATCACCGCCGCAACGACCGTGAAGACTTTGGAAACAGACGAGCGGGTCGTGCGGGTAACGGTCGCAGATAATGTCACATGCCTATTTCTTTGTTTCTTACTGATTCCAGTTGTCACCATGGGCAAGCTGATGTTATGATTTACCAGTTGCCACCAGGGCAATCTGAAGTTACTAAATAAAGTCTGCGTTTAAACGTTATTACAGCCCCCTTTGCTCTCCTTTCCCTTTCTACTCAGTAATGGTAAGCACACAGCCAGTTGGAATTAAGTATTGGAGGAGCAGGCCTTCCAGGCTCCCTTTTCTTGTGGGCATGTTGACGCCCATTACTGAATATTTGACTTTTGGGTCTTTAAGTGAAAGAGTGAAGCTCGTGAGCAAAAGGCCAGAAAGGAAAAGTGGCATTTCTTCACCCAAAACGCTGCGAAGCGTTGAGAATTTCAACGCTGCGAAGCGTTGAGAATTTCCGAGTGCCGCCTCCTCCCCATCCTTCCACCCTTGTAAAACCCATCCATCCCATTGGGAGTCTTGCCGCAACCCGGCATCTCTTAAGGAATATTGAGGTATATCTTCTTTTATTTAATGAACTAATAAGAGGGTTGCAGCAACCCTCATTTTATGTCATTCATGTTCACATTGGGTTCGACTCCCAATGGAATGGCATGGGTTTTTGATACAAGTTCCGTGAGAGGAGCGAGCCTTCCAGGCTCCCTTTTCTTGCAGGCGTGTTGACGCCCATTACTGAATATTTGGCTTTTGGGTCTAGAAGTCAGTATTACTAAGGTCCTTTGGATGTCCATATTTATTGATGATTGTTCTATAACAAGAGAAGAAATGAAGAAGTCGCTCTTGACATAACTTTCAGACGCTCAGAATAGAGTCTGTGTCTTAGAATTACCCAAGAATTTTTCTTTCATCCTTTCCATTGAACTTGTGCTAGATTTTATGAAGTAAATTTCACAGCAAAAGGGCTGTTAGGATGGGCAACTTGTGTGTGTTCCTTTTGCTTGTTGTTGAAGTCATCGACTTCCTTCTCGTGTTTCAGAACAGAATCAACTAATGCGTTGTGATTCAGTTGATTCATCTGGAAAACAGCCAGATCCGACGGCTTGTCAATCTCCACAGTTACTTCGTAAGACTGCCCACCATTCTCGGTGGTGACTGTCTTTTTCACCATTATAGGCTTGGGAGCGGTTGTGGGAGCAAAGATCTCGTAGGAAGCGAGTACAAGTGTGGATTGGAGTTCAGGATTGACGAGAGACAGGTAGAGTTGCCTGATGTAGGCCCTGTTCTCATCAAGCAACGTGGACACCATGTGTGGCGTGAAAGTATCCACAGGCTTGGGGCGGTGAACGTCAGTGGTGTTTACAGTAGACTTGCTTGACCCAGTCATTAACCGCGTAGTTGTGTTAGGACAGGTGACTTGTGTGGCAGGGGCTGGAAGAGTTTGTTGTGAAAAAGCATCACCTGTGCAATCCACGGACAGATGGAAGTGGTCAGAAGCGGAGTTCCTATCAACAAGTAGATATTCATCCCCCCCCCCCCCCCTAGGTCATGCTCTCCCTAGCTACACTCTACTTGAAATAAAAGCACACTGGAAATCGTCATTCAGTGGTCCCTCCTGGCCTCAATAGTTCTGAACGCCGTATGAACTACGCTCTCAAGACTCTAAGATCTCGGTCATAAAATGACTAACTAGAATAAACACATCATAAATCCTCGCTCACCCAATCCCTTCCTATAATCCAGTCAGTCCGTCGACCTTCTTATAATCATACACATCACTATCCGACCTACTCTGAGGCGCAAGCCCTCAAAGATCAACTACGCTCCTACAACATGTTCACTATTATTTCAGTAGAAGCCGCAATCCCAAGTGACATTTCCGTTCTAGTAACCGGCCCGCTCATACCCAAGTTCAATACACAGTACCCACTGCTCTAGGTTATGGTTCCGTTTGAAGTCTAGAGTAGATCAACATACTAAATTACTAGCTCATCCATAATCCTCCTTGTAGGCGACAAAGATCCATAATCCATATTGAGTACCGCTCGACATTTCCTACTTCCCTTGATTCAACACATCCAACACCTCAAACCTTATTATAATAACGACACAATCCTGTAACAACATTTCAACCTATGCTCCAGTATTGTGATTGGTGAACTCGTTGATAATCAGATTCCCTTCTGAGTCCTCCATAACTCAGCTGACTAGTTAGTCTTCGTTACCAAAGGTTACTTGCTCAGGGTAGTCGTCCAAGACACTGGTCTACGGTGACGTCTCCCGAAGAGCGGCTACGCCCATCTGTATCCCGTATTCCCCCTCGCTCATAGAAGCACCCATAGCTTCCCCTTCTCTCCACTCAAGAGGCCTGCTCTTTTGTTTCCAGTAACTTTTTATTTCCATTGTTCCCTGGATTCCCCAATCAAAATCAAAAACAACACAACAGTAAAGATAATGAAAAGAAGTTAAATAAAACGCGCGAAAATCTAAGTCTAAGTCTAGTCTAGTCAAACTCCCTAGGAACCCATAGAAACCCAGCAACTACACCCTGTGCACGTTGCAGTTCTGGTCTGGAATCTCCACACAACCCCGTCACGCTCACCCTGATGTCACTTATCACACTTCCAACTACGTTAGTCGGTTCTGTTGTGGAGTTCTGTTGTGGAATGGTGAGGTAGTGGGTGCAGACTACCATAGTTTGTGTGGTCATACAGCACCCTATTGTCATATTGCATGTCAAATTTTCTTTGTACGTTTTCAAACAACAACACACTGCTGAAAACGGAAGTTGACGTCGTTGGACTGGAGATGAACGATAAAGGCCGCTCATGTAAACAATCTGTGACAAGTCTGTTATTGTAGGAGACAGCCTGCAGTTTGAAGCTGTAAAACTTGTAACAGAAAATGGGGTGAAGGCCTTTCTAGTTACCACAGACGGTTCAAGCTGTTGTGTTGGGTTTCTACCAAAGTTTTTGATGGTACAGTCTGCAAAGTATGTTGGAAAGACTTGGAGAGTTGCTGTGTTGTACACAAACAGCAAAAAACAAAGCTTTACATGCACTATCTCACCAAAACGGGGGCATAGCTTTGTGCATAGAAGTAAGGTCCAAATAAATTCTTTATTACTCAGCTCATTCACTCATTGTCATCATCGTCGGAACCATGTTCTTCATTTTCAAACATCACATAATTCTCGATGTCTCTATCCTCATTCAGTCTGTCTCTATAAACTGCCTCACCAAATTCAACTAAATAATCATCATGACTTTCACCTTCTTTCCGATAGCTGACTGTTGGTTGTTCATGAACCACATTGTTTGCAAATTGAACATACGATCTTTGAATGGTTGATTAATTCCGACAATGCACGGCTAGGGGAGAGGTGAGTGAGGTTGTGATGAAAACAATGCTTACTTGGGCTTTAGATGTGGTCCCTGCAGGAATATGAAGAACAAAGTTGACCACAGATGCCATCAAGTACTCGTTGTGGAGCCAGGACTGTTAACATTCACAAACCCAAGGCTACCCATGGAAGTTGTGCTACAGCTGCTTTGGCTGTTACTGCGTCAGGCTGTTCTCTTCCAGCTTTTGTCATAATTCAAAGGCAAGAAAAACGCCTGTGTATATTGCAAATGCACCACAATTCACAACAAGGTTGGTTCCAAGAAAGCTCTTTTCACTGCTCAAGCAAATGCCTGGTGTGATGGAGTAGCTATGGAGGCTTGGGTAACAAAGGTAATGAGGCTGTTTGCTGCAGAGGAGAAGTCACATGTAGTTCCACAAAGTCGGAGACTAGCTGGGCATCAACTGTTGGAGTCTGCAGATTACAACCCTGGTATGTGTAGGCTTAATAGGGATTTGGGAAACAATCTTATTGGAATACGAATCTTAATAGAACAATTTAAACGCCAGGAAAATCACCTGAGACCTCCAATCACAAATCTTTCCATCTCCCCTATCAGCCTCCGCTCACTTATCCCTTGAACACATATGTGAGTGATATAGATGCTGATTGAAGTTTGATTGGGCTTGAATCTTGATTGAAGTCTTGTCCCAATAAAGATTACGCATGTTTCCAATCTTTCTTGCATTCAGCTTGTAAACCCTAAAATTACTTATTCAACATCAACCCATGCATTCTGGGCAACATGAGTTCCTGCCCTATCTGCCAAACCATTTTGCTGCATAATTCGCTCAATATAGGCGCGTACTTGATTCATTTGCCTTTGTAGAATTACAGCTGGGTTTGCATTTGTGGTTTTGGAGAAGTCCGGGAACTTGGCCAAAAGTCAAACAGCAATCATATGTCTGGTGAGTGGTGTAGCTGTCACCTCAAACTCTGTGACAACTTGCACAATGTAGGCACCAACAGTGTCCTCAGATTGCATGGGTGGGCCCTTGTGGAGAGTCTTCTTCAATTTCCCTTGTTTCTCCAGTGCTGCCTCCTGTTGGATCCACTTCTGTAACAATTGGCGTGCAACACCAAACTCAATTGCAGTTTGGTTTATATTGTTTGTCGCGTGTGCAACAAGGATTAAAAACTTCTCGAAAAACGTGACACCCCCGCCAACAACACCATGCAGACGCAAACAACGCCGCGAGGCTTCCGCGCGCTTGCCGTGGCGATTGAAGCCCTAGAGCGGGGGCGTGCGGGAGCCGAGGAGTTAAAGGGACGAGGGAGCGAGAGGGGCGAGGGAGACGGGCCGGTGCAACAGGAAACACGCAGCAACAACAACCGCCAAACCCTCAACAGGGAAGTACGCAGCAGCGACGGAGGCAAAAGAGAGCAATTGAGACACGGTGAGGGACGCGAACGGCCAACAGGAGCTGGGCAGACGGGACGAGCGGGACAGGAGGGTCTGGCGGGACGGACGATGGGGCAGGTTGGAAGGCAGGGGGTACCGGGAAAGCGCCAACAGCAGTGTGGCTGTCTCTGCAGACACTGCGCTGCTGCGGCAAATCGCGACAGGTATGTCTGCTGGCCTACTAACCCCCTTGTCGAAACAGATCACTGCCGGACCGACCCCCACCACCGCCGCCGCCACCGCACACCCAGCCCTCGACAACTTCGCAGCAACTGCAAAGCCACCGAAAGCCACGAATGCCGAGACGGAGCCTGCGATGAGGGAATGGGAATGATGCTGGAGCTGTTAGTGACATCACTCACTGTGGTCGTCACTGGGGAGCAGGGTCTCAAACATGGACCCCGGCACTGCTTGCAATATGCACAGGGCCCCCCAACCTGGTGTGCTGATACAGCACAACCAGTCCTCTTTTTCACACCCAATACAATGAAACCAACAATACAAATAAAAAACCAACCATACATCCAATTTAATATAGAATGCTGCAGAAAATACCACCTTGGGCTGAAATTGCCCCGAACCCATTGGTAATGTCGGTCCCAAATCCAGCTTTATTTACTGGCCAGGAAAGTGAAGGAGACAACAATATTGTTATTAACACACATCAAAATAAAACTATACTTACCAACACAACTCCATATCACCAAAACAAAAGGGCTAGAGAAGATGACGACATTGAGAACAAACTCAAGAAGATTATGGTTGGAGAGAAGTCAATCAATAAACACATCAACCCCAACAATAAAAGGAAAGCTGAGGAGTGGAACCCAGAAACTAACAATGGAAACGAAATGAGTAAAGAATCGAATCCAAATAAAAGAACAAACCGTTGTAGCAATCAACGAACTGGAAACAACAAGAGCAATGACAGCGATGATGACAGTGGCAGTGAGAGCGAGATTGAAATCCCACTGCGAAGCGATAGGCATGCTGCAGGCTCCGAGCAAGCAATTAAAGCGGCCCTGGACAAAAGGAGAATTCGATCATTAAAAAAGAAGGAGAAAGAAGAAAGGGACGCAGCAACAAAAGAAGAACATGAGCACAACATGCCAAATGACAACACAGATATCATATGTAGCGAGTCTAGCATAGGAAGCATACCAGCCGAGGTTGACACTGAACTTACAAATACCCTAATTAACAACACTAGCATAGGAAATACACCAAACGAATCTGACTTCTTTGGGAGTGGCAGTAATTTTCTCAACAAAACCAAATCAGAAACGGAACTGAGAATAGCAACATACAACTACCCACACCTCAACACTGCAAAATCCGTGTTGATTGCCAAACTTGTTGAAGATTACAAGATAGACATACTAGCACTTCAAGAAACCAAATGCAAGGAGTCAAAAGCCAAACATATATGGGACAACACAACAAGAGGACTATACACAGGAAAAGCGTATTGGACCAGTGCAGAAGACTACTCCGGTGGAGTAGGCATCCTAATTGCACCCACATGGAACAAACATGTGATCCAAATTGAAAGAGTTGGCTCGCGACTTATATCACTGGTTCTTGCGTTCAAACAAGGCAAATTAAGAATTACCAACTTCTACTGGCCAACTGATGACACTCGCAACAACACAATGGAGTACAAGACCTGGCTGATAAATACAATGCAACAGGATGAAATGGATGGCACCAGTGGAGTCTATATGGGAGATAGCAACGAAGCAAAACACTCGATAGATGCCATGTCCCTGAGAACACACCAAAGGCCTCCCAAAAGAAACAGCATACTTGACATTCTCTCAAAGACAGGGCATGAAGATGCATTCAGATTAGTAAATGGTAACACCCAACAGTTCACAAAATTCACAAAACACAACAACAAAACAGTACAAGCCAGCCGAATAGACAGCATATGGATCAACAGCACACTCACTGGAAAAATCACACACTGTGACAGCGTAACAGAGTGGTATGAATACCAAATATCCGACCATGTACCTGTAATAGCATGTCTAACAACACAAGACCTGTTCCAGACCGGCTCAGAATATGCGTGTCCCAAACGAAAGATCCTTAACCTTGAGGCAATGACAAAAGAACTCTGGGAAAACTATGGGAAACTCACCTCTGAGGCCCTAGAAGCCTTGAACATACTCCCAAGAGCACAACTTCTTCAGGCAAAATACCCTATGCAACAAAACAATTTACAATTCATTCAAGAACACAGTGAAAAAGCAGCAGCAATGGGTTGTTCACCTCCAGCCACAAATGAGAGACTATGTGATCTGAAAACTAAAGAAGTTGTCATGAAAGAACTGACAAATATCATCACTGACCTTGAACGTACAATACTAGAAACAGCTAAAACCCTGATTCCAACAAAGACAGTTGGGGGGAGACGGGCAGAAGAAATTGTCTGCAATAATTATATCAAACTATACAGCCGTCTAGAAGAATGCCTCAAAGAAGCAAAACAGGCATCAAACCTCACTGGCAGGATCACTGAACAGCAAAACAAATTGCTGATACTACAATACCAAGTGGCCAAACACAAATACAGCACAGACCCACCTAGAATGGGAAGCAACATCTTGATAAAAAATGAACTAAAACAGAAAAGAATTCAATGGCTCACAAAAGAGAGAGACTCAGCAAAGAAGTTGATGGAAGACAAACAGAAGGAGATCACAGAAGCCAACATTAAACACAACACTGACAAACGTGATCACAACTGCAAAGAAAACCAAGGAAAATATATGAACAGCATGCTCAACAGAAATAGCAATGTCAGACTAAACAAAATCCAAATGAAAGATGAGAATGGTAAATCCTATATTGAACATGAGCCAGCAAAGGTTCTTGCTGAAACTGCAAGAGAAGTTGAAATGTGGTTTAAGGCAAGACCTGATAATGAATTCAGCAGTGACTCAATATTTGCAGAGGAATACAAACCAAGGCCTGAAATTGACTCAGACATCTTCCTCACTATAGACAATCCAATAACGGAGGTGGAAGTCATGGAGGGCCTTAAATCAATGGGGGCAAACAAAGCACCAGGTGACAGCAAAATTCAAAGGGAATTGTTTCTTCATGGAGGCCAAATCTGCATCCAAACTCTCACAATTGTAATACAAATGTGCATAGACTATGCTGACTCACCTGATCAATGGCTGCTCAGTATTATAAACCCAATCCCAAAAAGTGAAGACTGGGGAGCTGACATTAAGAAAACAAGACCAATCGCCCTTTTAGAAACAGCATACAAGCTACACGAGATGATAATATACCTTAGACTCAAACCAATCTTGCAAGAAAACAATGTCCTGAAAGGGCGAAACTTCTCTGCACTCCCGGGAGAATCAACAGACCCGGTACTTCACATTATACAAGCAGTTATTGACACATGTGTTGAGACAAACGGAGAAGCATATATACTTTTTTGCCTGACTCAGTAAGCTCAAAAGCAGTTATGCGGTCACATAAGCGCATCAAGCTTCCTTACAAATACTCAGCATGGAAATACAACACACAGAAACGCCTCAAGGCCAAGGTGAGAACTGCAGTTGGCGAGACAAATACCATCACAGTTGGCACCATGATCCAACAAGGATCAGTACTAGCACCAATTGAGTGGAGAATATTCTGGGATACACTGCTCTGCATCCTGGACAAGCATACACAAGGTGTGACACTAGAAGCAAAACAAAAAACTAAATTTGTGAATGGCGAATGGAAGGAAGATATCCTCTCAGAAGAAATCACTGCCCTTGCCTATGTGGATGATACAACCATTGTTGCAAAATCCTGGCAAGAACTGCAAAAACAAGCATCAATCATATATGAGTTCCAAGAAGGGAATACTATAAAATCCAACACCAGCAAAGTTAAAATCATTGCCATCAATCCAACAAACGAACACACACAATTCACTTGGGGTGATAACACCAGCATAGAAATCTTGAACCCAAAACAAGGAGAGAGACTACTAGGAAATTACTTCTCAGCAGATAACCTTGGCAAAACTGGCAGAGCAATGATTGAAAAGCAAATCAAAGACACAATTGAAATACTACAGACAAAACGCATAACAGACAAAGGCATAATACTCATAATGAACACAGTGCTACTGATGCAAATCAGATATAAATGGCAAACACTCTCCCTTACAGAAAAGGAGGTGGACCACTACTATAGTCTTGTCAAGAAGGTTGTAAAACAAAAAGCCAAACAGAAACAAACCATTGCCAATTCACTCCTAGAGCAATCCCAAATCTATGGACTGAAGAACTGGAATGACTTATACACGACAGACTTAGCAACAAACATCAATGTATGGATAAACTCAGATGACCTGCTGGGCCGTGTCATCCGAATCAGAATGGCTAACCTCCAGAACCAACTAGCACCTTTAAACATAGCAAGACATAATGTTTCGCGACCTTCATAAACTTGGGCAGCAAGCAAATTTGCACCTTCAGATGGTACAGATGTTGCTGGTACAGCCAAATAGTTCACAGCCATCCAGAACAAAACTGGGAACTTCTTACGGTTTGTTATCCACCAATCAGTACACACTTTACTTGCATCCCCATCACCTTCAGGATCAACGTGAATGGTCACAAAGGCGTCCAACTCACTAGTTACCTCAGAGATATTACCAGTTCCTGCCAGTTTGCTTCGATTATGTTTTGCTCGAAGGCGTGCATCTAATCCAGCTGAACTTGGAACTTGCAATGTCACAGTACTAGGCTGAGCAAGAACGTCAACAAAAGGAAGATAGTAGGGGTGGTCAAAGTCAAGAAATTTGACAAAATGAAAAGCGAACATTGGGGTGTTTGAAAAGCGAAGTTTCATCATTTTGAAAAGCGGGGTTCGAAACCTGTGGACAGGGATGGTCAGAGTTGAGGTTTCAAACCAAGGCCTCTTGAGGTGTTTTGTTATGGCAGATTAGGTGGTGAAAAGCGAAGTTGAAACGCAAAACTGAAAAGCGGTTCTCAAAAGCAAAATTGAAAAGCGAGGTAGGGGCTCGCTTTTGGATTCAAAAAGCGGATTTTGGACATTTCGAAAGTTCGCTTTTCGCACATTTGAAAATTGTCCAAAACACCCAACTTTGACCACCCCTAGTGTTCTTCCATCACAGTTTGAACCAAAGAGCGATCAATGAGGAACTCTGGATCTGCAGCGCCGCCCTTTCGGAGTGTTGGATCAAGGAGCTTTGCAATACGTGCAACATGACTGTCCATAATTTCCGCGTACGCTATAAACTTGTCGCGCATACATTCAGATACTTTCGAAATGACAGGTGAATCAGAGTCAAGTCCTTCATTGCAATGGCTAATAAGATCCTGAAATACCAATGAAGCCATAGACATTGTTGGATAAAGCTGGCCGCCAATAAACGTAGTATACTCTGCTGGAACACTCAACCAACTTGACACATCTTTTAGGTTCATCCAATCACTTTGCGATATCTTGTACAACTCCAACGTCTCCCAATGTGAGAACACTGTTGCATCAAAGGCCTTCTGACGCTTGATTCCCCCAACGCACATTGTATCAGTAGAGGTCCAGCAAGTTGTAGAATCTTCACATGGAGGCTCATAGGCTTTACCATGCATTGTTTTTGCAGTGCTGAACAAAGCAGTCATGTAATACTTTTGAGCAACGAATAACCACAACAAGATTGCGGAACTTGGCAATGGCCTCTTGAACTACTTCATGTACAGCCTTACAACCCAGTTGAATGGTATGAGAAACACACCTCAGCTGATGAGACAATGGCAGCGCATTATAATTCAGAGCAACTTGCAAATTATGGCCAAGTCTTTTCTGCGCCTTAATTGCGTCTGCTCCATTGTCTGTACAAGTTGCAACAATCTTAGATTCAATCTTGAACAGTACCGTCAGTTGAAAGAGGGCATCTCCAAAACGATCCCCCACGCCATCACCAGGAAGGACCGACATAAAGTCAAGGATGACAGTAAGGATTGATTTTGTGATGAGAGAAAGCCACAAATAGGTGACAACGTGCAGACCCTTTCTCTGAGGAGACGACCAGCCATTGAAAGACATACTTCCCTAATCAGTATTAACAACCAAAGTAAACAAGCAGCAACTGCAAACCTTTTGAGTCTTAGAAAACAAACAGAATACAAACTCCGTCAGCAGGTATTGTAAGCATACATACATGACTAAGATGCGGCGACGATAAGTAGCGGCACTCTTGACTGAGTACCATGGTACCTGCCGCTCTTGCAAATGAATAAATCCGGCTGTCTCTACATGAGCTGGAGGAAGAACACATTTGATTAGATACTCTGTGATAGTAGTGTCTTCCTTGCGATCCCTGGCGGAGCCAATAGGTACTTTACTATTGATTGTAGGCTGTATTGTTCCCTCGGTAGTGCCAGTTGCGGCCTTGGTAATACTGTGTACACGCATTAAATGCTTGTCCATGGTGGAGTTCCCTGTGGAGGCAGCGTACACTTGATTGCGTTTTGAAACTTGAGAAACAGGTGTCTTGTCAACGGTGTCTGGAAATGGAATGAGAAAAGAAACTGAAAGTACCGTCGTCTACAGCTCCAACTTCTCCCTCATTAATTTCGGCGACAGAGGTATCTATCCCTTCGATATCACCTATATTGTCTAAATCATATGTATCGCTCTCCTCTGAGTCTGAGCCATTGTCGTCAACTTGAGAACCGCTGAAGTTGTGGGCGTAGGAATGCCAGATGCAATCACAACTGGTGGGGTAGGGGGTGCAGAGGATGAGCGCTTAGGAGTTGAATGCCTGAGTCTGACAACTGCCGGATTGATTGACGAAGCACGAGTACTGCTAGAAATCAAAGGAATACTGGTTGTAGACGCTGTGTGTTTGTTAAGTACTCCAACCTTATTCACGAGGGTACATAGATGTAGCGTACCTTCGTCGTTTATACCTCGACCTCGTTCACTCATTCTTTGAATCACAGATAATTTTGATTTAAGCAGCTTCGCATCTTTATGGTGCTTATGAGGCAATTTGTGACCTAGCACTTCAAATTAGAGCTTTCAATCCAGACTGTTGAGTGGAACCGGTTTCAAGCGGCGTGTACTTTATTAAATCAGTTCCAAAACCGCTCAGTCAAATTGAAATCAGTTCAGGGAAGTTCGGTTCGGTTTCAGCGGTTCCATCGGTTTGGAACCAAACCTGGTAATGTGCTAGACAACAACAACAATGACAACAACGTGGAGGACAACGACAAGGAGGACGAGGGCAACAAGGGCAACCAAGGCAGCAAGGACAACAACAACACCAAAGACAAAGAAACCTGCCACAAAGATGTGACGCCAGGCAATACGCAACCTTCCTGTCTCTATGTGTCAAGGATTGTATTAAACACTGCCTTTTTGTTGACTCATTCACTGGAGAGCCAGATAGAGCAGTACACAGTCGAATTTATTTGCTTCTCAGTCATGCTTGTGGATTCAAGGTTGAGCCGTTACTCTTTTCTGACCCAACTCAGATGTATGAAGATCTGCCACTGAAAATCTGTAGGTCTTCAATCAGGATTCCACGGGAAATTTTGGTGGAGATTCTTTGGAACGTTCCTACAGGGTGTGAGTCTGTGAATCAAGCAAGACCCTTCAAAATGTTGCGGGGCATTTCCAGATTTTGACACTGGTTTGCGTCAAAGGCAAAAATACTTATGCCATCATTGCCAGAAGCTCCATCATGAAGATGTACAACGATGAGAAGGACAGAGTGGATGATTTGCGTGTAACTGCTGCCAAGGTCCAAGCCACACGTATGTTGCTGGCTGCTGAGAAAATTCTACTACAAGAGTCTTGCAGGCTACCAAACATGTAATTACCTTGGTCAAGGACAATTCAAGCAACAACAAGGCCCTCAAGAAACTCAAAGATGAAAGTCTTGGAGACAGAAACTGCAACCAAACAACAACAAAATGCACAAAAAGACGCAGTCTCACCTCCACGTGTCTGCTGTGTTGGTTGGTGGGATCACAGAGTAGAGTCTTGCAGAGGCTAGGGAAATGTTGGTGATAGGGAGAGAAGGAGGAGTAGTCGCACAGGAGTTGCATCAACAACGCAAACAGAGCAAAACATCCTCAAAACAGTGGGAAAGTTGAGTAGTTGACTGCAGAACAGAGGAGCTCCGACAAGACACAAAAGGAGGAGACGTGTGTCACCATCGCCCAAACAAACCAACCCAACAACCCAACACAAATACTAACAACCCACCACCTCAACAAAAACCTAGGAACCATAACTACTACAAAACAAAACAAAACAAAACAGTTGAAACAGACCTACCAAAACTTCCAAACACAGGAAATGGAACAACACATCTCCCCCTCCACAACGTGAAACAACAACAGGCACAACAGCCACACAAAAATAACTGGAAGGAAATTGAGGGACTGTCAAGGGAAGCGCAACAGCCATACACAAGCTAGCAACACAAAAGGAACTCAGTGCTGACACCAACCAACGTGAAAGAGCGAACAGCCAAACCACATTCTTGCACTTGGTCTCACCCATCTTGACTTCAGCAACTACTACCAAACCACCATCAAAGCCAAAATCAGTGACTCAATCTACACTGTGCTCAAGGAAGAAGTCAAGGACATACACAGCTACATCATCTGCAACAGTTAGGCTCAATTCAGACGCCTCCTTGATGACCCCATGTACTGCTACATCCCCAACCTTCCAAACATCAACATGCCTCACACTTCAGTTTTAGTGAGAAAAAGACTCTCTCTTTTTGTGGCAGTAATTCGGAGCCCAGTAGTGGGACAGAGATGACTATGAAGTCATCATTTTCCTATTTGAACTCCTGCTTGCACCCTCGCACGCTCCAGCTCATACAGCAAATATGAATGTCCAGACTCTCTGGGCCAGAACATACTATCTCTCCCCCATTCTCCATGTTGGCTCCTGTGGTCCAATACATACTCCACACCAAAGTCAAATGTGCCCTAGTAGCACCAGCTATTCATGATAGCTGGTGGGTACAAGTCAACATTGCAGCCTCACACAAGCTCCTCCTTGGAAGGAAAGGAGAACCAGAAACTATCTGGGCTACAACACCTCCCAAAAATCTATCACCCTGTCCCCAACACATATGATATGTGGTGTTTCATCATAGCTCACCAAGTAAATTCAACTTATAGCTTTGTTTCCATTGCTCTTCTGTCACAGCCTTGTGCTTTCTGCAGCAGACCCAATACAAGAGACTCCCTCTTCTGTAGATTCTGTAGCAGCAAGTTTAAAACCTTTGAACCAGCTGGCACCTGTGAAGTGGATGAGGAGTATATTGCCTCCTCAACCAGTAGCAGCAGAGATGGCCCTTTTGCTTCCTTCCTGCAGGCCAGAACAGCACAACTACAAACCAATGGCCCAAGGAAGAGAGTCAACACAGCATGCAACCTAAAAGTCTGTAAAGTGAGAGCAGCCCCAAATTTCATAATAGCTGCCACAAGCAAGCTGCACACAGGCATGGAAGAGCTGGGTTGCAGAAGACCCTGGGACCCCAGGTGGAACAGGCAACCCAACAAACACAAGCCAGGTGGAATACCACCTCAAGCGCCTGGGAGCCAAGGCTAATGAAGCAGGTGTCCTCCCCCAACAGGCCCTTCCCCTCTCCAGTAGCATCAGCAGAAAACTTTGGCAACAAGTGTTTTCTTGGATTGCAGAAACAAATTTTTAACTTATGCCTATCCTCAAACAGTAGACCAGGAGACCTAGTGAGATCGAGATGTCAGGGGATCTGATGGAGGGAGGGTTTTGGACTTCTCTTTTATTCTTTCTTTATTTATTTGTTTATTATCTAGTGGCTGTGTGGGAAGAAGCACGGAATGGGAAAATGTCAAAATAGAAACCACCTTGTGAACGAAGCAGCATGCGAATGGGCTTCGTTGGTGGAGGAGTATTGGCCAGGATCGAGAAGAAGATCTATCTGTCTCTTTTGCCCTCTATTATCTATTGGCAGAACAACATACATCAGTAAAACAAGTTTGGAAAAGAATTCTTTCCCATTTTCAAGGTTTTTCCAGGCTATCCTTTCAAATTATTTCTTCCCCCAAACAGTACCTTTTTGTCTAAATATTTGCTCTACCCCTTCAATACTTTATTTATCTTTCCTTTTCCTTATTCATATTCATATTTTCATCTATCCCTTCTCTCCCACTCTTGCCACTATTCAGCTATTCTGTCTTTTCATCTATCACTCTTCCCACTTTTGCCACTATTCAGCTATTCAGCTATTCTGTCTTTTCATCTATCACTCTTCCCACTTTTGCCACTATTCAGCTATTCAGCTATTCAGCTATTCTGTCTTTTCATCTATCACTCTTCCCACTTTTGCCACTATTCAGCTATTCAGCTATTCAGCTATTAAGCTATTCTGTCTTTTCATCTATCACTCTTCCCACTTTTGCCACTATTCAGCTATTCAGCTATTCAGTCTATTCTTTCAGATTCACCTTTAATTTGAAAACAAATTTATTTATGAAAGCACTTATAAATGATTTGGTAATAAAATGATTGAATTGGTGGAGGCTTTTTTACTTTTTTCCTCCCCTCTTTCCTGCAGCAGGGCGTTTTTTGGGAACTGTAGATTCCTGTGTTTCCTGAAGTGCAGAACGAGATGGCTCATCATCAGTGTCACTGACAGCAGCTGTGTTTTTTTGCTTCTTGGTAACCTTCTTTACTTTGGGAGCAATTGGAGCAGTATTTTCAGTTGCATTAGTCAACATAGTGAAAACAACTGCTTCATTGGAAGCTAAGACAGTGGCTGATGGTCCAGCTGATGTACTTGGAGCAGATGTAGAACTAACAGATGTAGGGTGAGCATCAAGATGTACTGGAACAGGGACTTGATCTGGTTGCCCAGTCAAGTGTGGTGAATCTGCTGCATTCTTTGCTAGGGAACGTCTCACAGCTTCTTCATTATTTACAGGGTTGTTCACAACTGCAAATGATAAATCAGCTGGGTCCAATAAGAATGGGTCCAAGGTGGCCAGTCCTGCTTGGAGAGAATCCAGATCTTGGTAATGCAAAAATTTACATGGTGCTGTATTTACTAGTCAACTAAATGTAAATAAAAAATGAAATAACTTACAGTCAAGAGAAGACTGATATGAAGATAGAGTAATTCCCATACCACTTAGAGATTCAACCATTTTGCTATATTCAGGTGATAGCTTATCTGTTGGAAGCATGTTCTTGAGGAAATAGTTTTTACCATTTGATTTAAATCCGGTCCCCAGGCCACGATCTGTCAAGTGCTCAACCTGGATCTCAAATGATGGCTTTGTCGATCCAGTGTATTTCTGATTGTTTGTATAAAGTTTCGAAATAACACGTCCTTCAAGTAACAACAGTGTTTGCAATAATCCATCATTTTCAGAAATACTTTTGCTGTCACCTGTTTTGTAGCCAAGGGTTTTTAACTCACTGCAAATTAGTTAATAATTGGATTTAACTGTCAAAGTAACTCACTCCATTAAAGCAGCACAAGGATTCCCCATTTGGATTGAAAGTGTTTTAAAACAAATTTTCAAGACAGCAATTGCAGATCTTAAACAGTCAGCTGGAATAATAAGCTGCTTCTTTTTGAAATCAGGACCCAATTGGTTGCTGACTAAGATGACATGATTCACCATTGGTTCCACTGACAAACTATTCCAACCAATGGGATAAGAAAGCGTCAAGTTGCCACTGGCATTGGTACCAGCTGTTACACCCAAAGCAGAAAGGACTGACGTCCACATATGCATGAAAGCAGCAATGACTCCAACCGTTCCAATACTTTTACGAGAAAATGCAATTTCCAGTTGTGAGTATTTCATCATATCTTTGGCTTTGAGGTTTACTTCTTGTTCATATTCTGAATGAACCACTTTTGCTTCTGGACTTAAGACAAAAATATTTGGAGAGTTTCCCACTTGTAAAGATGATCGAAACCATATCCACTGTAGATGATGTGCCATAGCTGAAAGTGAAGCAGGTGCAATCAAATCTGTAGTTGGTGTTCGTTCATTATAGTCGCTGAACTGAAGCATACGTGCAGCCAAACCATTTGCCTCATTGTTGTTGCCACGCAGAAATGCAGACATATTTTCAGGCTATTGTTTTGAATCAGTACAGTTAAAATGAGCTTGATTGTACTTACAACAGCAGCTCCAGTCAACACAACACGTGTACAAGGCAAGGGCAACCGTTTTTCACCATCACTCATATTCCGTGTTGTAACACGGCTCACTTCACCTCCATCAGCAAAAGAAAAAGCCTCGGTTCCATATCCATGGTTTTTACTTGTAAATGTGGACAAAACTCCCTGATATAATCATTTAGCTAGTTTTATATCACACTAATATCCTCTTTACCATTGCTTCATCATGATGCTTGATGCAGAACCCATTGTTGCTGTCCAGCATTACATTAAATGCTGCTGGAGTAGCTATGGGAGTGTAGTTTGGAAGCGGGACCTTGATATCAATTAATTTGATACCAGTAATCTGAACATAGGGAGTAAGTTTTAATAATTGTTGATACAGTAAGCATACCATATCAGCTGCAACCCGATTATTAAAGTCCATCAGACCTGACTTATTTGAACCAGATGGAAGTGCCACAATAGGCCAAATAATTGTCTGCTTTGAGTGATTTTCACTGAACTTCACTTTGGAGTGAGCGAGAGAGATGCAAGACTGAATGAACAGTGTTACTGACATAATAGCAACAATAATAACACCAAACATTTGCAAACAGGCCTCCTAATGCAGGCATTATGTCACTCATTCCTTGAGAAGCAGCAACATCATTGGCATAGGCAAGTAGAAGTGCGGGGAAGTTGGACTTGTCCAGCTGGATTGTTTTGGCTAGAATGTGTGTTTGAGACACAATTCTCCGCTCAAGCAAAATCTTTTGCCGGCCTGCATTTAAGTAGTCCAGTGCATCTAATGGTGGAAGAGGCTCCTTTGTTGTTCCAGACAGGATGTTACCTGGGGTTGGGTTGGCTGACATTTTTGAATTTTTGAAAGAACCAAAAATTTGGAAGTTGCTGTCTTATAAGACTAAAAAAGCATTCTTATGATGCAATTGCATGTGTATGACATCATTAAGCATGCACTTGTATAGCCATTGTTACCACTTGTATACAATGTGCATGCTTTTTTCATACAGATGACACAATTGCATGCATTCAAAACAAAAAAAGACTATAAGTTTGGGCAATATCTGTCATCTTGTCTTCAATATTGTTACACACTCTGCTGTTGTACACTACAGAAATACTATTGAACATTACTGTTACACAACTCTACTCTTCTCTGTTACACAACTCTTGTCTTCCGTCCTTGCAACTGTTACACAACTCTACTCTTCTCTGTTACACAACTCTTGTCTTCCGTCCTTGCAACTGTTACACAACTCTACTCTTCTCTGTTACACAACTCAGCTACACTTTTATCATGCTTAAATTTCTCTGTGAGGCTACCTTGTATGGAATTTACACCATTCTACTGGCTATAGCTGGATTAGACAGACGCCGGAACAACTTATTTATGAATGATGTGAAAGCCATTTATCCAGCATTAAGTGATTATCAGATATCTCTGCTGTTGAACTTGTCATCAAGGCTTGCTGAACCAAAATTTGAAAAGCTTACTGGACTTATTTGTGAAAGTTTTATCACTGAATAACTGTTGGGCTCTCCAGTAATGCTTTACCCTCCCTTGGATTGTGGATCCTGTGGTAAAATAGTTAAGAGCCAACTACTTAAAGCTGGAAACAAAGCTATCTACACTGATGCAGGAACATTGCATGGCTGTGAGTAATGATTCACAATTACAATTATAATATTAACATTTTTTTAAGTAGAATTCAAGGTGCGGTGCTCAGCATGCAAAGCTTTCACATTTTATTCCTATCACACTATCAATGGAAATCGCCACTGGAACAAATCTGCGCTTTTGCAAAAGTACTTTGTGACTTCTAGTCAAACAGCCTTCTCCTTGACTCTCCTCCAACGCTTTTCAGTTCAACTATTAATTAGCAGTGAGACATTTAAGGGCTTCACAGACTCATACAACTACTTTCATAAATACATGCACTATTTTTCTACAAACGGCATGTCTACAAATGAATCAGTTGATATCAAAGACGATGATGAATTTGAGCATTCAGAAGAAAGAGAAGAAAGGGTACAAGATGAAGATGATGTTCCACTTCGTCTTGCCATGAATCGAAAACGTTTGGCAGAAGCTTGGTTTCACTTCAGCATTGCATCTGTACTTAATTGTCCTCTCCTGCAAATAGTAGTTTCGGAATATCCAGATCTTGGTAATATCAATGAATCACTTGCTTGGTTGAATCCAATTTTTCATCAGTACTTGCAAACGTGGTCTGCACACCACAATTGTTCCTTTCCAGGCTGCAAAGACTGTGTTGTTCTTGACGGAAATGCCAAATTAGCACATTCTATTTGTTCAGAGAAAAGAGGCACTCTAGTGTCGGGATACTGTGTTTCATACACTCCTGGCTGTACAGAGACTCCAATTAGCAAGAGTCGCTACTGCATGAAACATTCAATCGGGAGATTTGGGCTAGACTCTGATACAGATTCTGGGACTTCTGACTCTGAGAGTGATTTAATCACTGTTTCAACACCTGTTGCTACAACTGTTGCCAACATCTCCCGAATGACTCTTCGCTCACACTCACCTGTTGTCAATGCTGCAGCAAAAAACGCTCAACCTGGATCATTTACTCCAAAACATAAGTCAGTTTCAAATCGTTCACAAACCTCACGAGTTGACTTACGTGATCAAGACTTGCAGATGCTAAACGGAATTCCAGTGAGTATGCAAGGTAAAAAGAATGTATACAAAATGCGCTGTGTAAAGTTCTTGAGAAATGAGAATAAGTACTATGCCTGTGTGGATTGGGATGGAAGTGATCAAACAACAACAGAGCCAATGACAGCTATTTGCGACCTTGCATTGCGCAAAAAGTTAAAAGAATCTGATGGGCAGTGGATAGATCTGGTTAATAGCAGGTATTTATAAAACTATTTTGATAAATAGCTAATTTGTTACCAGGTATAACACTGCTGCAATACGAAAAACAATTCCAGTGGATTGTAACACACATAAAGATAATATTTTGAATCATATGAAAACTGCAGGAAACTTGGTTTTTGTACGGCCTTGCCATTGGATTCTGGAAGTAGTAGAACTTCCACGAAGTGAAGGACTTCACCAAGTCCATTACCACTTATGTAATTACATTGTGAAAACAGGACTTTCTTTCAATTGGGTTATCATGGACAATGCCTGCCACTTAGCTCCATGTGTAACTACAGCATTAAAATTGTACGGCAGGGAGCCATCAAATTTGATTCATGAGCTTGGGAGTCTAACTAATGCCAAGTAAGTTGTGTGGAATGCAATTGACTTGATCAACTGATTTCTGAAATTAGATTTGTCATTGATCGTATGCATGAAGTAGGGCATATACGAGCTGTTTGTCATGGGTTATATTCAGCAAGAAGTTACCCTGAGTTACAAAATGTCAACACAGAAGCTTGTGAGCAGTTATTCAACTGGTTTGGGACATACCGTCATGCAACTAGGCACATGAACGCACAAAGGTTTCGATTTTTTTGTTTGATGTTATGGTATTTGAAGAACAAGAAAGTTACAGAAACACAAGTATCAAAATAAACTATAAATATTAAATGAGTCCATGATTGAGAGTAAGATAAATAGGAGACCAAGTTGAATACCAAGTTGAATAGTTCAATAGTTCCAATAGAGGCAAGAGTGAAGAGATTCATAGGAATAGTTCAATAGTCCAATAGTTCCAATAGTGCCAAGGGTGGGAGAAAAGGGAAAGATGAATAGACTGAAAAGACTGAATAGCTGAATAGTGGAAAGAGTGGAAAGAGGGATAGATAAAAAGACAGAATAGCTGTAATAGCTGAATAGTGGCAAGAGTGGGAAGAGGGATAGATGAAAAGACAAAATAGCTGAATAGTAGCAAAAGTGGGAAGAGTGGGAGAGAAGGGAAAGAGGAATAGACTGAATAGCTGAATAGTGGCAAGAGTGGGAGAGAAGGGAAGGATAGATAAAAAGACAGAAAAGCTGAATAGTGGCAAGAGTGGGAAGAGTGGGAGAGAAGGGATAGATGAAAAGACAGAATAGCTGAATAGTGGCAAGAGTGGGAAGAGTGGGAGAGAAGGGATAGATGAAAAGACAGAATAGCTGAATAGTGGCAAGAGTGGGAAGAGTGGGAAGAGGGATAGATGAAAAGACAGAATAGCTGAATAGTGGCAAGAGTGGGAAGAGTGGGAGAGAAGGGATAGATGAAAAGACAGAATAGCTGAATAGTGGCAAGAGTGGGAAGAGTGGGAGATAAGGGAAGGATAGTTAAAAAACAGAATTGCTGAATAGTGACCATAGAGCCAATTGCTGAAAAAATTTGAACATAATGACAACAAAAGAATTCACAATGTTTGAGCAGTAAGGAAAGTATTTTCTGTAAAGTAAAACAAATCTTCTTTCAAAATTGAATCAGTTGCATCTAGTATACTAGAATGGATTATGAAAATACATATAAGAATTTAACTTATATTAGTTCCAGGAGAGGGATTTGTGGCTGAAACAAAGCATACAAATCTTTGAATGTACATTGATGTAATAGACAAAAGAAATGAAAAGATTCTAAAAGATCTCTTTCTCATTGCTGGCCATGAATGTGGTGGAGGGCGTCTGGAAAAGGACAGCATGCCACCCGACATACCTGAGCGATGAGCGAGGTGGCCTAGGTTAGTTTCTCCCCCTTTCAAGCATAGTGTCTAGCCTGAGTGTCTGGTTGACCTCCTGTAAGGGGTGGAAGGGAGGCACCATGACTGCAAGTACAAAAGGACAGGAGGGTTAGTACAGGTTTTAAATCTGGATGGTTTCTCACCTATCCAGACCTGTGCTACGGGAATAGAGACTGACCAACAATCAACCGGGGATCACTGGATGGGTTTGGTGAGGACAGTGATTGACTTCAGATGCGAACAGGACAGCTTGCGACAGGGATTTGATGTAATGTGGGCTTGGACCTACTGGACGGACTGTGGGATGGAGGGGACTTCCACTGGTGCATCCAAGATGCGGGAATTTGCGATAAGGTGACGTTTTCTTTTTTTATGTATGCTGAGTGAGATACTATTGACTACGGATATGGACAACCTGACATACTTGGCAACAACGCCAGTATCCCGGTCACAGAGAACCCCAACAGTAGGTCTAGCTTCCAGATACAGTAGGTCTGGAGTTTTGGTTACCATGGTCTTTGGCGAAACAGCAACAATCAACAAACCAGACAGATTTGTCATCAAGGATGCAAATGTCCTGAATGCTCTCTGACTGTATGTTACCAACTGCCACAAGTCCAGTTTCTCCAGAAAGTCAAATTTATAAGACATAATAAAGTTGACCTGCTAGTTCAGGGCATGTCACCAACGCTATCGCGGGACCCCTCTGTGATTGTTGCCCATAACTGAACTATTGTTTATTAGCAATAAATATTTTGTGACCTCTACCAAAAAGTTGAAAGTATGGAATCAAAGTTTGGCAAACTGAATGCCATTTACTCATCAATCACGTCATTTATACAAACATTACATCCTTCCGACATCTACTTCTCAGTATACAGGCCAACACACCCTTATCATACTTCAGGCTGCCCACCAATTGGTTGTGGACCCCGACATCGTCCCTTTTGATGCCTTCTTAATCCATCCAATCTATAGAAAGCACCTAGGTTAGCCTTTTGCTATGTAATGCACCTAATACAAACCTCTTGAACTTTTGGAGGCACACGTCACACTGGATAGTTTCCACTTCTGAACTATGATGTGTTGTAATAACATGTCGTTTGAAGTCATGTTTCCTCAAGAACTATAAAATTGAGAGTAATTATTAGTTGATGTTATAACTGGTTTCCTCTTAGATCCTTCGTCTCTCTTCTGCACCTCCATGCAACATACATTCTACTATAACATGTTTGCTTCGCTCACAAACTCACAACCTCTCGTTTCTCTCCTGACCATCTCATATCAAAAAATCAAACACTTACCGATCGACCACATTCAATACACAAGAACGGTTTCACAACACCAGAATTCTTTTCAATTCCTCCATGTCCTGAACTGTTCATACGCGGACTGCCAACATGACTCCCGGTCGAACTCCGATGACTTGTTTGAGAACCACCCCATTCACCGTCACTTGAGAATCCACTCTCAGAACCATTATTGCTGCTCACGTATCCGCACTGGTTCAAGATAGCGTCGAGACTCATTACTGAATAAGGATTGTAAGGTACTTGTTGTTGTTGTTGCTGCTGTTGCTGCTGTAGTTGAGGAGATGGGTTCATTGAGGGATACATTGAATTTTGATATAAAGCCTGATTTTGATTGAATGCATTCATATTGGTGGGATACATTTGATTCATATTGTTTGGGCTGATGAGATTTGAATTTGGATTGGGCGAGACAGGTCCGAATGAGGCGTAGTTACTAGTGACAGAGGAAGGGCGAGCGATAGGAGGCCGATCAAGGGAACCGAATCCAGGGGATTGGATGGGGGATTGTTGTTGTTGCTGATAGTTGTTGTTGTAGTCCATTGGCAGTAATGAGGGTGATACACTCAGGGCCAGGTTGCCCATTCGTCCGTGTATTGAAGCGCCAGAAGAAGAAGCGACAGGGGCGTCACGAGGAGACAATAGATTTGACATTGGCTTTTTGGAAGTTGAAGTTCGGGAGGCACCAAATATTCCAAGGGAGGGATCCATTTCCTGATCGTGGTCTTCATCGTCTGAGTCATGTGATTGTTGTTGTTGCAGTTGTCCTGAGCTGTTTGTGCGCGAGTTTGTTCGAGAGGCCGATGAAGTTCGGGTGAACCAGTTTCTCGAAGTCGGACGCGGTTCAGTCTGGGTCGGTGGTGCGAGGGCGGCTGGATCCTGCACCGAGAGCGATGATGCCGCCGATGAAGAAGAAGACGAGGCAGCAAATGGATTGATTCGTTTCCAGAAAGGCGGTGGTTGTTGTTGTTGCTGTTGCTGTTGTTGCTGTTGGTTGATTGCAGCCTGTTCGTCCGCACTCAAACAGTCAAATCGCTGAAGCGGAAGCGCATCAACAAGAAATGGATCCGGATTGGGGCCGCCTGCGTTCGATTCGTCAATGTTCGCATTCACGGCCGCCGCTGCGAGCGCAAGTCGCTGGGCTGGCGTCAACGTGGCAACTAGGGACAGCGCGAGGATCCCAAACTCATCATCGTTCGTGGTGGTAGCTGTGGCGGTGGTGGTGGTGCCTGGGTTAGAGTTTGTTGTCCCTTGTGCTGGTTGCATTTGTTGTTGCAGCGGCTCAAAAGAAAAGGAAAGAAGAAAAAGAACTCAAGTTGAAGGCTTGCAACTGAAACACGCTTGAAACTGTGATTGGCGGCTGGCGGCTGATTCTTTTCTTAAAGTAGAGAGTTCTGATCTGGTATCCCACAGCACCCTGCCACTTCATATTGCAGATATGGAGCGGACTTATCCGTCCATTCGTCACTGGGCCGCAACCATTTTCCAGACAGCTTCACACCTGATACGGATCCTGCTATCATTAAACAGATCCTCTGCGATGACGAAGACTCCGAACTTTATCAGCGTGTCGTTGATCAGGCATACAAAGTATTTCAAGACTTCTACTTCAAAAACTACTCACAGACCCCCGCCAGGACGAGCAATATGAACCCCTCAACTTTCTCATCCTTGAATGCCGCTTAATGGGCAGGTATGCAATGGAAGCCGCCCGCAGCTTCAAAACCCTTGACGTCCTTGACCGTCTTTGTCTTGAACACGGTGCAGATTGGGCTCCCTGCGACGATCCTCAAATTGGAAGATTCTTTCTGTACAGTAGCATATTATCGGACGCACTTGGAGAGAACTGGAAAGAAAAGTGGTTCCATATCATCAATGTCTCCATGCCGCTTTGTGGCGTCGCGAGGGGTTACCAAATAGACTCTCCAGACAATCCGTACGCGCTTCAGGATAGTGAATTGTTGGAGATTGTACAAATGGGTCTCATGTCTTTAAACCAAGAAGCCATGACTGCAATGCTCACACTCATGAGTGCAAGAAACCTCAAAATTGACTCTTGGTATATCTCTTATACGGATCGTCCAGAATATTGGAGACACGCAGTAATTAAGACAATTCGACTCGCGTTTCCTTTTATTGCTTTCGATGAGACCCGTCACTTTGATGGATTACCTCGCAAGTCTTTACCAGATATGGTGACTCCTTGTCACGACTCTCCTGAACAAGAAGCTGTAAATCTGAGAATCATGGATATTGTATGTGAGTTTTTTGAGTTGGACGCAGCTATTTGTGCGTTCTCTGGTGCACTTTTGAAGACAGACTTGTCCTGCAATGATAGAAGTCTCTTGCAGACAAAATTGGATCAACTTCATAGGAATAAATAGTGAAATTTGGGAATAATTGGCATTCATATGGGAATTTTTCGAGTCAAATGAAATCAATCGATGTTTATTAACCGCTCGTATCTTCAACTTTTGGCTTTGCCTTGCATCGGCCCTGTTCGTGTTTACGAAGTGCATCCATTCTGCTCAACACGTTGTCAAATAGAGTGTAAAAAAGCCTATTCAAGCTTACCTTCGGAAAGTACGGCCGCAAAGCTTACATTGAATAATCGGGGCGTCAGGGGCTGGGTGTAACGTCTGGATGTGACGTCTCAAATCGTGAAGCCTCATAAACTGGAAACGAAATATCAACGTCACTTCAAGCGAATAGAATGTCAAAAACATTTAAAATACCATTCTTCCACAAACAGGGCATAGTGACTGTTTGGGTTCATGATTATTGACACGCTGATTTGAACACGTTATATCAGAAGTATGGCCTTCGTCGTCCAAACTAATATCTCTCAAATAATTTACGTTGGTATTGCTTGAGTGGCTCTCTGATCCAACGAATGAAAACAGATCATCAAAGTGTGTCGACATTATACCAATCGAAGGAATTGGACGAGAATGGTCAGTGTGCAGCCCATTAGAATCATACACAGAATTAATGCTTCCAGAATGTATACGAGCGTTTTGAAACGCATATTCGAATGAAGCATCACAGATAGTCTCGTGAGAATCTTTTGACTGTGTTCTTGGTTCAGCGGCTGACATTCCAGTTTCGTCAATAGAAGTAATAGAATGTGAATTCAACACATTATAACCATCACGCTGCTCAAGTAACTGCTGATGAGGTATTGCTGGAGGCTGAGACTGGACAATCCATGATTCTCCAACTCCAGACGCGACAACAGCTTCGTTGGTCGTTATTCTCCCTGATAGAGCAATTTGTGCAAGTCTTAAACGTTGTTCACGTGTTAATGTAGATAGAAGAGCGTCCCAGTGGCCAGGGACCTCTGGGGGCTGCATCCTCACTGTTGGAGGCGGATTCTTTTTTGAAAGTCATGTCTTTTATGACCGACGAATATAGTAAAAGAGGCTGGATTGGCCATTATTTTTATCGTGAATCCTATTTACTGAATTATTTTCGAGCGGTTTTCGAGTAGTTTTTCCAAGGTGAACGCCCAAAACGAGCGATTACAATCATCAATCATCAACAGAGCCAGTCTTTCCTTTACACCTTCCTTTTTGATGTTTTCGCAGAGCGTCCAACCTTCCGAATTTTATGATTCAGTCGAAAAGACGAAATAGATGGAATATTCTCACCTACGAAACGTTTGATTACATATGTCGCACTGTATTAATGGTGCATCTGGAGGTCGATGCATGGTATGAATGTGCCGTTTCAGGTCGTGATGCCTCATAAACTGTATTTGATTGTTAAATACGACAGTGTCGAGACTTTCCTTTACCAATCTTTGACAAAAGATGCATTGAAACTTTCTTATTCCATCATGTGAGTGTTTTGATGTAGAGACGGAGGTTGAGGGGTATGATGTGCCACGAAAACTTGAGGATGAAATTTGTGAGTGACTTGAAGGCCGTGAGAGCTCTACAGATTCTGCTATCGATTCGCCGTATATTGTATAATTCATAGGCGGCTCGCTCTTACTTCGCATTTCGGGGATATATCCTATCGATCCAACACAATCCAGCAAAGATGCAGATGACACGAAAGGTTGGGCGACAACGTCCATGATAGATCCATTCGTTGAGCTTATATTAACGTTGGTTTCAAATAGCTGGTGGGACTGCTGCTGAAACTCGGGCGAGGTAAAGCTAGGTTCATCAAACCCCATCAAATCGGACGAAGTCCATTCAGTCTCCAGCTCCTTATCGCTCAGAAAAGGTACAGTATTTTGGTTATTTAAAGCCATTGTCAGTGGTTGTTTCGGCTCCTGCTGTTCAAGGACAGTAGCGGAATCCATAACAGGCAAATCGTCGCTTTGTGGTGGAAGGCTCAAAGCGACTTCTGCCAAGCGAAGGCGTTGTGACGGTGTAAGGATTGATACGAAAGCATCCCATTCAGTCTCCGGTTTCATTTTTCGAGCAAATCTCACAGCCGAACCAACTTCAAGTTCGCAAAACCTACAAATACGCCACGTTCTTCAACCATCCATTCGTCAAAAGCGAAGTTACTTATACAAGTGACTCTTGCGAGATTCGTACAATTTGAGACGGTCAGCTATAAGATAATTGGTTTGGCTGTTTTGAGTTTATGTGCCCCTTCCGCTGAACAGTCAGTGTAGAACATGGTTTGAGCCTTCCAAATTGCAGATAAATATGCAGAAAAGATCCTCTCTTCCGCTTGTAAACCCAGTCGGCTGTTAGATATGTTGACCCTGGGGGCTAAAGTTGTCATTTGGGGGCTGAGAGAATTTCAATGCGAGACTTCGTGGATCTACGCTTATGAGGGACTTAATTCATGCTCGATATTCGTACATGGTTCCTCTTAGAACTGTCACAACCGATGGCACACACTTCGTCCCGAAAGAACAAGAAATCTTCGAAAGTTCAAGTAGAGTGGCAACTGTTTCACCAAAAATATGTGGCAATCATGGATTCCAATCAATCCATATCTCGCTTGTGTGTACACATGTGTGTGATACAGCCGTGGGATATGATAACAATTACAATTTTTCAAGCATAGAGGACTCGAGACTCATATAATTGACATTGTTGCGCTAGAAACTAGCTCATTGGATCCAAATACGTGCATAATATTGAGCCCAGAAGTATGGATATGCCTTATATTTAGGCTGGCCAACAGCCTCAAAAAGTATGGCACTGAATTATTCGCTTCAAGTGACGAGATTCGATTTTTGAAGGAAAGCTTAAGGTCTTAGTACACATGATTCAGATCAGTCGACGTTGTGTTTAACTTGACTCGGGAGCCGGACGACCATCAAGGCTCATGTGCGCTGACTGACATCAAAACAAGAGAATAATTGCGATAGCATTCAAGACAGTGGCTGTGAGACTTTTGCATACGCTGATGAAGGAATTCAATGAACTTTGAACAGGAGCTGGATTGGGATTGAGTTCCCTCAGCCATACTTTGGTGAGGACTTCGTTATATACAATCGGCAGTTACGGGCCATATTTGAGATAAGAGGGTGCTGATGAGATGGTGTGAAAGAGGCTTGCGACTCTCTGTTGGATGTGTTGAAGTTACCTTTACACGTGAAACGATCCATCAGTCGGTTAGTTACGGTCTTCACAGTTTCTCCTGACGCATATTGAGCTAAATCGACGAAAATGCGAGCTCTTGTTCGCTCTTTGGCACGCATTCTGGCAAAACTTTTGCTGCAGAGTCATCCAGAACGTCAACATCAACATCAAACCTCATCGTTACTGATGAGATATTCTAAATTTTAGCGTTATTTTATACGCTTCAGTTGTTAGCTAGTCTCTGAATTCTATTGCATAACTCGGTTTTTTACACATCATCACTCAAGAATCACTAGCGACGATAGTTACTCGCCACGAAGCTTTTCAAGCGCGATAGTTTTTGCGATCAGTATAACAGTTTGGTCTGAATGACCAAAGTGATTTTTCAAAGTTTCAAGAATTGGCAAATCCAAACTTCTAAGTTTTGATTACACTTGACATTCTTAGCGCGCGAGTTTGGGTCCAGGTAAACGACATGGCTTATGTTTAATCGGCTAATTGTTGAACAGATGGTTTCTTTTGTTGTTAACCAGCCGAATAGCTTGAAGATTATGTTGAAGACAACCAAGTTGTTGACATCTTGCCATGTCCCAAAACCTCTGACCGGTGCAAATGTTGGGATCGCCGTGCCAAAAGATCACCTGGCTATTCAAGAAGCGCTGGTGGCACTTGGCGCGAGAGTGTTTGACATTGGATGCCATAGTAGCGCTGTAATTGGCCCGGCAAACCCCTTGGATGTGAGTGAGAGGACCCGAGATACACTTAAATCGACCATTTCTGATGATTCGATCCAGCAACCGGATGATTTGGAGAGTGTATGGGAACTCGATCTTTGTGTGGGGTCTGAGTCCATTATCCCAACTATGAAAGATGCACACCGAGGTAGTCCCTCTTATTCCGAGTGTTTTATAATTTACATGTTTATATATCATTCGATAGACTTACGCGGATACGTTCTTGTTGCATCAGACGATGAATTGACGGACCAAATCTCTTGCCCATACACCGTCGTACATCCCGCTACTGACACGATCGAGTTTGTCCTCCGAATTTCGCAAAGCCTTATCATCCTGTGGGCCAACATAAAAAACTCTCCGATTCAACTGGGTCTGGAACACACAAGCAATTCAACCGAATGACAGACCTAGCATTGAAAAATCTGCAAGTGATTTCTGAAGCTCGAAACGCATCTATCAAAGCCATTTGTGCTGATCGTGTTGTATGGTCCGTATTCACAACGGATGCTGCGCGAGAGGGTCACAACGTCTGTTGGATGCCTATCGTTCCTGAATTTTCTGAAACAGTTTGCGGCCAAGTGCGTGGCCTTCGAATTCCATCTGAGAGTAAAATTGAAGCATATTCATGGATTCGGCCAATCCACCAACACCCTTCGTCAGTCCTTCGTGATATGAGTATCACTCGAGACGGCTGCTTGAACTTCACTTGCCAAACGATAAAATCAATTCAACCAGTTTCTATTCTAGACGATCAAATCGACATTGGCTCTGTGACAAAACAAATGAAGATAAAATGTGAACACAGTTGCAACGAAGTTTTCTTGTGGGCCTCAAACGCGCTGTACTCTATATCCAGTTGCTTTCTCCTCAAATCTAGTTCGTATGAACTGGTACTCTTCCAAAATCATGTTTTCTTTCTTGGAAATAACGCACGGCACTTGGTAGCCGCAGCTCCCCGAGAGCTGTTCAAGATTGAATTTGCGCCAACCTTTTCATCTTATCGGATTGGAGCCATGACGCACAATGATCCGAAATACAGTGTAGTATCTCACGTCTGGGGAAGAGATACAGTAAAAAACGTCACGCATATGTGGGGCGTAAAAATGCCGGATTATGTAACAATCAACCGTAATTTATCGAAAAGAATTTTCATGCGCTGGCTATATTCAAGAGACGAACGTGTTTGGATGGATATATTCAACAACAATCAGCACGACAAGAGAGTTCAATCTGCTCAAGTCGCTGTAATGGATATTCTATATGGTGCGTTTATTGACAGACTCGAAGTTATCTAACTATTGTGTAGCACGTGCAGAGCGATGTTACTTGGTGGTAGAATGTCCTCAAGCTGGATTGAATTTTGACAAAGCACTTGAAAAGTTTTCCCATTCAAGGCTCCCTCTTATTGTCACTGGAAGTGAACTTGACATCCAACCAGTCATATTTCACGATGATTGGTCGGAAGTCTTGGAGTTTGTTTTGAACAAGACTGAGTACCGCGGCCGCGTATGGACTTTACAAGAGGAGCTTGTTTCGAAAAACAAGGTTCTAGTTATTGCACCGGAGGACTATGATGCAGTTTATATTGCAAGCTCCAGCTTTGATCAAGATCTTATTCCGAACTATGAACGATTGACCAAGGAAAAACTTGCAGAATGTTCGGAGCTGTACAAAAACGCTTTACGATACCGTAAAACTGGCGATATTGGATACAATCCCGCAACGATTCGTGCGCAAACGTTAATTCAACTACGAAACTACGACCGTCAATGTTACCGACCTGTTGATCACGTATTTGCAGTATACCGTCTCTTGGGTATTGAAATGGAAACCGACTATCATGACGATCCAGAAAAAATCCTACAAGAATGGCAAATCAAGTTATTACAAGCTGGAATTCTGATGCTTCCTCACGCGACTCATTCTTCCTATCGTATAACCTTGAAAACTGATTCATGCTGGAAATCCTTGTATTGGGTGCCATGGAAAGAAGAAATTTTCAAAAGCGAAACGCCTGGATCAGACTTCGAGTTGCACATAGAGGACGTGGGCCCATTACCACCACCAAAAGATTGACCTTGAAACCATGAAAGTTTCGCCACCACCCAACGAATCAAAACAACCAACAATCGCTGAACTCCAGAAACGAGTCTTTGCCGATGCTTATTATGATTCTCTTTTTTTCCAGTCCTCCCGAACCTTTGATTTGTCCCACAAGTTCACCCAAAATGGACGTGATTTGATCGTTGATGAAGTAGATGGCCCAATTACAGATGATAGAGTCGATAGCGGTGTTCAAGTAGCAGAAGATGTACAAGAGTACAATTTTGTGATTGTGATGAAGTATGGCTGGACTCAGGTTTTGGCAGAGTCAGATGCCTTGAAAGCAACATTTTACCCTCACAACCACAACTTTGAAAGGCAGATAGAAGATCTTGTCAAGCTAAACTTTGAATTGACAACTAGAAAGAAACGCGCTAGAGTCACGTTATACTGTCAAAAGGAAACTTGCGGGCCTACTCCACACAAAGGTGTTGATATTGTCCGACTTGCGACCGAAAGCGGAAGCAAGTATTGTGTCATTGTAAAGCATGCCGCTGATGACGTAAAATGTATTCGAGTCGTTGGCAGTTTGCCGTTCAAACTACCCGCTGGAAATACTATTTCCCAACATGTTTTCGGTGGAAGCGAATCTCTATGGCAAGAAAGTCTTTGGGATGAAGGGTTGGAAGAATAGAAGCCTGAAATCTGCTTCTGAAGGAATGTATAATTCGGGATGAAGAAGTAAATGAAACTCCCTAAATATCAGATCTAAAATAAAAAAAACCACACATGGAATTCCATTACCCTACTTCGGACTGGTACCCAACCCTCCAACTCCATTCTGATTCGCCCTGAACCACTTCCACCAACAGGATGACACCGTCCCTTCCCATGCCTCCTTAACCCATCCATCCGTTGAACGTCACCCCACAGTCCGTGCACTTGTATTAAGACCTTATTCCGAAATATGATTGACCAAGGAATAGCTTGCAGAATGTTATTGCTGTTTTCACACCAAATTTTTGTTCTGCTTTTTTACAACAGTAGCAGTGCTGGCAATCTTGCTGCCATCCTTGAAGCCCTCCTGCACCCTTTCAACCACCACACCACCCAATTCTTGGTGCTCTTTCATATAAACCTCCTCTGATGCTATAGACCTCTCACACGTTGTTTTTGGCACTCATGCAAGCGAAAACACAAAGGTCCACACACTCTACAACTTCTACTTCCACCGTTTAGTTTTATATTTATTATTTGGAAAGCTGGAACACCTCGCACTCTTCTTAAGTTGTTTCAGGTGAACTGTTAGTTGTTCTAAGAAACCTACCGTGTTCCTTGCCATTCAACGAAAATACTTTGGTCAATAAATTGAACTGTTTGAGAATTGGATTAAGAGGAGAACAACTAAAGTAAGGATGGACAAGGCGTGGGAGGCAGACGGCAGTGCAGGAGCAGTGCACTAAATGCCAGCAGGACTGCAAGCAAATCTAAAATTTAGCTGAAAACGACAATAGGAACTTAATAAAAACGCAAAACTGGCGATATTGTATACAATCCCACAACGTTTCGTGCGCAAACGCTAACCCAACTACGAAACTACGACCATCAATGTTACCGACCCGCTGATCACACATATTCGCAGCATATTGTAACTTAGGATTGAAATGTATCGTGACGATCCCAAGAAAATTATGAGTCCGACTCGAATGGTGACAACAATGTAGATTACTTTGATGAATTGTTATGAATTCCCACTTTATTGTACACTGCTTCTTAAATCGCAAAAGTCACTTTTGCACTAATACGCGATGTGATCAAGAAAAATATCCCCTTGCTTCCAATTTAATCAATTTCTCTACTCGTGTCCTTCAAGGAAAGCAAGTAGTCCTTGTTCAATTTAAAGAAGTGATGGCTTTTCATTGATTTGCTTGACTTTATTGAACATCAATAGAAAGCACAAACTGTTGCAAATTATTTAGTGCTGGTTCTGTCCTCTTGGCAACCTTGGAATCCGTTGTAAGCAGATTTTGCTTTGGATATGCAATATAGCGTGTGTGGGGAACAACAAAGAATAGAGACTTTAAGTTTGAATCCTCAACAGCTTTTTTCAACTCAACCATTTTGACACCATGAGACCTTGATACAGTCATTTGCAGCAAGCCAACATATGGAATCAGCGAGTCAATACATGGATAATTCTTTCTTGCTGCAGTATAGAGAACATTGACGTCGACACAGTCCTCAATATTTTTGAATGGAACCATAGTCAGTGGAGGAACAAACAAAGTTGTCTCCACATTGTTGTCGAGAGATCGAACCTGGAAGGTTCCACCTTTCACCAGTTGACGGTGCGCATATGCTTCAAACAAATTGCCTCTAAGTGATGCGACTAATTTTTCACCCTCAGAAGCTAGAAGGAAGCTGTGCAACTTGCTTTGTTGATGCGATATGAAGATTTCGAGTGTTTGTGCAATCACGTACTCTGCAAAAAATATAACTACAACAATAAATCAAGCAACAAAAAACCTGAGGCGAATTGAACTGAAGCAAACTTGTACTTTTCAGTGATTGAATAATGTATAATCAGATGACTGATTTCATCCTCTTTATCCAAATTTCCACCAACAATCATTTCGAACTTCTCAATACTCAATCTTCCCACAGCAAATTGAATAGTTTCATCCAAATCTTCGAATTTATCGAAAACAAACCGCGGAATCCCTCCAATCAAGTGAAATCGAGTTTCCACATCCTCGGCCGATACATCATACAGCTTTCGAGCCAACAGCAACTCACTCGGGTTCCAAACAGGAAGGTATAACAGCGGATGTGATTTCCAGAATTTTAGAAACTCTTTATAGTGCTTCCTTGCTGGTGATGCAACTACAACAGTAATTGCGCTGACAGCACAAGGACCATTTGGAAGAGTATCCGTGAGATACCATGTATTTTTATCATAGAGATAGGTTCGTTTGACATCATTCAAATCCGTGAAGATAAAGCAACCAGTTTCACTGAAGACGAAAATATTCGAGCCATCTTTTGCACGATGAAGTACAATTGTCTTGACACCTTGTGCCCGTAGTCTCCACATCAAATAGAATAGGAACACGCTTTTTCCAATTCCAAGATTCCCAGTGATTGCGAACCCACTCGTCCCTCTTCCTTGTAGTTTGACATCGTCTCTCACTTTGTCCGATATTATCTGAAAGATATCCACGTAGCTTTTTCTGATGATAAACTGCGTTGGTAGTTCGTTGCAGAAGACGGGCGCAGGATTGAAAATCAAAGAATCATTGACTGGAACCAAAGAAGATAACGAAATCCAAAATTCCTTCATACTAGTTGATTCCTGATCCGATTCATCAAAATCCACAGAAGTACGATATAAAAGAGACAAAATTGGAGCTTTTGAGGAGTGTTAATGCTTATGAGCAGTGAATCCATCTGAGACGCACCCACATCTTTTGCTGGGAACCAGAACCAGCACATGATACAGATCGTCAGGAAGATGCACAGTAAAAAATGAAAGCTTCTTCATCAGGTTCATCACCTGTGCGTTACATTCAGAAATAGTAGGAGTGATGATCTGATATAAAGAACCTTGAAGGTGAAGTTGCCTCGTGCCTCACAGAATCCACGGGCGGCTGAGAACATTGAGATGTTTTCGAGAGTATTTTCTGGCTCGTTTTGGTATGCCTCCACTTGAAGCAAGTCACTGTGTTGCTTAAGATCATCCACACTCATCCCTCCAACGTTGGTTGCACAGATCCGCACCAGCAAGAGTTCAACAGAGCCGGAAATACCCTTCTTTGCACGAATGGCATCTTTGAGCTGGTCTACAATGGAGGTAGCATCATCGATGCTGACAGAAAACCCAATGTTTGTGTCATGACCAAACACGCAAAAGATTTGCGACATCATTCTTTCTCTTTCTAACCTTCTTTTCTCAACAAGTTCCTGCACGAATCATAACCGAACTATTATGATTCCAGTAAATTATCTTGTTCTACTCGCTATCCAGCCGTGTTCCAGAACGGCGTTATTTCTTGCTATTGACCGTCAGCAATCTCATATAACATGACTCAAACATTCTGTGTTCGAACAATTGCAGCCAAGAAACGCGCCCGTTCTTGTGAATTCTTTTGGTGTTGTGACGATTGCAAGGGTCTTTCAGTTGAGTTAGACTGCTTTTATTGAAACCCCAGCTTTACAGCTTATCAATAGGCTCGACACCAGCACTGCTTTTTTGGTTTTCTCTGGAACGACAAGAAAAGAAACGCGCTAGAGTCCCGTTATTCTGACAAAAAGGAAACTTGCAAGTCTACTCCACAAAAGGGTGTCGATATTGTCCGACTTGCGACCGAAAGCGGGAGCAAGTATTGTGTCATTGTAAAGCATGCCGCGGAGGACGTAAAATGTATTCGAGTCGTTGGCAGTTTGCCGTTCAAACTACCCGCTGGAAATACTATTTCCCAACACGTTTTCGGTGGAAGCGAATCCCTCTGGCAAGAAAGTCTTTGGGATGAAGGATTGGAGGAATAGAAGCCTGAAAGCTGTTCGGGAAGGGAAGGATTCTTTGGGATAAATACAACGATGCCTCGATATCAATTTTACTACATCTAAAATAAAAAAACCCATACGTGGAATTCAAACAACAAAAAACCCATTATCCTGCTTCGGACTAGTACCCAACCCTCCAACTCCATTCTGATTCGCCCCTGAACCACTTCCACCAACAGCTCGACACCGTCCCTTCTCATGCCTCCTCAACCCATCCATCCGTTTAAACGTCGCCCCACAGTCTGGACACCGCACAAGATTCACGCCACTCCCTTCCAACCCAACTGCATGTGTTGAAATCACGTGTCGTTTGAAATCATGTTTTCGGAGGAACGAGCGCCCGCATTCTTGACAGAGGAAAGGTTTGACGCCGGAGGAGGATGCGGATCCGGGTGCTGCATTGTGTTTCTCGATTCCACCTGATTTCGCGGGGCTTCCGACACGGAATTTCGGGGTTGCTTGTTGGGGTTTTGAAGTACCTGGTATGGATGTTGCGGGTGTTGTGGATGTTATTGGGATGGGTGTGGAGTGGTGGTTTGGGGTGGTTGGTTCTGTGTCGGAGAGGCGACCGAAGGATGCGCCGTCGCCGTCGGAGCTGAATCCGGATTCGGAGTGGGAGTCGGCGGCGGAGGATGAGTAGCCGCATTGCTGGAGGATGGCTTCGATGGTTGCGAGGGATGGGTTTGTGTGGGTAGCAGGGACTGGAGGTGGCTGAGTGTACAAGAGAGAAGTGGCGGATGTGTTTCGTGGAAGGGATGGATTTGTGTTAGATGTTCGGGCGGGGCCTTGGAGTGGGGATATTAGGCCTGATGGGGTTTGGATTGGATGAGATGTGGGGGATGGGGAGGATTGAAGCATCTTTTGGACGACGGCTTTTGGACCCATGTTGAGGCCGAGAGATGATAGCTTTGCTTTTAAAGACGCGACACTGTTGGTGCGGCTTGGAACAGCTGAAGCTTTTTCAGAGGAATCAGAGAGGTAAGCAGCCAATTCATCGTCCGCATCAGACATGACAGTATCTTGAGTTACAATTTTTTCTAGTTTTGGTTTTGATGATGTTGAAGAAGGACGGTTCAACGACGACGAGGGCGATACTCCAGAATTTCTCGACAGCGACATTGATGAAGCACTTCCTGCAAATTGGCCTCCAAACATTGGGTTAGAACCACGCTGTTTCCCACCCAACAATTGACCCAAGTCAGCACAATCATCGTCATCATCCGAGTCTGTATCTGGCTGATTGAGTTTTCGAATAGAATTCGACTTTGCCCGAGCAAACCAGTTTGCTCCCGCCGCAAGGGTACGTTCTTTGGTGTATTTCGTATTCGAGGCAGCAGGAACAGCAGCAGCAGGAACAGCCGCAGCCGCAGCCGCAGCAAATTGACTAGCCTGAGCTGCTTGTGTAGTTTGAGTTGTTTGAGTTTGAACAGGGTTCAAATTTGGCGACGTTGACATTGAATTTCCACGAAATACTTTTTTGAAGAAGTTAGATTGAATTGGTTGCGGTTGAGTTGGGGCTTGCGCCTGAGGCAAGGGTTGTTGAGGAGGTTTCTGTTGCAGCGGTTGTAATTGTTGTTGCTGTTGTTGTAGAAGGAATTGATGGTATTGCTGTTGGAATAGTTGCTGTTGTTGTTGCTGTTGCTGTAATTGCTGTTGCATTAACGCCGCGGAGATAGATGGATCATGTAGTTGTTGTTGCAACAGCAACATCTGTTCTGGGGTGAACGCAGACAGGTCCATCGGTTGGTCAAGCGGAAACAGGGTATTAAGATCACTTTGATTTGTACCAATGGTGGGCGATAGAGTGGTGCCTCCTGATGCGGCAAGAGTCATCGGGTTCATCTGGCTCAACTGTTGCTGCAGCAACAAGTCCGCCAGCAGAGGATCCGTCATCATTGCATCAAACTGTTGTTGCTGCTGTTGTTGCTGTTGCTGCTGCTGCATCTGTAGCTGGAGCATGAGCAACTGGGTCTGCGGGTCGCTGCTCTGCGTCTGAGCACCGAACAAGAGCGCCTCCAACTGAGCATCTCCCTGTGTCACTGTCGTTGGCGATTGAGTCGAAATCGAAGCCCGTCGAAACTGTTCCTGTTCGGCAACAAGTCGCTGGATCTCGCGCCGCTGCTGCTCAACAAGGCCCCGATGGACCGATCCTGATCCAGAGGAACACAACACATCGTTTGACACGCTCGATGTCGGCGACAGCGATGCCAACAGCGCGTCCAGTTGCGCATCCGTGACAGTGTTGGGTGCATTCATTTGCAAACTGGAAAGAGAACAAGCCGCTTCGAGAATGACTCTACTTCTGCCTATTTTTGGAAATACTCGCAACCTCGTGTCTACTCAATCCGATATATTCAGAAACATGAAGTAAATGTTAAGTTTATCGATAAGCATGAAGCCGCCACCTGCCTCACATCTCCGTCACCCAATTCAAAAAAAAAATACCTTCAATTTCAATATCAGATAAACCTCAGCAAACCTCTGGCTTGCTTTAATAATATGAATAGACACAAACAAATATACTTTATAAATCAAATGTCATCATTCAACAAATTACCCGCAAGAGTAACAGTCTCTCCAGGCTTAAATGCAGGCATTCCCAAATATGGACAGCTTCCACATCGGAACGCATCACCAAGGTAACAGTTTCCACACGATGAAACAGGAGCCTTCTTTGGTGGCTTCACAACAGTAATCTCAGACTCAACCTTTGCTGCCAGTTGAACCTCTTCTTCCTCCAGCTCATCTGCAAGACCACACGAACAATTCTTGCACGCCTTCTTCTTCTTTCCCTCCGTCACAGCATCCCCACATCCAGTCTCAATCACAGGCGCCTTCTTATCCTCCTCATCCAACAAAGCCTCTTCATCCTCCAACTCCTCATCCATTCCCGCATCATCATCCTCATCATCCGCACTAATAATCCAAACCTTCTTCTTCACAGGTTCCACCTTCTTCACCTCCTCAACAACCGCAGCCGTCGCCGTCGCCTGCTGCTTCCTCTTCCCGAAACTCAACTTCACAGCCGCACCAACAGCATACGCAGGCCGCTTCGCAACAACTTCAACAACCTCCAACCGTCCACCCTTCCACCCTTCCACAAACTCGTCCTCCTTGTCGTCAGAGACACCCCAACAGTCGCCCTGACACCACCGCCGCAACTGCGATTCACTAACCGCAGACGTCTTGACAACAACAGCGTCCACGAACCCGGCGAGTTTCAAGGCACTCAACAGTTGTGCAGTTGTGCGGAACGGGACGCGGGACCGAACGGCGGTTGGGAGTGTGGATTGTTGCGCGGCAGTGAATGTGTCGCTGAGGACTGGTTCGCGGAGTTTCAAGGTTGCGCCTGTTTTGAGGGTTGTTCCGAGGGAGGTTAAGGTTTCGGAGGAGTGTGGGAAGGCGGCGGGGCCGGCGAAGCCTGAGAGGATTAGAGTGTGTTTGGCGGTTGGGAGGACGACTTTTAGGTTTGTGGTTGGTTAAGTTGTTATGGAGACGTGTGGTAGATAAAGTAGACTCAACTCTTGTCGAGACGGTCGAGTTGTTCAAAGGCGACTGAGCCGCTTGACGTCACTTGCGATGAGACGAGAGTGTGCAGGGATTGCAACTCTGCTGTCGAGGCAGCTGGGTTTCCTAGGAGCAAGACAGTGTCGGAAGGTGAGGCAAGGGGAAGTGTTTCAGTAAGCATTTTTGGGCAAAGACAAAAGAAAGTGATAAGATTCACGCCATCGTATACCATTTCAAATCAAACCATTTACTTTGAACGAGGAGATAATTAATAATTCCAAAAAAGGTCCTCATGAGACAGCTGACTCGTTAATCATCCACGTCCAACCCCTTTCTCTGCTCCTGCCTCAACACCTCTACATCCTCATCAAGCATTTGAACAACTCTACAAGAATTGTCAGACACGAATAAAATCAAATCGAAAAGAAACTCACTCAACATGTGGTGTTTCCAAAGTCTCATCTTCTTCAAGTTTCTTCATATCCTGTTCATCCCAATCATCAAACGGACCGTCTGTGCGACCTGATGGCTCATCCACCATATACAATCTCTTTCGGAGAATATATTCAATGACAGGATCCGGAAGCAGGTACTTGATGGACATGTGACGTTTGATAAAGAGACGCACTTTCGTGGATGAAATATCATTATAAATGAATTGTTTGACGACGTAAACGCGTTTCTATTGAGATAGAGTTTGAGATTAGGTTTAAGGGGGCAGGGGCCATGAGCATCAGAACTTACACGATGGTCGTATAGAGATTGATGGGAGAGAAGGAAATCATGCACGTCTGCACCAGTTCGTTCAATAATAAAGCATCCAAATTTGCCAAGAATGATATCCAACTACGTTGTTGTAAGCAACGATACCGACACCAACAAACACTTACATCTGTTGGAAGCCATACAGGAATCTTTTCACCATTCTTTACTTCATATGAAGCAAAAGATTGAATCAAGTCGCCACCAGCAACAAGCTTGATACGAATCCTTCGTCGTCGACCTACAGAAATCAGTCAACCCTTCACACACACATGCATCGAATCAAGCTGAAGAAAACGTACCGTCACATTCAACACCCCAATTCTTGCCCGCCAGCTCCTCATTGTTCAACCAGTCATCAAAATGCTGCAACACAACAGCAGTACGTTGGGTCTGAACCTGTTCAGCCTCCCACGGATCCACATCAATCCAATCGGAACCCATAACAGCGAGCTGACACATGCGCACACGGTGTTTATAGTAGGCCAACCCAGCCTTCTTGTACCCGGAAGAGACAGGTGAGAAGTAGGCACCGAGGAGTTCGAATTGCTGGTGTTCTTCGATATGGTCTTTTGTCATTTCTGGTGAAAGTGTGGTGGGTTGGCATTGGTGGGGCGGAAAAGGAAGAGCTGTTAACAAGACTTCCCACTCACCAAACATGCGCAGATGGAGGTAAGTGACAGGACTGTATGAACCGCAACCAACAAGGACGAGAGGGATCTTCTTTGGATCTTAAAAAAGAAGCGAGGTGGTGAGATTGAGCGTGCAGGATAGAGTGGGGGAGTGGGATCAAACACACCCTGCATCACCCGCCGCAGCTTCCCCTTTGGAAACGAATAGGGCTGAATTGGATCTTCGGACACTGAACACACACTCGCCGACGAGTCCTGGATCGCAGCGACGCGGGGCGACAACGGGATTGGTGTCAAAGTGTCAGTTGGCATCGCCGCCATTTGTTTCCGTCGTCTTACAAAATCAAATCATCAATCAACCACCGAAGAATGCATCAGTCTCACAGCGATAACGATGACGAAGACCTTGGTTTTGAGGATGTTCTCGCGTTGTTTAAAGGTGGGTCGTTTGTTGAAGTCGAGTCACTTGCACAACAGCGCACTCAACAACTTGCCCACATTCTCCATCATTCAAATCAAACCCAATCCACAGAAAAGAGAAAGAAGAAGTCCGCTGCGAACGAAAAGAAGGTCAAAGATGCGTACGCGAACGTGACTGGTTCGTGTTTCTCGTGTTTTACTTTGACGTGCTTGGCTCATTCATCAACTCTCGTTGTTCAAATCACAGCTGAAATCCAGGAAATGGCAAAGGACTTCGTGAACGATCGTCAAAAGATTATGTTAGCACTGTAAGGACTCCGCGACACGTGTTTCTAACTTCTTTCGAATCAGCGACCACAAACCAAGGACTACTCCGAAAAAATGGAAGCCCTGACAATGGAGCGATTGGCGGTCATTGAACAGATTCGGAAGGAACAAACCTCCATCTTGGTTCGTGCTTATGAAGTACTTCTTCGCTTTGTCGCTTAACACATCGAATTCAGAAACTCAATACTTGGTTCAACAAGGAAATCATGGAGCTTGCGAAACAAGGTGCTAGAGATTCTGAAACGTTCCAGTCTCTTGTGGATGCTTGTGAATGTTTGTCCGTTTATTCGCCGTTTTGTTTGATCACTCAATATTCCAGAACTAACATAGCGTCCAAGACCCAGTTGATGTTGAATATTACAGCAGCTGAAACTGTCGTTGCTCCTTCCAAGTCTGCTCATGCACCACCAGTCCAGAAGCAACTCCAATCGAATTCGACTCGTCCAAGTCCGATTGTGCAACCCACCATGAAAAATACTTTGCGTGCTGTTTCAAAGAATTCGGGCGTTGTTAAAGCTGGCGGCGCTGGTGGCGGGAAAGGAAAGAATGTTGGTGTTGCTACAGTTCGTGCTATTGATGGATTTAAGGTTTGTTTTTTTTTAGCCTTTGTGGCAGGCAATCCGTTGATGGGATTTATCTTTAGCAATTGTTTGAGATGGGCTAATTACATATGATATCTACGTCAAGAACGCGTTTGTCTCATCTTATTATGCTACCTATCAACGATTCTGCGTTAATTGCAATAAATTCAACAAATCAACTTCTTCCTCTGCTCTGCAGTCAGCTTTTCTTGTTCACGAAACATTCGGAGTTTTCTTTCCAACCTTGTATAAATAGTGAACATGCCAACATATTCCAACTCTCTCAGTGCCTTTTTCTAAAATCGGGGAATGGCTGCCAGCTCTCATAAAATTATGCGCGAAAATGCAGTTTCAAACGGCAATCAATGTACGCTCTATAATTACGATTGTATCACTGGGATGATGTGCCAACAATGTTAATGCACACCAACATCTTTCAATTATGCCACCAAAACAAAGACCATCACCTAGCGCGGACCCACTGACCAAAACCGGACCGTCTGCGCGACGCCAGAAACAAAATCGAGAAGCACAGAAACGATACCGTGAAAAGAGAAACCGGCTCTACAAGGTAAATTTGATGAGGAAGGTTTTGTAAGTAGATGCTTCACTTTGCTAACATAGTGTTACCCAGGACTTGGAGAGACGATACGCAGAATTAACAAATGCGTCGTCTAACTCGTACACAATTAGTGAAGTGGGATGTGCTTGTTTGCAGCAAATGCGTTTATTACGAGGACATCAACCAACATTTGGTTGAGCTCCAAGAGGAGAATATGTCTCTAACTGGCATGGTTCATCAAAGTGAATTATTTGAAGCCAGTACACGAGCAGCGGTGGAGCACGTCCATCCTGTTCATCACCAAACCATCCCACCTGCCGCGGAACTTCAAATTCCACATCATCCCGCAGATTCTCAGAGACTTCAAGACTTTGTATCTGATGATATAGCATGGGACGAATTGCTTGCAAAAAGTGATGGAACTAAGGCTTTAGCTGGTTGACAAATATATTACTAAGCAGGAACAGAATGAGGTTACGGTGGTATTTGTTTCGGAATATTAAGTTTTGACCTTCAACTCTTACTTTCAGACTCTGAGAATCGTGAATGGATTGCTGGATAAGCTTGTGAAGGCGTTCTCTCCAGATGCACCAACAACATTTTATCATATTCCAGGCCTTGAAACACCCGAAGCAACAAAAGTGGTTGACGATATGCTTTTATATTTACTGGTGAGAAAGGACGTTCTTTCCTTCTTACTTTATATACCATCTATCATTAGGACACCAATCTGTATCGTCCCATCTTCCCAATCTTACACAATTGAAGCAAAAATCATGGAACTAGTTTCGTCAGATGCACTTAAGGCCAAGGTAGTGTTATATTGATTTACGGATCAAACAAACACCAACTTGTTGGCAAACCACTAACAGACGCTGGCCCTTCTTCATCTGCACGGATTCCCTCACAATTTGTGAGCCATTTCAACGAAATCTTTAAAATCTGTATATACTATATCATGAAGAAATAAACCAGTCTTATTATTGCTTCTTCACCATCCGATAATGATTCCACAACTGCGTTACCAACTCTGCCGTATCCAACAGACTCAAAGGATCCCCGCTCCCACCATCCTGTCCCATCGCCTTCGCAGTCTCCAAGCAATTCTGAAACGTCGTCCATGAGTCTTTTCCACCCAACAACGCATCTCCACCGCCCTTTACGATAAAGTTTACGCGTTGTTGTGTGCTTGGACGTGTTCCTGGTTTTGATGTGATGGGTTTTTTGGTGACTGATGGGAGGACGGGTGTTTTATGCGGTGATGACGGTTTTTTGGAGGTTGGGGTTACTGCTTTTTGCATTGGATGTGGTGTGGGTGGTTTTCGAGGGATTCCGTGTGTAACGCGGTTTTTCACAGCTTTTCGGTTCGGTTTATGTATTTTGTGATTATTTCGGATTGTTGGGGTTTTGTGGGTTCTATAGGTGCTGTAGCATTGTAGGTGGGAGATGTGTGGAATGGGGACGTGGAGGAAGTCGTGTTAATTCTGTAGTCGAGGCAGGTAACTGTTCTGGTGGAGTCAACTGCGACAGGGACTTTGAGTGGAAAGTAGTTTGATAGGTTTTTTGGTTTCAGGTTGAGACGGTGGAGTAAAGACTCTGATTTTCGGGGTTTGTGGCTGGTATAAATCTCGTTCTTGTTTTGCAAGCGAGCGGGGCTTTGGAGTCGAAAGTCGAATTAACGTGTTGTCGTTTTGATGTAATGGGATAAGAAGTGTTTGGTTTTGAATCGTAGTAACAGTAGAAGTATGAAGTTGCGATGAATTTGCCTTGCTACTAGGTCTCGTTGATGGTCTTGGGTGAGGCAAGAGTGGAATCGAAATTTGTTTCTTGGCATTGGCATCTTTGACTTTTCCTCGTCAAATAAACCATTGCTATTAGTATCCGTCGGAGATGTTTTGATTCTAGGAATACCCTCACTTACAACCTTACGCTGACCATGACTAGCACTCTTTGGGGAATCATCCACCTTTTTCTTTCTTTGCAAAGCCAGAATCCGTTCATCCGGCTTCTTACTCAAAAATTCTCGATAATGCTTCTTCGCAATAGCTGTGTCCGGCCGAAATTCCGACTCCTCACCACGTGCAGCAAGGAAAGCGCGAAAAAAGTCTTTCGCAATTGCAGTTTCTGGACGCCGTTTCCCACCACAACCACCACCGCCTTTGGATTTCTGCTGCTGTTTCTGTTTTTGTTGCTGCTCATGTTCCATCACAAAGTCCTCAATGGTAGCGACAGGCGCATCAAAAAAGTCGATTCCATTTTCTCCATCCAGTTCATCGGACAAATGCCGACCAGCGGCGACAGGCCTGTAATCTGTATCCATTCCGCGCGACTGCAAGAACTCTCGGAAATGCTCGGGCTCGAGGTATGCGTCAGGTCGGTATTTCCCTTCAGCTGCACGTTCAGCCAGAAGGCACGGTATGTTTCTCGAGCTAAGGCTGTTTTCGGGCGATAAGGACCTTCGTGCACGTATTTGCAGACCACGATTTCGTTGGTTTCGCCATCGTGTTTTGGTGTTGTTGTCTTTTTACTTGATTGTCGCCTCTTCTTTTTGGGACTTGATGGTGGTGGTTTTGGAGGTAGGAGGTCAAAGTCTTCAAATGAGACGCCGCGAGTTGGAGGCCGTGGTTCAGCAACTTGAAATTTTTGCTTGATGGAAGGGAGACGGTCTGTTACATTATTCGTTGTAGTTGCTGATGGTTGAGAGTTGGAATCGAGGTTATTACTTGCTGGAGATGAAATACCATTTTCACCAAATAAGCCTGCACCGCCTTGTTTTGCATGGACTTCTGTTAATAAGTCACGTGGGGACTCAGTCCAAGGTGCAATTGGCATCGTTGCGCAAAACGCCCAGGCATCAAGAAAGTGATCACGTGAGATAAGAGGGACTTGCTGTGTACTCTTGTAGAGTCCGAGTAACGAAGAGGATGTGCTATTGTTGTTGACGGATGATTGAGTGGAAGGTGGTTTTTCCCGAGCTTTTTTCACAGGTTCCATAATAACTTTAGGGGAACTGAAAGAAACAGCTTCGGACGCAAGGTCCGTGGATATGTCTGCCTTAAGTTTGGTTTTATGGCTAGAGTGACGCGGCGATAAAGATTTTCGAGGAATCAGTTGGGCATCTTGTGTGCTCTGCTTTGGATCAAACAGGCTGCGCGTTACACTGAGCCCCAAATCAAAAGGATCCATGTAAGTTGATCGGGGCTTTTCAGAGGATTCCATTCTTGAAAGAAGGAGGAATGAAGACTAGCGAAAATCTGAAAATCTCTGTTCATCACAAACGAAATACATTGAGGAGAATCAATCCATTCAATGTAACCGCGCCTTTTTGAGAACACTGCCACCAGCTGCAAAACCACCCGATTTTTTCCTTCTGCGTGCTTCAGCTTCATCATATTCGTCTCCACTCTCCATGTAGTCAATCATTCCACTTGAATTTTGTCTGTGCGGTACAACGGGCTCTCCTGCAAGCAACATTCTCTTACGCTCCCGCAAAGACACCATTTCCTGTTCCGTACGTTCTATTGATTTCTTGATGTCCATCAACACAAGCAAATTTCCGCGAACTTCATCGGCTACATCACACACTGCTGAAGTAGGAAATACGGGCGGATTGACTAAGGTGTGGAGAATTTAGGGCACAGAAAATGTGGAAGGAGGCTTACATAGATTGAATTCGTCCAAGAGTTCTTTGAACTTTGATTGTAGGTTGGATGCTCGTGGTAAAACAAGTTTTTGACTTCGAAGGAATGCACCAGGAGGAAGGTCCTTCTTTGCGAGGGCTGAAGCTACGTAGACAGAATTTGAATTGCACAGGAAACTGAGACAGCAGAAATATATCCTTACAGCTGTCTTGTGGGAGCAGAGGGGCACGATGCTTTCTTGCATCCGGAGGGACAATGCCGTCTGGCCTCTTGACCTTTTTCTAGTAATGCCAAGGTTGAGAAGAGATATTCCAACGAGTAAAGAACTCACCCTAGGATCAAATGGCCCACCAGCAATAGCACCAGGAATAATAGGCAAAGGCAACGGGTTTGGAACTTCGTGATTGGAGAGAATCTTGACCAAATAATCGCGTTCACATGCCCATTTACGTTCGTGAAGTTCGCGTCGTTTTAATTCATGGAATAAATGTTCCTCTTCTTTGATTGCTTCGGGGGGTCTGTTGAAAAGCGCTTCCAGATTCTTTTTTCGTTGAATATCGCGTTCTTTATCATATTTGAAGACAGGTTGAGCTAATGGTACGGGCGACCTTGCTATCTGTAGTTTTCCCAGAACGTCATAATATCGCTCTTTCAAGTCCTTCGATGTTGTTAGTTGTCAGTGTGTGATGTCTCAAGACTGCTTACTTCAACAGTGCGAACTTTCCCTTCAATATCGTATCTATCTGCAACGACAATAAATTTGAGGTTGAACTGACGGCACAGGTCGAATAGGTGGTCAGTCTCCTCCTTAGTCCATTCAGGGCCTGTTCAATCACATCAGCGACAACACCCAACTCCAAGTCCCTTCAACATACTCTGCAGATGAGCAACGTACTCCTCGTCCGAGTAAGAAGCAATTGTCTGAGTTGGCACCTGAAACCGAATCACTGTTCGAGTTGTTCCAAAGTAAGACCAACGTCACCAGCCAATCAAAAGCCAATCAAAACGCACCGTCGTCGGCCTCGTCTTCTCTTTTCCAATGTTTCAATTTGAGTGTGTCCGATCGCTGCGGATTCGTGGCCTCGACGAGCCGCCTTCGAAGTCAAAGTAGAAAGAAGGTGTTGGTATGTCAGTGTTCCAGAAAGCAAAAGGACACAAACCACGTGCGAGCCTTGGTTGAAACGGATGATGCCGTCGCCCAAAACGCATCGGAGAACATCAGTGGCGGTGGTGGTGGTGGGTGCATCTAGTTAGAGAGTTCTGATGAAGGAAATCTTGTTTATTTGTTCTCGCTTTCTTCACTCTTGCGAATCGCTGCAACAATATTGGCTGGAATTTCAGCCTTGGTTCCAGTCGCGTAGTCATATGTTACAACAACCGTCGTTCCATCTGCGACAATAGCCTCGTGTTTGTGGCTAACAATTCTGCACACATGGTCGAAACGATCATTTTTAATGGATTCCAGAGGAACTTTGATTCCCACAGTTACTATAGAACGCGATTTAGAGCAACAAATATGTGGTGTTGTTGATGTCAAAAGTGATTACCAGTGTCAGGATAATCCACAACCTTGCGGTAGTTGATATTCACTGATTTAACAATTGGTCCAACAGCTTTGTAAGAGGCAGCCTTCACAAATCGTTCAGTCTCTTCTGCTGTCAAGAACTTGGACCCAACTTGCTCAAAATGAGCGAGGCGGCCCGATTCAAACTACTTTCATTATCAGATGGCTGCATACGAAAGGTTCAAAGACTTACATAACGGCAGTAGTACACGTTGTTCAAGTGGCCGTAGCTTGAAAGAGTTGTCAACCATCCCATCGTCCATAAATACTCGCCCGCTCCTCACCTGTCCTGCTCGCCCCACTGCACTGGAAGTCTTTATAGAGATTAAGTTACATTGATAAGTTCCTGGGATCTCTTACGTGATCACAGATGGGTACTCTCGGAGCAACTCGGCAACCTTTGGTGGAAGAGATGCACGGGTAGCATCTACTGACGCAAATGCGCCAACAGGAACAACTACTTTTGATGATGTGGACTGGAATCTACGAGATGTCAGATGTGCCAAACGATTCATTTTGTGGGCGTTCTTTTAAATCAAATCACCATTAATCTTCTTTTTAAAGAATGGGGAAGTGGCATCTGTCCTTCTGTAAACGCGACTACATAGTAATTTCAGGCATAAAATGGAAAGAAAAGAACCTATTTTACTTCGGTCACAGTTTTGGATTATTAATCACTTTCCAACTTTGGTCATGAAACGTCTCCCATTGAATTACAGACTTCAAGAACTCATCTGTGAATAAGGCTTTACGCTTTGTATCGTGATCGTAGGCAACCAACGTGCACGTTCCTGAAACACGATATCAGATGTCGAAATCAAAGAATCAAACGCACCCTCCCCAACTATAGCGCCATATTTATGGCTCACGATTATACATTCATGGTTGAATCTATCCGATTTGATTGACTTTGGGTCAACTCGAACTCCAACTGTCACTGCAGAATGATTGTAACTACTCAACGCCATGATCGCATGAGGCTCACCAGTATCAGGAAACGTTATAGGAGCCTTGTAGTTGAATGAAATCCGTTTTAATACGACACTGACTCCTTTGCCTGCCATGAAATCTTCCGCGGAACCACCCACATGTGCTGCAACATGATGAAAATACGCAAGACGGCCCGATTCAAAGTATCGAATGATGATTGCATTATTCACATGGTTATAGGCGTCTTGATCGGCCCATGCAACTGGTAGTCTAGTTGGCATTCTTAATCTCGGCTAAAGGAAGAAGCAAGAGGTCAGGATAATGAAACTTACGTTACAAGTGAAGGATAATTTTGTAGAAGTGTTGCTACGTTACTTGGGAGTGAATCTCGGGTTGCAGCTGAAGTTGCAAGAGTACCAACAGGTACCGTTTTCGACATTGGATTATTATTCTGCAGAGAAAGAGAGACGAACGATCAAAGCGTACTCTACGGTTAAAATTAAATAAAATATTTCAAGTATGTATCTGCCATTATGTAGGATTTACAAAGCCAGAAAATCTCCTTGTCCTATTCTCCAGCTGTCATTTTCACCTCCAAGTTGTCCAGAAGACAGTGAAACAGAGAAGAACGGCCAAAGATGTTCAAAAAGAAGGCCAAGACCCCCGACGTCAAAGCTAGTGGTGGAAAAGGAAACGAAGGCCTGCCTCCGTTGCCAACGGACCCAAAGGTACAGTTTATTGCCTGTACCGTTCTCTATTTAATCTGGCCAAATCATATCCTCGCTCCTCACATCTGCGATATATTCCAAATCTGCAATATTGTAATCAGACTCCAGAAGTTATCACAAAGGACACAATGTCTGGGTCTGTCGAGCCACCGCCCGAAATCAAATCAGTCGGCGTTTCCATACAACCTCCATCCGTAAAACCTCAGCAGGCGGAACTTTATCAGCCTCATAATAGCGAAGAAAGTGGTGAAGCGCACAAGCTGGATGGGCATGGCGTTCTTGGAAACGATGACGACTTATTCGGAGGTACGATAATATTCGACGCGTTCGTATGACTGAAGGGTTCCCATTAGAGTTTCAAACCCACGAATCACATCCTTCAAACGCGGAGCCTGCGTCCTCACCAACTCAAACGCGAACACGAACAAAGACAAACGAGTCATTAGCGAAACCAAAGAAGTCTCTTAATAAGCAATTGAGCTCAATTGAAGAAGTCGCGTCAGTTAATGAAAGAACGCGTCCGGCTACAGCTTTGGATACACACGCGAACACGAAGCGGCATTTAAATGATGAGGACGATATGCCTGGAGACTTAGCTTCAAAAAGTCCAACGAAACAAAAATCGCCTCCACCTATTAAAAAGGCCGCCACAAAAACAAAAGAAAATGATTCTCCTACAGCTGCTAGGAAGAATGGAGAAACTGTTACAGTTAAAAAGTCGAAGCTGAAACCAGTTGAAGGAACTGTGTCGTCACCAAAACCAATCCCAAAATCCAGTGTTGCAGCAGCAAAACCACCTCCAAAGAAACCGAAACCAAAGGTTACTATATCCGAAGAACCAGAAGTTGAACCATTTACTTCAGAAGAAACCTCAACTGAAAACGTTTCGTTGAGTTTTGATTCAGATCCACTTCCACAAGAAGAATTTGGCGATAGCAGTGCCGAAAAACTGGACGACTTTAAATTTGTAGATGATAAAGAAGAGGAAGAGGAAGAAGTCCGGTCCAATCATTCACTGAAATCAAAACCTTCGGTCGAACGGGGAAGAACGCCGTCAAAACGGCAGGCAGATTCGGCCAAACTTACGAAAACCGCCAAAGCTGCAACTCCAAAAGCTACAACACCAGCACCAGCTCGTCGTTCCTCTTCAAAAGCTTCTCGATCAGAAAAGTTCCAACGCAGACTTCAAATGAAGCTCGACACCGATGGATTTTCGGCGATGGGTTTATCTCCGTCAGATGATTTCGGCAATTCACAGGGAGGTAAATCAGACGGTCACAAACGTGTTGGAAATCAGCCCGCACCACCGCCACACTACCTTGCCCCAACTGCTGCCATTCCCGTCACTAAAAAAACGTATTCGCCACCTGGAAAGCCTACATTATCGCGAAACCCTTCGTCACGTCGGAAAACTATTAAAGCGCTTGCGTATGGCGTGATGGGAGGAGAAGACGATAATCGGAACTATCCAACGCGATTCGGTCACTATGATCACGATGATAGGCGCTCAAAGTCAATGGATCCTGGGGAATATAGAAACACTCTGAGTCGGCAAAGACGAGTGTCCGATTACCCTGGCGGTTACGATCCAGCTGACGACGACGATATCCAGGAACTAGATGGCGGAGTTGAGTACAATGCAAACGGATATGGTCGTGAAAGAGCTGGACGGCGACAGTCAAATGACGATGAACAAAATTCCAATTCAAGTCAAGAATACAGGTATTCTGATCGTATATCTGGAAAGTACAACAATAACGGTAATTGTGCTAATTATTTCTGCGACGTTCATTCAAGATTCAATAGGACCTGGTCGAGAACCCAACTCTCTTCAGAAATATCCAGAACGATTGATGCTCACTTCATCTGCTCTACAGGCGGCTCAAAATCAGGGCATGGTATCTCCAGAAACTGTTAATTACTTAAAATGGTACATGGTAAAGGCGAAACCACTTGAAGCAACCCCCGAAGGCTCTTTGACTGATGTCCGAAACCAAAGCAGTACTGTGCCCTCAAAACAGATGGCATCTGAAAGTAAAAGCAAAGCCAAACCGAAACCCTATGGGGTGAAGGGCTCAATTATGGATGATGACGATGATAATGGACGACCTCTATTCTCCAACAAATCAGTCGCACCGACTCGAGGCAGTATTATGGATGACAGTCCATCAGATTCGAGATCCAAACTTTTCTCAAAAAAAGCAATTGCACCAATTAGGAACTCAGGCTCGATCATGGATGACCAACCAGCAGAAACTGAACCGCCGAAACCACGGGCAATACCAAAAACTCGTGTTACAATTGTATCTAAGCCAAAACCAACCTCGAAAAAGGCAGCTGCGAATCCCGGGCAAGCTGAGGCACCAGGAATGCAACAAAATCAACAGTGGGGCCAACCATTTCCATTTATGGGGGGATTTTCACCGTTTGGTGCACCGTTTATGCAACAAGGCCAATCGTACGGCTCCCCGTCTGGGCTTTCCCATCCTCACCAACCTGGCGGCTCCTTTCCACCTCATCAGTTCTCTCAACACATGCCATCACAATTACCAACGTATAAATCATCAATGAACTCACAGCCTCCATTACCATCATTAAATGCTCTTGCATTAACGGCACCACCCTATAATCCTCCACCGCCAACTGTACATCCAGGATTGATGCCCGCGAGGATAAAGCTAACAACTGTTCCTGTTGTGACGTTCAAGCAATCGTACGTCATCGAACCAACAGGGCACGCACCTGGAACATACATACCGCCGGAAGAAATGGGAATGGATGCAAATGGTACCATGCTGACTTATATTTCAACGGCAGGTATGAATGGTACAGGTGGAGGAGGCTCTTATTCGTATGATGTGAATGCAGCAATGGGTGGAATGGGCTCTGTGGGAGGAATGGGTCCAACCTACAGTTATGATATCAAAGAATCAGCTGTAAACCCTTCTCGGACACCCCGATCAATGTCAAATAAGAAACCAACATCTACTGTTGGATCTAAAAGTAAAGTGCCTAGTGTCAAGACCCAGCCTGAGAGGTCTGGCGTACGAGGGATGATTCAAAAAGGTGTTATAGGTCGAAACGGTGGTGCTATGACAGGGACAGCAAGACCATCAGTTAGTTATCGATGAGAATACTACTTTAAATTTGTTTCAATTAAAAAGGGATGTTGCTTTCGTTGTATTCATTTGATGTATTTATAGAAGCCGTGAATCAAAACAAAAGAGAAAACAATCAGATTAAGCAAGATATGCTCCAACTACGTTGATTACTGTAGCCGAATTAGGCATAAGGACCCAGTTGGAGGCCAGCGTGTCTTTTTGGTACACTTGTTTGTCTGTTCCAATTCCAAGGATTCCTTCATATCCGATACTAGCAGTTCTAGAAACACAGCAGCCACCAATGAACTCCCATGGCGAATCAATTGTCTTTTTCGTGTAAAGTTGACCGTCAGGTGCAGTTCCGACCAAAACTCCATTGCCGAGAGTGGTAATGTCAACAACTGTCCCCGACTTTGGTACCAGAGTCCACTCAGAAGGAACAAAAAGATCAGATGAACGAGTATAAAGCTGATTGTCCAAACCAACTCCAGCAAGCCTATTCCCGGAGTCAATATAGGCAATGCTTTTAACAGATCCAGAGTTAGGAAGTAGAGAACAGTGGGCATTGTTGTACAAGGAGTTACAGTTGTAAAGCTGGTAGTCAGTACCGACAATAACGAACGTGTTATAACTTGGCTGGATGAAGTCGAGGGCTTTGATTCCGCCTGGAAGTTTAATCCAGGCGTCAGAAGGAGAAGACTGTCTCTTGCCCCAAAGTGTATTGTCTGGGGCTATACCAACATGCACGCCCACACGATATAACGCCGAAACAGCCGCCACAGAAACAACTGCGGCAGAGTTTGGAACAAGTGCCCATTTGTCTCCCAAACTCTGCATTTTGTAGATGGAATTATCATCTCCAATACCTAAAATGCTACCATCAGGCAATCCAGCAGTTCTAGAAACACAACAAGCTCCGATGTAGACCCAGGGTGTGTTTAAATTTTGCTTTGAGTAAAGTTGCTTGTCTGGGCCAGTTCCAAGGAGGATACCGTTTGACAAAACAGATATGTCAACCACAAAACCAGAATTAGGGACGAGTGTCCAAACACCAAGAAGGCCGTTACGTGTGTACAATTGGTTGTTCATTCCGACACCAATCAAAGTTTGCTTGTCGCTCAGAAGGTCGACACTCTTGACTGGTAATTGGTTCGGTAAAGATGAACATTGGAACCAGAATCCAACGGATGGACAAAGCCAGAGAGAGTTATCTGTACCAATAGCCACCCATGAATAGTCAGGCCATTGAACCAGGTCTATCACTCGTGCTGGTCCTGCGAGAGGCGCCCAATATTGAGTGCCGAGGGTGTACTTGATCCAAATGGAATTGTCGAGGCCAACACCAAGAGCTTGGTCTGCATATCCGGAAAACGATTCCACATTTCAGACCAAACCTTTCAAGTTATCAGCATACATTGAGTATCACTCATTGCTACTTTACCTTCAGACGATGTGGTTGCAGCTGTTGCTACTGTGATCAAACTTGCGAGAATGCTGAAAAGAAGCATTATGTTTTGGTTCGAATTTTCCGTTATCGTTTGTTTGAATGCAGCTTGTGCCAGCACAGCCTCAAAACGGTTTACCAGCCTCAAGCCAGAAAAATTTTAAAATGGACGAATCCAAAGCGACATTTATCAATGACGATGAAAGACGGCCATTCAATCAGTTGTTGCGACAGTTGTTGCGACTGCCAGCATTATACTACTAACAGGAAATACGCTGAGTCCTTCATTCATACAAAAAGCGGGGAAGAAACATGAGTAAATAACAAATATCATGCAGTTTTATTCAACGCAATTGAACTATATTACTCAAAACATCAACTAATACTACACAAACAACGCCTTTTTACGCTGATGAAGAAGAGAGGGTAAAATCCTTTCCTTTAGTCGACCTCCTCGACGGTTGGGCCGCTTGGTGGGTTGGATGGGGCAGATCCAGAAGATGGGAAGGCTCCTGGGGCAGCTCCAGATGATCCGTAGATCTTCATCATGATTGGGTTGGCAACGGCCTCGAGGTCCTTCTGCTTGTGCTCGTACTCGTCCTTGGCACCCTCCTGGTTGGAGTCCAACCAAGCGATGGTCTCGTCGATGGCAGCAGTGAGCTTCTTCTTGTCGTCCTTGTTCAACTTTCCAGCAACCTTGTCGTCCTGGAGAGTGTTACGGAGGTTGTAGGAGTAGGACTCCAAGGCGTTCTTGGCCTGGATACGCTCGGCAGCAGCCTCGTCGTCAGCCTTGAACTTCTCGGCATCGGCAACCATGCGCTCGATTTCCTCCTTGGTGAGACGACCCTTGTCGTTGGTGATGGTGATCTTGTTCTGCTTACCAGTGGACTTGTCGACGGCAGAGACGTTCAAGATACCGTTGGCATCAACGTCGAAGGTGACGTCAATCTGTGGGACACCACGTGGAGCTGGTGGGATTCCAGAGAGCTCGAACTTTCCGAGCAAGTTGTTGTCCTTGGTACGGGTACGCTCACCTTCGTAGACCTGGATCAAGACTCCTGGCTGGTTGTCAGCGTAGGTGGAGAAAGTCTCGGACTTCTTGGTTGGGACAGTGGTGTTACGCTTGATCAAAGCAGTCATGACACCTCCAGCGGTCTCGATACCGAGGGAGAGTGGGGCAACGTCGAGCAAGAGCAAGTCCTGGGTCTTCTCGGAAGTGTCACCAGTCAAGATAGCAGCCTGGACGGCAGCACCGTAAGCAACAGCCTCATCTGGGTTGATGGACTTGTTTGGCTCCTTTCCGTTGAAGAAGTCAGAGACGAGCTTCTGGACCTTTGGAATACGGGTAGATCCACCGACCAAGACGATCTCGTCAACAGTGGACTTGTCCATCTTGGCGTCACGGAGAACCTTCTCGACTGGGTCGACAGTGGAACGGAAGAGGTCCTGGCAGAGCTCCTCGAAACGGGCACGGGTGATGGAGGTGTAGAAGTCAACACCGTCGAAGAGGGAGTCGATTTCAATGGTGGTCTGGGCAGCAGAAGAGAGAGTACGCTTAGCACGCTCACAAGCAGTACGGAGACGACGGAGGGCACGTGGGTTGGAGGACAAGTCCTTCTTGTGCTTACGCTTGAACTCCTGGACGAAGTGGGAAACCAAACGGTTGTCGAAGTCCTCTCCTCCCAAGTGGGTGTCTCCGGCAGTGGCCTTGACTTCGAAGATACCGTCTTCAATGGTCAAGAGGGAGACATCGAACGTACCACCTCCCAAATCGAAGATGAGGACGTTCTTCTCACCAGCAGTCTTCTTGTCAAGACCGTAGGCAATGGCAGCGGCAGTTGGCTCGTTGATGATACGGAGAACGTTCATACCAGAGATAACACCGGCGTCCTTGGTGGCCTGACGCTGGGAGTCGTTGAAGTAAGCTGGGACAGTAACGACGGCGTTGCTGATGGAGGTACCGAGGTAGGCCTCAGCAGTCTCCTTCATCTTGAGGAGAACCATGGAGGAGATCTCTTCTGGGGAGAAGGTCTTGGTCTCACCCTTGAACTCAACCTCAATCATTGGCTTGGTTCCCTTGTCAACGACCTTGAATGGCCAGTGCTTCATGTCAGACTGAACTTCCTGGTCAGCAAAACGACGACCAATCAAACGCTTAGCGTCGAAGACAGTGTTGATTGGGTTCCTGTTTAGTGAATTACGTTAGAACTGCTGTACATGTCGTGTCATCACAGTGACAACTTACATGGCAACCTGGTTCTTGGCGGCATCTCCGATAAGACGCTCAGAGTCGGTGAAGGCGACGTAGGATGGGGTGGTACGGTTACCCTGGTCGTTGGCAATAATCTCGACTAGAATACAAGGAAGTTAGGAGAAGGTTGTGGAAAAAAGCAAAACAGCGCATCTGTGCTTGGGCTGAATACATACCACGGTCGTTTTGCCAGACTCCGACACAGGAGTAGGTAGTACCCAAATCAATACCAACAGCTTTTCCGGACACTATTGACGGTATACAGTTAGTTTCGTGTTTTGATGTTGTGGTTGAGGAGTGATCGTCCAAGCTTCCTTTTCGAAATCCAAGACAGTCCCGGTGAAAGCAGTCCAGCTAATTACCAACAACAACACGGCTACATTCACTAAATCGCACTGTTGTCTGAAGGTGACAACGGAGCCGGATGTGAAACTCACTTTTTGGTTTTTGAAAAAAAGAAGGGATGAAGAAAATTCACGCCTTTTCAATTTTTGGCCAGACATTCTGGCACCTTCCTTGTGCTTCTAAGCAGAACGACAATGTTCTCAAGAGACACCTGTTAACCATGATATCGCGTTACAAAATTTCAAATTATCATGTTAACGCGTTTCTTAATCCCACCTACCAGAATGTTCGATAATATGTATGGAATGCAGAACTGAAGAGAAATACATGAGTTAATAGCGTTGGCCTATATAGTAACATTCATTCCAACATAAGAGGAGACAGAGGGCAGGCAATCGTAAATACTGCCAACGAAGTAATTATCATCCGGTCGACCAGATTGGATAGTACGGTATTTCCATATGTATCATTACTCTGGGAATACTAGTTGTTGGTTCTAAATAGATCGTTGATTGTCCAACAAACAACAAAAGCAAGGCATCACATCATTGTATGAAATATACGAAGCCTCCAGTTTATTATTTGTAACTGAACGCTCCCATTGAGTAACAGTGTGCATTCTCGAACACAAAACCAAACAACTTAAAACAACAACCAACACTTTATATATCAGAATCGAGAGTTATTAAAGGAATTTAGACGACTAGGAAAAGCACAAATTAGCAATTCGGGGAAGTTAAATTTGAGGATTCAAACTCACCAGTTCCGGCAGCGGAAGCAATCTTTGGCCACAAGTCGGCACACTCCTTGGCAACTGGTCCAGTGATGGCAGATCCCTTCATCTCTCCCTTAGGGTTGACAATGACACCAGCGTTGTCCTCGAAGTAAAGGAAGACACCGTCCTGTCTTCTCCATGGCTTACGCTGACGAACAACGATAGCTGGCATAACTACACACAAGAACCAAAAATCAGCATTCCACATTCCCCATTATACACGCTAACAACAAATACGCACCCTTCTTTCTCAAGTCTGGCTTTCCCTTCTTGACAGTGGCCAAGACCATGTCACCACAGGCAGCGGCTGGGAGACGGTTCAAACGAGCTCCGATTCCCTTGACGGCCATGACGTAGAGGTTCTTGGCTCCGGAGTTGTCGGCACAGTTCATGACGGCTCCGACTGGAAGACCGAGGGTCATACGGAACTTGGATCCGGAAGAAGCACTAGTGGTGTGTAAGAATTTGATGAGTTCTCCGTTGTTTTGTTGTGATTCGAGTGATTGAGAGGGAGAGTTTCAGGGTTTCACGGGTTCATTGCTGTCGTTGGTTTGCTGAGGTGTTGGTGTGCGCGCCTCCATCCCCGCCTATATGACCATCTTTTCATAGGTCAGGCCTGACTGATCCGTCTGATGGGTCGAGAGACATCAATTGATGGTTGTTCTGGATGGTCTGGAGTCTCTGGGAGGCCTGGATGGACGCATGTGAGAGTGTCACACTGAGTACGACATCTCATGCCAGCGCCACAACGAAACCTTCCAGCGACTCCAGACCAGTGTACGAAGCTGCCGTATACAGTCTCCAGTTCATCCGTCGTACTCCCAGCGGCGAGTCGATAACGATTGCATTGTTCGCTCTGAATGAATCAATGACACGCCCGTTTCCGAACCCATAGCCGTCCAGGTCCAATCCAGAACTGTAGTTGACGATCCGCTGAAGCAATCTGTAGCGTCGACTACCGTGTAACGGTGCTAGGGCAGGCGAAGAGGACGCTGGAGTACTCACGCAGCCTTAGACATTTTGGATGGTAGATGAAAAAAATTGCTCTGCTGTGATCTCCAACACCAGTCTCAAAGTCGTTTCACTAACCGGCTCTTGCAAGTAATGAAGGGAACAATGTAAATAGCTTCCATTGTTACTGATTGGTGCATTTATTGTAACGAAAACGAGATAAATGAAACCCCCGTCTTTTCCTCTTTCATCAATTTCCCTTCCAAAATGCGTATAAACGAAATAAAGATGCTAAAGTAATGAATCAAAATAAAAAATGAATTGAATACAGAGATCCCCCAGGTGACGATGTATCCATGGCAGATTCCGTCGACACAGGTCTTGTGTGACCTGATCCACTTCCCAACACTTCCTCTTCCTCAACCGTCAGCCTTGAAACACCTCCCGCGCCCGTCACACTTGCCGCATTCGTTAACGAGGCATACATGGACGTTGTGCTCAACCCCGTCGCCGCCGAAAGAACCGAAGTGTTTGAAGTCGAGAAACCGGGCGTCGCCGATGAAATATGACGAATCGATTGAACAGATTCTTGTCGCATTAGTTCCCCGAGCCCTGCCACGTCCGTTCCCGATTGCGACGAAACACCTTCTCCACTCGGTGCAGTTGCGATCGTCGGAGACAGAGCTTCATTCAACGAATCAAGAGTAACGCCGTCTTTGACTTCAAGGGTCTGGAGGATCTTGGTGTTGTATCCGCGACAGAAGATGCACTTGTGGTATAAGAAGTGGAACTTGGCGTGGCATTTCTTTTCGCAGTCGTTACAGTATACGTAAGAGTAGGAGTTGTTGTATTCGGGCGGCATTTGGTGTTGGGCAAGCATGGCGTCGATACGGCGAAAGTATTCTGTCATGTTTGCGAGGGACTTGAAACAGGTTGGACATTGGTATGAGGTCTGGATGTATTCTTGATGGCACTTGTAGTGGATGCAGTGTCCACATGGCATGAAAATGACGGTGGTTGTTGACGTGAACATGTATTCACCACAGATTGGGCAATCCGATTCTAGGTTTCGTTCGATGCACTTGTGTTTTCCTTTCAATGAGATTGCCATGCACACGTTACACTTTTTACAGTGGAAATAGTCGATGCCGAGTCCTTTTCCAATACGGCAGATTCCACAGTCATAGCTCAAGGGAAGTGTTAGATAGAAGGGAATGATACCAATCACTCACCAGTGGTATATATTTTTGCGAGGATCATTATCCCACAATTTACATTCTTTACAATAATACTTGGAGACTGCTTTCTGGCAGTCAGGGTTGATACAAACTTGAGCTGAAGGTTGGACAGTCTTGCAGAACATACACATCATTGTGACGGTCAGGTTACTACAATATCTGTTTGTTAGACACGAAGCGAACCATGCTCAAGAATGTTTTCACTCACCGAATAATGTTGTGATCTGAAACTTCATCATGACAGAATCGACAAGGATACCACTTTCCACAGCAGTGAGCCTGCAATTTACAGGATCGTTGGTAGTGTTTGCAGCCAATTACAGTGCGGTCTTTATCCTGATGGGGTTGAACTGTCGAGTCAATGTTGGGAGAACAAAGGGAGTACCACCATAACGGTTATCACTTACATGGAATGAAACCTCAGTGTCAGCAACAGTGACGATTCCAAAGTCTTCAGTCTTGTTGTCGAGCTTGTTACTCGCGCCAATTGATCTGCTACTATGTCTGCGCTGTCTGTTTGACCACTGAGAGGTCATGAGTTCCTGGTTTCGCGTGTTAGAAACGCGGCCCTCTACGGCTCTAAGACGCCACTAAAAGCCAGCGCACCTGAATCTTCTTCGCTTTTCCTGCGGTGGAATCGCCGGGTCTGACTGGATAGCAACGATGCGCCGCCGCATTTCGGCCTGGTTCTTTTGCTGCGCCTCGGACGAAACCGCGTCAGAGTTCGACTGCGCAGCCGCAGTGTCCGAATCAGCCGAGTCCGCCGCTGACTCAGACGCTGAGTCCGAATCAGATTCACTGTCGACTAAGAAGCCGTTCGACTCGCCGGACTCGGACCCGCTCGATCGAAGTGAGATCCGCTCCGCTGGAACATCGCCGTTGAGGAGGACCCCGCCTGCTCCGCCGGAGTGGTAATTCGTGTGCGCAACGGAGGGTGGCGGTGGAGTTGACATCAAGGGGAAATGAACAATGGCCCGGAATAAAAGAAAGAAACACAATGGTATTTATTTCGATTCTCGAGAGCTGCGTACTGGTGCATTCGAGGCAAAACTGAAGATGTCATCCCAGATGCTCGTGGCTGGTTCAGTTGCTGTCTTGTTCTCCTCAGATTGAACCAGAGTCGCTCGTGAGCCTAGACAAATAGGAGGAGTGAGCTCAGAATTCAGCTTTATGAATGAAGAAATAATCATAACTACAGAACGAAACTTAGTTACCCTTCACACTTGCAGATTGTGCCCCTTCCGCGAGTTTGGTGAGTGACGCAGAAAGTGAATGCAATGACTTTTTGAGCTCTGATACAGCTTGCGGCTCAGCATTTTCGTCTTTAAGCTCTTGTGCGACATGTCCTTGAGATTCTTCATGCTCAAAATCTTTAGGCTCGGAGTTCTGTTCCACAGTATTGTGGTCAAGATAGTGAGTCTCGGCCATTTCCGGCTCTTGTTCGCTCTCGTATTGTAAATCCGGTTCGCCTTGTTGTGGGGCTAGTTCCCTTTGATCAATCACACCTTCGACGCCCTCATCCTCTCTTGCCTTCTCATCCACCTCATTCTGCCCACCACCAACAACATCTGACTCTCGTCCACCTTCCTCCAAAATCTCTTCCCTCAACTTGGTGCCTCCATGCCCAACTTTTTCACTCGAAGCGACCGCTCCTGCGACACTAGTTTGGGAAGCATACTGTGACGGTACCCGAGAGCCAATTTGACTGTTGGATCGAATTTCATCTGTCGAATCGGCTCTGGCTCCAGTAATTCCTCCATACATGAATGAATTGGCTGAGTCTTGTCGGAACATGTGGTCAATGTCGGTTTGTGTCAAGAAGGAGGATCCAAGCTGGATTCCTTGTTGAGTGCCCAAATTTGGTGACAATGCTGCTGATTCAGATGTTGGTGTTTTCGGTGGTGTAGCGTTTTCTTGTTGGACAGATTCTTGTCGAGTTGGTTCGATCTCAGATTCCTTAAGTCCTGAGCTTTTACTTGTTCTTGTTGAGTAGGATCTGTGGTAGCCGCCTCTTCTGATGGACTAGATTCTTCAGTGGACGCAGCAATATCTTCAGGATTAGCAGATTCACTTAAGCCGGCAGCTTCCTCAGCTGGAGCATCCTCTGATGATTTTTCAGAAGCCTGTACTCCATCGGAAATAGGCTTATTCTCGTCCTCGACTTTTGGCTCAACTTCTTTCAAAACAGACTCTACAGTCGTTTCTTCTTCATGAAGTCCTAAATCTTCAACAGCAGTAGATTGCTGTTTGGGAGAAGCCTCGTTAACGGCGTGTGCTTCACTTGACTCAGTAGCATTCCCAGCAACGCCACTTTCAAAACCCTCCTCTTCGTACTTGTATTCATCTTCAGCTTGCTCTGCCCCGGCAACAGCACCACTTCCACTCTCCTCAACCCGCTCAAACCCAGCCAACTCACTCTCCAAAGCCGCCTCAATCTCGGCTCGCTCTTCTTCAAGCGCTTTAACACCCCCTTTCTCCCCATTCTCGTTCACAGAGACACCACGATTCAGCCGTGGACTCGCAGGTCGTTCCAAGTGAACAGATGTAACGCTTTCTGACTGGTTTCCAATACTGAAGCTACTTGCTGCGGGGAAATCTGCGTCGCGATTCTTTCGGGCGCTGTTGGGACGGTCGAGGACTGGGATGTTGGGGCTTGATGCGGTTCCGATGATGTTTGTGAAGCTGCCGGCGTTTGGGAATTGGGCTTTACGGTTTGGACGGGCAGATTGAGGGCGAGCTGTGATGCTTTTTCGAGGTTGTTCTTGGGGTGGTGTTGGTTGTTGGGGTGCACTTGTCATCGCAGAGGGTGGGTGAGAGTCTTGTCGGCCTTGACGCAAGTGTTGGATAACCTTGATTTTCATTATTTTTTAGTCACACTTTAATATAAAATCGAACGTAGAATGGGAGTTACCGTTTCAACGTCTCCACCAAGTTTCTGAATGTAACCAATCAACAACCTCTCAGTCCCAGTCAAGAAGATTCCTGCTTTTTCAATTGCATCCTGAATCGCCTGAGATATTTGCATATGATCTCCATTGAGACTTGTCTGTGAAATTGGCTTCTTGATGAGTGTGATAATCTCACAGAGAATGTTACTGGTGGCTTCCAAATTTCCTGCATCAAACTCTTTGCGTGCGTTGCTAAATAGTTGATGAACTTTTTCAGAGTCGTTAAGGGGTGTTTTGGATGTATTAGGACGTCGAGAGGTTTTGGGACGTTGTCGTGGGACTCCAACATGTGTGAGTGATGGTGGACGTTGGGCGTAGAGGAGGACTGTTCGCCACATCGTTACAGGATAATTTTGTAGGAATTCGGGGTACGGCTTTCCAGCACGGCTAGCGGGCTGAAAGGATATTAGACATTGCGCCATAAAGTATGTCTCACATCTGGCATGCTTTGAAAGTGCTCTTGCATTCTCATTTTATCGGTTTTGGCTTTCTTTCGTATTGCAATCTATATAAGAAAAGCACTTAGCATGATATACCACAAATGCAGCACAAATTACCTCAATTTCACGGTCCAGGATTCGTTCTTGATCCTGCTTCAGTATATTTCTCTCATATTCCATCTTCTGTAATCGTATTTGAGCATACTTGAAGTCTTTGTGGTCTATGATTGTCCCATCACGAGCAACTAATCCCAAATCAGTTAAATGGCGTCGCGTTTTTGGATTCTGAAAATAGTCCCATAAATAGTCGTCAAGGAGAGGCTCATAAACACTGCCAAGCCTGAGAATAAGAAACGAGTACACAAAAATCATAGTTGTACATACGGCATCTGCTTTGTGACCAAGTTGAGATCGTATGTTCTCTCTTTGATTCGTGTTTCCCAGACATTTGAAATACTGCAACATTGAGTTTGAGTTGAAACAAAGTGCTCTTCTTATCGCCTTACATTTCCTTTCCTTTCGGAATTACAATCTTGGAAACTGCAGCTGGCGACACACTTCCATTTGAAATTATGGATGGAGAGGCACTTGCAGCTCGAGCCAGAGCAGTCGCTGAAAGATGCAGCGGAGGCAGCTCTGGAGCTTTCAATGTACTTTCCCTCAGTTTTCTGATTTTCTCAAGACGATCGTTGTGTGGAACCATGACTGAAAAGGATGCGCGCGGAGTTGGAAGTACGATTGGAATGCATGGGCTGGCAGGAATTGAAGCTGATCTGGCTTTTCCAGCTGGAGGAGGTTTGCCAAAGACATCTGTAAATGTGGTGTCACGTTTGGGTTGTTGATGAGTTGTCATTCTGGAGACAGGTTTCTATTGTTCCTTGAGCCATTGATGGCCAATCAGAAAACCAAAGAATACTCGACTACAAAAATCTACATACAACGCAGTTTATTTTATTTACTCAATGTGAATCTGTGATCCTTCAAACGCTTGTTTGCCCACATCCAACTTTAGCACGCCGTTCTCCATCTTGGCATGGATATCATTCATGTTTGCCGTATCGGGTAATACAATCTTGATAGAGAAATCTCGTTGTTTTTCTCCCGTCTTTTCGTTTGCAGGTTTGGTTCCTCGTAGTAGAATGACATTCTCTGTTCCTTGGACACTCATCGACAAATCATCCCGTGAGAGACCAGGTAAATCGATTTCCAGTCCAACTCTTCCATTTTGCAGCTCAGAAGCATAAATGATTGGCGCAGTGGAAGAAGACTTATCAGGCACGGATACGTTGAAGACTGGTGTTGCTCGACCTGAACTCTTGGGACTATATATAATTTAGTGAATAATGAAATATCGAATGTTGACTTACCACTTGTCCTTGTTGTGGTCCAAGACCCAGTTGATTGCGTAAGCCATAATACCGATTTTGCATGCGAAGCTGATGATACCCATTCTTTCTTAGTTTTGTTTCTATGAGTGTATTCGATTGCTCTAGCTTTACGCTTTTGAAACTGTAGGTTTCGTGGGGCACACTAATCAACCCACGATCTTTGGTGGAACCACATCAGTGTGAAATCCAGAATCTAGATATTCAATCTACGATGCATTAACGGCAGTTTCAGACATTCATGAACAGGAAATATATCAATACTTGCGTGCAGCATTTGGCAGCCATATGTTTTAATAATTTATAAAGCATGCATTTGTCCAATTAAAGAGAAAAAGGAATCATCCATTCATTGCATCTGCTGATTTGCAACCTAGGCTCCTGAACCACCTCTGAACCCGTTGAAAAGTGGTACTTGTGAAACCAATGGATCCTTCGACCCCGGAGATCCACTCAAGTTTGATGCATCTGAAATACATATGACTTAAATTTGATGGACAATTTGGTGATAATGACTCTATAGCAATCGTGGGCAAAGGTTTTGCTGTTTTGTTGGACAGTTCGATAGTTACCGTCGTTTATAGCCAAAATGGAGAGAAAATTGGCGATGACTACTTGAGCTTTACGTTTAAAACCTGTTTAGATTAAAGGTTGGCTTACTTGTATCCAAAATGACTACACGGTGATTTTCCGCGACACTGGATGCAATTGGGCTTGGACAAGTTGACATAGGAACAGCGGAAACGTCTTCTGCATTATCAACGTTGGTGAAGTCAATGTGACAAGAATTATTTGTCCCCTGATCTTCTTTCCATCCATACATGACATAGCTCGACGGGCATCTTCCTCCACCACGAATTCCTCAATACCCTCGCCATGGCGGTTCAATTCTGTGGTTCGAATTTTTCCAAATAGTCCGAATTCAATTATTAGACAGCGTAAGGTAATGGTACTGTGAAGGTTGTCGATATACTTTGTTGTGGCTGAGAAAGAATACAACGTTTGACTCGATTAAATCCACTGTTATTTGCCTCCCCATTTATTTGTTTCTGAAGTTGACGAAGCGAATTGGGTCTTGATTCGTCTTGTTTGTGACGCTCATCGTGAACTGATGTTCGTTCACCCAGTCTTTTGACATTCCAAGTCTGAGGGTGTTGAGCAGTGAGGGGAGGGAGCTAAAGTAAGTGATGAGTCTGAGGTAATATGGGAATCGCTGCAAAAGCTGACAAAGGCGAGAATCCGAGGCTCATTCCATTGATCCAACGAAAGTAACTTGATCGGCATTGGGATTGTCAAGCAAAAACCACTGTCGTAAGAACAATGGTATATCCAACCAGGACGATGAAAAGCTGTAATGAAGTGATGCTAGATGTTAAGTTAATGAGCCCTTACATAAATGTCAATTACCTTCGTCGTTTGCTGGGTTTGTGCAAATACTGCCGCTACATCCCAAAGCAATCGTCCTATGAAGGGTTGGTGATGTATTATGTGAGTAGAACTTTTGATTTAAATATGGTAATGGCTAGAAGTATGTATTAAACTTAAGAATTTCATGGATTCAAGGGTGTCAGCAACACCAAATCTTGTGTACAGCAACAAAGCAGAAAGCTAACAAGCAGAAGTCCTCCTCAAAACAATTGAAACAGCTTAGCCCCAACCATCCCCACACAATGTCTCTTAACCACATCCTCCTCCGGAACCACAACCATCTCACCAATTTTCCCTCGTCGTCATCCCGTCCAACCAGTCGTGTTGAGAATGAAACCTCCCGTCCCCCAACTTCTACACGTGCAGATCCATATGTTAATCCACATTGATATACTACTTGTCGAGCTGTGAGAATGGGGCGGCGGTATATAACCTTTGGAGGAAGAGTATTGATATCCAAATCGTCAAACCCAACAATACGCGAAACAAAGTCCCGGCGTAAATACACGCTGTGAGGGATAGAAACAAAACGAGAGGAATTGAGAGGAATCGAATAGACCAATCGATCGTAATCAGTTAAAAACGGCAGGTTTGAAGAAAGTTTTCGGGGAGGAAGGTTGGTAAATGAGTAGGGAGCTTTGGACCTCTGTTCTGACGTTTCTTGGACGAGTTCAGAGGATTCCGTCGAAATTGTATCAAATGTTGTCAATGACGAGTTCGAGGATGTCGGGGATGAGCTTTCGTTTGAAGGTGGTTGGTCTGCAGGCTGGGTGGGTGTTTGAGCAGGAGAATCAGTGTCTGAAAAAGAAGAGTTTTGCTTGGATGCCATGTTTTGCAACTTCGGAAGTATAGTGGCACTACGATTAGATTGAGCTGGTCTGTCGGTAACCATTGCGCTCTTAGCAATAGGGTCTGAATCAAACATCATAGCAGTGTCATATTCATGGAAGAAAGAAAGTGGTTTGAATGAATTTCTTTGGGCTGGGGTTGGAGTTGAGGGTTTGGCGACGCTGGAAGCGAACTATTAGGTACCACGTTTCCTGACAGGGATGTTTGTCTAAATGAAGATGGAGGAGACATATTGAGCTCGTCGGAGAATCGGTGCATTGTCAAAAGTTTCTTTTCATTGGTGAGAGGCGGAGAATCAGGGGCATTTTGGCTCAATGCCAGTGGACGGAAGTCGGTGTATATGATTGGTTTCGAGGAAATTTGAGGCGTTGGCTGGGATGGGGTCGGATAAGTTGTCGAATGAAGATTATGATTGGAATAGAGTCGTTGCTGCTCAGGATTCATGAAGCAAAGAGACGAGACGTGTACAGTATTGGTAATATTGTTCGGGGAATAAATACGTTCTGATCGACCTGCAGATTGATTGGTTAAATTGTGTGTGCTTGAGTATGCGACACGATTTTGATGATGGCTATGTTGGGTTTCACGGTCCCCGATCGACGCGTTGGTTCTGAGAAACGAGAAGGACGATATTTCGTGTTGTCTGGACGAGTGGTGCTGAGTGAGTTGATTCCCTTGGGATACAAACTCCTTGACGTTTGCAACCAGCTTGCTGGCAAGAGCTTGCTGATAAGCTGAAACGTCATTCGATAGGGTTATGATAGATCCAGAACTCTCGGTACTGCCAGTACTGAATCCTAAGGAAACCTCCAATCTCATGTCCGATTGTGTCAACGAATTTATGCTTGCGGCTTCCAGAACGACAGGCTTTGGTTTGGCAAAAGTAACAACCAGATTCGTTTGTTTGCGAAGTATAAAGCGTGCTGCCGTCGCGTCATTGTGTGTTGCAAACGTAGCATAACAATACTTTCCATAGAACTGAACACTTTTGAACCTGCCATGAATAAGATAAAGATCAGAACAAGCAAAATCGGGATTCACACTCACCCCAGCAAGTCCTGGCACATGATCAGCAGTTCTTCTTTGGCATAGTTTGGAGGCAAGTGAGTAATATGGATGACGCACGGGTTCAAACCGGCTTCTTCCGCATCATCTGGTTGAGGATACGGCACCGAATCTGATTGTGTTGTATTCAGAGCAAAGAAAGAAGAGAGAGCCACGCACAAGTTTGTTTCGCACAATCCACGGACAAAACACCGGGCACCGCGCCAACAACCGCCGCCGCCAACGCCGCATCATCGTCGCTGCGAAACACGGCAAACACAAACCGGCGTAGAATCCTGTTTTTGTGATCGATTTGAATCGGTTCGAATTGGAATCAAGTCAAAAGGTAACGAACCAATCAGCGAGAACCCACAAGACGACGAAGAAGAACAAACAAGTTGCCGCGGTGGATGCGCGGCGCCGCGAACGAGACGTGGAGCGTGTCGCGTGCCATCGTCTGTTTCGTGTTTCGTGTTTGAATGAGACTTTTGTTCGGACTTGCTTTTGCAGTTTAGACTTGTCCAGATTTTGATCACTTTCGGACTTTATTATACAACCCTATCAATCACATGCTTCCTCCACAACTTCCACGTCTTGGGAGCCATGATTAGAAACATTATAATTCCCATTGCTGACGAAGAATACATTCCAAACTGTAACACAAACTTGCTTGACAATTTCGGCACAGAAATACGTGCACATTCGGTCTGTGACTGGTGCGACATTATGCACATGAACCAATCGATAGTCCAATCAGGAGGAGACTCTATAAAACTTGTGAACGTGTTGACAGTGCTGTTGCTGATGTCCTATCAGTTTAATCATAATTAGACTTTGATAATGTCACAAAGAAAATGGCTTACATAGTCGATTCCCAACAGTCCTATACAAACCGTACACATGGCGATAGGCCTACCACTCTCTGTTACAATGTCTTTCAGTCTTTGAAGACCATTATCCACACTTTCTGCAGCCCTCTCCATCGCAACCCCAAGATACGATTTCGGACGCTCTTTTACAGGTGATGATGCATCTAGTTGTGTACTGATAGTATCTCGGCTACTATATTTGTCCAACTCCGCATCCGATCCCATTTGCCGTCCAAGGACACTCCTCCGAATACTCCCCGCAGCAGCCTCTAAAACACTCGGCGAGGACGGCGCATTCGCCCTCAATGGACTCGCAAGCTGGATCCTGAGCATCTCATAAATCGTCCAAAAGTTGAGTAAATACGGTGGCCCAGATAACGTCACTAGAGGCCAAAAGAACAAATCGTTCGCCATTACTTCCTCCGCCGTAATCGTGCACATGATTCCGTTACTTGCGTACCCATGCATCCCAGCAATACTCCCCGCGACGCCTAGACTGACCACAACAACAAACGCGAACAAATGACTTCGGTATTTTGATAGAGACGTGTTGTTCCAAACAAGAAGTAAATGTAACGAAACACAATACGCAGCGGTATAACAGTTGACATAGAATATTGACGCGATGAAAACAACACCTTGTAACAAGCATGCGAAACTGTTTCCTTGTGTAGCCGCTGTAATGCTATCCTTGCATATAAACTGCGATGGAAATGCGAGGATAAGGCTTTGATTCAAATGGAACACGAGCATCCCGAATTCAATGTGATGGATCAGGTTTCCAGGGAATTGTGGGGACTCGAATAGTAGCGATGTCAGCAGGAACGCGCAGCAGAAGAACGAGATAATTGAGATTCCTGATACAGTTGGGACTGATGTCGCAAAGGCGTTTTCAGGGTAGAAGTTGTGGACAAAGGGGCACTTGAAGCAGCATTCTCCTGCACATAGTTGGCCATGCGCTGAAGTTATATTTTTTGAAAGGTTCATGATATTATAGGAAGGGATGGGTAGCATAACGGACGGGCATGTCGACGGTGACGGTATTGGCGATACTGTCGCGAAGATTGTTCCAGTCGTAGATACACGAGTGGTTGTCGTTGTGGGAGGCACGTAGACTTTTGCGAATTATTAGATGCAAAGGTTATAAACGTGATACTCACCTGGAGGTTTATAGTCAGATCCCAGACACTGGGCATCTTGCGAATATGGGTATGGGGCTCCAATAACGTTAGAAAAGCATGAAGGAAGGTTTAAGCCAAGCTGCGAAAACAGTGGCCCACAGGTTGATGTCATTGTTGAACAGACTGACATACAAGCTAAACTGTCCATAATATCTAGATTGCAATATTCATCAACGTTTATCCTAATTAGAACAAAGAAAAGCTTACTGTTTGAACAACTTGGATACGCTGAATAACAGATCCAATGTAAAAACGTCTCGACACATGGAACATAACTCGCTGTTGAATTCAGCATCATCATAGGCTCGATATTATAGCTCTTCAATATTGATTCAATCCCAGAAATCTTGTTTCCGTCCGATAGAAATACTGGGTAGTCAACAATAGTAGAACAAAGCCCCCACTTGAATACGTAGTGCATGAATCAGCAGCAGACATCGACTGTGTACAAAGTAATAGAAGGAGTCGCAATGTCCATTTTAAACCCATTTGACTTTATCTGAAGTATTCTCCTTCGCTTCTTCCAATCAAGAACAAAGACCGCCACCATTGTTCCCAACTCCGCCAATCACCTCTTAACTAAGACACAAACCGTAAAACTAAATCGGGAGAGCGCTCTTTTATGCAGCAGTCATCTCCCCTTCCCAAATATCTTTATTGGGTGCAAAGATAAAAAAACGTAACAAAAAACAAATGCCATCATCCAAAAAACCAGGAGTTCCTCCCTCCCATCGTCTACAAAATTCCCAACCTCCTTACGATAAATAGCAAAATTCATCTACAACAACGCGTCCGCATCAATCAATTCCTCTTCATCCCCAGCCCCAGCACCACTACCGGCGCCTCCATCAACTCCAACAGAATCATCCACAACACCTTCGCCAAGAACTTTCTCAACATCATCTCCCTCAACAGCAAAAGTGCGTTCACTGACATGTGGTTTTGGCTGGTTGAGCACCAAAGTCCTGTTCCCGCCCTTCACAGCGTGTTTATACGGACAGCCTGGTTTATTGCAGTGACCGTCGAAACGACAGGGTACTTGAGAGATATCGGTTGAAGCGGCAGCATTGTTTCCAGGGGGGTGGAAGAAGGGACATGCAGGGTTTAAACAGTTTGGATAGAATCTGCATTGTTTAGTAGGTGTCGCTGCAGCGGTTTGGTTCCATGGGTGCCAGAAACTACATCCGTATCGGGTACATTGGGCACCGAAGCGGCATGGCGGTGGTGTTTGTTGTTGGTATTGTTGTTGCTGCTGTTGGGTTGAGTTGACTTGTCCGTCTGGTTGAGGAGTTGATTCGGTAATGATTTCCGCGTCTTCTGATTCGGCTACTGAGGCAGCTGATTTAGGCACTGCGGTGTTTCCAGGTGCAGCATCTTCGGCTGCGACGGATTCATCGATGCTGGCTTGAGATGTTTGTTGTTGATCATGTCCAAATGCTGGTCTCATTGCACCGCCACCTCGTTGGAATCCACCCCGCATACCGCCCCTAAAGTTTTGCTGTTGCTGGAAACCTCCATATCCGCCTCGTCCGCCACGCATACCACCGTTGAACCCTCCCCGCATTCCACCACCTTGAACCATTCCAGTTGGAACCAAGTTTCCGAAAGAATCCAAAAAGAATCCAGGTGGCGGTGTCATGGCTGGCATCATAAGGTTCTGTTGGAGTTGCTGCATATTGCTTCGCTGTTGCTGTTGCTGGAATGAATTGAAGTTGCGGAAGTTGTTATTTTGATTTCGGTTGTTCCACTGCTGCTGGCCATGCTGTTGACTATGTTGCAGGCCGTGCTGCTGACCATGCTGTTGACCGTGTTGCTGACCGTGTTGCTGACCGTGTTGCTGACCGTGTTGTTGGCCATGCTGCTGGCCATGTTGCTGACCATGGAGCTGATTTAATGATTGGCCTTGTTGTTGATTGTTGTTTGGGAGTATTTGAATTTCATGGCGTCCATTCTGCTGTTGTTGGTGTGATTGTCCTCGATTCAAATCATCCGAGACCTGTCCCAACCTTGATGTTATACCACCCAATCTAGACTGAATTGGGCTAGGGGATACAGCTGTTCCAGTTCCTCGACCCACAATCCCCACTGACTTTGTGGCAGGTGTTGGCACTGCAGCAGGAGGTTTTGAAGGTTCCTCAACGATACCAAAACGAGCCATTCGTTGTTTCCGCGCTTCTTCTGAATCAACAGCAACTCGTTTGGCAGGAGGAGGCACAACTGCATCCTTCTTTGGTTCAGGCAAGTCCCACACGATTGGAGCAAAGCGCTTTCCCGATGCTGAAGGTTTATTTTCTGCTTCAGCCGCTGAATTCGATGCAGTATTTGATTGTTCGATTTCCCGTGCCTTGTTTAGCGAGGCTGAGGGATGCGCAGTTGTGAGTCGATGATGATCCGGGTGCTCAAGGCAGTCACCTTCTTTGACCTTCTTCGAATCGTTTTCCAAGTACTCGTAGACCCAGGCGACAAAGTCCTTTGCGGAGGGCATGACTGGTACCATAAGTAAGTAACAAAGAACAAGAACCAAACAAAGTGCGCACCCTCGGCCAGCTCCAACTCGGCCTCGTCCTGTGTTTTGAACGTGTCTCTGAGCTGCAAAATGAAGGCCGCGAGTCCCGCCGCGTCGTCTGGCGTCATTTCTTCGCCGCGCTTGCTCACAAACGAGAACACGTCAGACTGGAAACACGCAACGAGTTAGCTGCTCTCTCGTTGCGAGTTTAAAGTAGCTACAAACCACAAACTGATCCGGATTGCTGAGAAGGTGCGCGAACTCTTGGACGGACATTGGTGAGTTCAGAACTGATGGTGCAAAGTTTCTCTCTTCTCAAATCAAGCTAATCAAATGCATTCAAAGCTACAGCCGAGGTACAGGCGCATCCTCACAATAACTGCTGTTACAATTACTGCTTTCTTGATGTGGAATAGCATGGCGCGTAAACCATCAAACCTGTCAACATCAAAGTATACCTCTGCTAAACAGAAAGCTGTACAACGCTGCTTCTATGGTATTGACGCCTCTCCTTGCATATTCGACTACGAATGGGATGAAAGGCGCGTAAAAGGACAATCTCCTCTCTTGCTGCCTCGCTTACGAGACCCCTTTAATGGTTGGAATGTGTTGAACGAAGATGAAGAGTCCCTCCAAGAGAACCACAACTCGGACCGCAAGATTGCAATTCTGTACTTTAATGAGCGCAAGGAATACTTGGAAAAGATGGATAGATACTATTACGATGAGGTAGTTACACCCCTTGTCAAATCATAACCCGCGCATCGAATTAACGACCCACAAGGTGAAAGCAGCGTCCAGTCACCCAAACCTTCTTGTACGCATGTGGGGCCCTGGTTGGCCGAAATACAACGCAAAGCTGACGGCTCAACAAAACATTGCACAAGCTTTTCCAAACCTTCCATTCGACATTATATACACGAAAACTTGGCATCACAATGTGACTTCCGATACTGCCGTTGTAATCCACGGAACGGGAGACTGTCACAAACTCAAGTGTATTCACGAAAAGTATTACCCAACTCACGCCGACGCAATCACGTTCCGATACGCGGGCGAAATTCTTGAGTTTGGTAGACCGGAACAGTGGAAATTACGGGAACAAAGACGCGTGTCCAAAGTATTTCCGGAGTTGAATGAAACACATCAACGATCCATGGAGCAACCGATGCCATTCTTTTTTCATTCTCCCGACTGTGCTGACGAGGCTTTGATGCATCCTATTCGGTCGTCTTCGAGAACACGGTGGTGGAGGTCTGAACGATGGGAAGACTCCAGACCCACGCAGATTCAGTTATTGGGATACACGGATTCCAGTTGGTATCCTCTTCGCGCGAAAATCTTGCATGGAATTGAAAAGGGGTTTATTCAGAACGCAAAAGTGTATGAACACGTCGGTTATGTTCTGCAACCTGAGAAGGGCAAAGCAAAAAAGATTTCCTCTTTGGAATTGGGAGTCTTTGATCCTCAAGATCCTGCTGTGGAGCATCACGTGAGTTTTGATGCCCCATTTTCCTAATGAAACTGATTCCAATTCAATATTACTCGCATTAGCGGAAGAACCAACAATCATGGGCAAAGACACTCGCCACCACCCAAATTTGCGTGTTTGATTCATCTATCCTACGCAAAGCTATCCGCAAATACCAAGAATCATTCATGTCCGGCTGTGTCGTCGCCGCCGACATTCCCCTTGAAATGGAATCAGTCTTCAAAGGAGTCGTGATCCCATTACGCGCTGACATGGAAGTAGAAGAAATCAACGACGTGTTGCAGCGGTATTTAAAGGATAAAGAAAGGTTGGCGAGAATGGCGATGGAAGCATTTCGACGTGCGAGATCATTATGGACGTGTCGGAATAAAGTGGATCGATTGTTGGAAGCTGCTGAGATGGTTGTTAGTGGAGAAAGAGGGTACTGGTTTCCCTTTGAATTTCGAGGAACGTGTAGGCTATTTGAGGAAGGTGGCGGTGCTGGGGGAAAGCACATGACTGAATGGTGTCGAAAGCATCAAATTTAATTAAAAGTGTTAAGTGAAACGAGTGTACATATATTTTCTTGTATGATGCTGACATAATGAAAAAGAAAGTAGAAGAGACGGTGGGAACTTGTACGGCAAAGTAAAGTATCAACATAGAATCAATCCGGCTTCTGTATTATCAACACGTTCAATAACTCGTTGCCTTACTTTCGCACATCCATTTGAGAAGATGCAGTTTGGGCGAAAGCCTTGTTTGGATTTGAATCGGACTCCGATAAAATCACCATTCAATATCCACATCGACACAAGCTCCGCTGAAATAAGGCGTCTCGTGTCTGTGTCTGTGGTTTCAAAAAGCTCCGCATCCTCCAACGTACAGTTGACGTTCTGCTCAGGCCAACGAAATTTCCAAACATCTTTCCAACCATCACAAATAACATCCAAGACATGATACACGGGACATTGATCCTTACGGATATTGTAGAGGACAAGCCGGAGAAATGGTTCCTCAAACAGTTGCGAAAAGCGCTCCTTCGCCTTCGTGGGGACTTTAATTGGTTTACCAGAATGATTCATATTGTAACCACGAACCAATTTCGTCAAAATGTCTTCAAACGTGGATGGTTTCATAGTTTCAACTCGGGTTGGTTCGGAACTGTTCACTCCAAGTAACCAACTGTTGATATCAATATATGATGTCCCCTTAGGTTCCTTCCACTCATTCAGCCGGAGTTTTGACCTTTTTTTGTGCGGAGTAACAGTGTCACGGTTTCCAAAATGCAAGTCATCCCACGGTGCTACTTTCGCCAAAATAAGTGGCGGATCTTCCTTGAGACATCGATAACACAATAAGCTTGCGATGGCATCATTTGCTCCATATTTTATAGCCGCTTCCGAAAGATTGGGTAATCTCCAGTCATGTCCTGAACAGTTTGGGCCTTTGAAAGCTGGCTGGACGGTATGAACACAGACGTAATAGAGCGATCTCAGGGATTGAGCGCGAATATTAAGTCCTTTTGCAATATTTCCAATGTCGACAATATTTTGCACCTGAAGTATGGAGATCAACAAGCAGGTTTCAACTTTGAGGTAATTCGCACCTCAATACCAAAAGCGGTTTTAATTGATTTACAATCCGAACCAATAGAAACACCCGTTTTGATGACATCGGTATTAAGAAGGAAAGCAAGGAGACACGGAGGAAGTGTTGGGTGGGATGTTGACGATGTAAACAAATGCCAAAACTGTAAAAGACGGTCAATTCAAAACTATCTGTAACAGGAATCACGACGTACCTGACATATGACCACAATGTGCGACGAAAACGCGATTTGTATAGTGGACAACGAATTGTTGGCGAATTCGCAATCCAGTCCAACCTCTTTGAAAGCGAATCCATCTAAAATAGTAGTAAAGACCGTTTCCATTTGTGCAGTGTTTGACAATACAAAGACGCTGGCGTTGGGGACAAGTAGGCCTGGAACGTTGAGGCCAAAATACCCCTTTGTAGTCAGTTTCTCCAGAATCTTTGTGGTTGCTTCTTCCGAGACAGTATTCAAAAGGTGATCTGATATGGCATTGGTTGCATCTGAACCAAGTTCAGGGACAGTTACGAGAGCATCCCGGTCAGGGTGGCGAAAAAAGAATGAACCGGTGGGCATACTCGATTGTTCAACTTGCTTCTGCCTCTTAGCGTTGAGTTCGATTTCTTCATCTGACGACTCGTATCGCCTCTTTTGAGGAGGGAGGATACCTGTCAAAATGGAATCCTCCTCATCGAGTCTGTCACCACAATCAGGTATTTTCTCGGCTTCTTCGTGCAAACCCGTTGCAAACGTGGTGCCTAAAGCAGGCGATGGTGTACAACCGAGTTCCGCTTTCATGGCCATTTATTTCATGAGAAAGAAGAGGGCAAAAATAATATCAACGTGAAAACATATAAAGTTGGATGCTCAAAGTCATGATAGGATGCAAAGCTGATAATAAATAAGATTAATAGTTCGTAGCGTGAGACAAAAGCAGTGTCCACAGCCAAGGGACACCGCTTCGTATGTAAGGACATCGTCACGGCATGGCTCGAACCCAGGGGTTACAGCCTGTTTATTATGGTTTTCACCGCCATACCAACTGATCGAAAATTCCTACTAATATGTGGGGGTGGCTCATTAATAACGGCAGCAAATATATTTAAATTAAGTAGTATGAGGGTTAACAAACAGTGTCCAAACTTGAGTCAATTCGTACCTCAATACAAAACGCGGTTTTTAATTGATTTACAATCTGAAGCAATAGAAACACCCGTTTTGATGACATCGACATTGAGAAGAAAGCAATTTAATCTTCCTCATCGGGTATGTTACAATACTCAGGTACTTGTCTTGGCTCCAAGGTGTCAACCTCGTTGCACATGCTTAAAGCAGGCGATGGTGCACAAGTGGGTTATCTTTCCATGGCCATTTGTCTCATGCGAGAAAGAATCAACGTGAATAGATTTAAAAGTTGGATGCTCAAACTGATAGGATGCAAAGCTGATAGTAAATAAGATTAATATAATAGTTCGTTGCGTGAGACAAAAGCAGTGTCCACAGCCAAGGGACACCGCTTCGTATGTAAGGACATCGTCACGGCATGGCTCGAACCCAGGGGTTACGGCCTGTTTATTATGGTTTTCACCGCCATACCAACTGATCGAAAATTCCTACTAATATGTGGGGGTGGCTCATTAATAACGGCAACAAATGGATGCAAAAATTGAAGTGCATCGTTAACGTGGTTGTCCTACAGTTCGCCGAACAAAAAAACCTACCAATCCTCTAGTTGGCATACGTCACAGTCTAAAATTATCTATGAATATTGAGACCCAGAAAAAGAAACAGCATCGGCTTTGTTCAGTGCTGAGGTTTCACTTTATAGGATTAATATGACGAGAATTAAACGCTTTAACTCATTAGAAACAGTGTTGGACATCGACCATACCTTAACTTGTGATTTTCGACAAGTAAAACGTTTCTCCGTTACATTATCCTTGACTCATTCTTTTCTTCACCATAATTTAAATAATGTCGACTTCGTCACCAACAAAGACGTCAACATACCCAGTCTCGTACTTCAAGATACTTATTGCGTTCGGAAGTGCTGCATTAATTATTGGTAGCATTGGTATCCTGCGTCACGAAAAGCGAATTGACAGGTTCATCAAACTCTCAAATGACGGACCTCACATTCAGAACGTATCTTCAGTCCCAGAACTTATCTCAACCATCAAAAATCTAGCCAATGAGACTACGGATTGCTTCTTGCAGAACCAAAAATGTGACTTCGACTACGAATTTACACCAGTGCCCCATATATTGACAGCTGACCGAAAACGCAGCGACGTCAAACCGCGCACATGGATTCGTCACGAAACGCGACTGAATGGAACTCGAAAGATAAATGTCTTGTATTTTAATGAACGAAAGGACTATCTGATGAAAACTGACCGATACTTCTACGACGAGGTATATTTACCGCCAGGTCGCCACCCTTCTGTAATACTAATTGATTTGTTAGGTTACAGCTGCTGTATCACATCCACGCCTTGAAGTCCGCGTATGGGGGCCTGGATGGGAAGGGTATATCCCAAAACTGACCTCATCAGAAAATATACGCCGAACGTTCCCAAACATATCATTCGATATCATCTATTCCAAGACGCGTCATTTTAATATCACATCCACAACTGCTGTTGTAATACACGGAACAGGTGAGTTCTGAAACTCAGTCAAGTTGAACTGACTCGTGGCCCAGCGGATTGCCACCAACATAACTGTTTACGTGACGACGTCTATCCAACTCACGCTGATGCAATTACATTTCGCTATGCTGGTCTTATTCTCGAATTCGCTCGACCAGAACAGTGGGCCTCACGTGAAAAACAACGCATAAAGAAGTTATTTCCAAATCTGAATGCAACCCAGCGACAAAACATGGAGCAGCCAATGCCATTCTTTTTTCACAGTCCAGATTGTGCAGATGACACTTTGCTCCACCCAATTCCAGGAAGAAAGGAATGGGAACAGTTCCGACCCCATAAAATCAGATTGATTGGGAGTCATCAAAAAGAGCTTTATCCGTTGCGGTACACAATCTGGAAGGGAATCAAATCAGGAAAGATTAAGAATGCTGAAGTTTACGAACATGTTGGCAACACACTCAACAAACCAACCAAAAAAACAATCCCTAGCCAACAACTTGAAATTGGTATATTTGACCCAAACGATCCCGTAATTTCCCATCATGTGAGTCAGTGAGTTAGACAGAGTGAACTCTAATTTGACTCCCACCAGAGAAAGAATCAACAAAATTGGGCCAATGTCCTGGCAACGACACAAATCTGTGTATTCGATTCCTCCATAGTGCGAAAAGCTATTCGGAAATTTCAAGAGAGCTTTCTCTCGGGCTGTGTTGTCGCGTCAGATATACCACTGGAAATGGAGGACATCTTCCGCGATGTCGTCATACCATTGCGAGTGGATATGGGCGTTCATGAAATCAATGAAATACTTCAAACGTATCTGCAAGACACTAAACGACTGCGATGGATGGCAAAAGAGGCTTTCAAACGAGCGCGTATGCATTTAACCTGTAGGAACAAAGTCGATAGGTTGCTGCAAGCTGCTGCTATGGTACTTCGAGGTGAACGTGGCTACTGGTTTCCATTTGGGTTTTCTGCAACATGTAGAAAGTTTTGGACGGGGGACAAATACACAACAGAATGGTGTCGAAATAATAAACGATAACACATAAATTTATTCAAAAGAAAAAAAAAGAACCCACATCATCAGTAAAATTTCAACACTCACAGCAAGGGTAAATAAATAGTAGTATAGGGCGCAAAAACATCAAAACTCGTCAAGTAGACACGCCACCTCCAGCAAACTTTACACCCATGGGATATGTACAGATTCCTTCAATCACAGCCGGGTCAAATCCAAATCGCTCAATAAACTCTCCAGCATTCTTACGGTTAATATCAATGATTCGTACAAGCTCCTTATCAGCCTCTTCTTGCACCTTCAAACACTGTGCGTGTTCTTCCTCCAACAAGTCAATCAAGTCTTGGCACGGTTCTCTGCGTGGAACACCAGGAGATCCGTTCAGAGGATGTTCCACGTCCAGCTGCATCAACATGTCCCTGACTTCGGGACTCACATAGGTTGGTGAGTTGATGAGGCTTTCACCTTTGGAAACCATCCAACGCACGGAATCAAGCAACTCGGAAATATACGCTGATCCTTGATTCAAAAACGTAATGGCACGATCCGGATTTTCCAAATGCAGCTCGGACCCATAAAGCTCATCCGTTTCATCAACATCCTCGTATTCATCATCGTCATCATCCTCGTATTCAATCTCATCATCATCATCGTCAGAGTAATAGTCGTCATCTCCACCAATATCATCATCGTCGTCATCGCCATAGACCGATTCATCAAATTCAGAGTCAACGTCCAACGATGTTGCATTCGGATGAGTCATGGGGAAAGGATTAATGTACTTTGCTGCCGAGTTGGATGCTATAGAATTGGAGAAGGACTGAATCGTTGGTTGGCGTTGAAAGCCAGGTGGCAGTTCAGGACCGAAAACAACATTTCCTCTAATTCCACCAACTTTTGGAACCCGTGATTGAGCATCAGATGATGGCTGTGAACCAAGAGGAACAGGGACGACAGTTGGTGCACCATTTGCATTATTTCCCAACACTGCTGTAAAAACTGCATTTCCAGTTGTGGAATCCATTTGGAACTGAAATTCGGGTTTTCCTCCGCTAGCATTTGCCGCTGAATTTCTCAACTGCGAAGCTGAAATAGGAACACTTGCTGCTGCGATTCCAACCCCCATTCCCATGCCCATACTGACAGCAGCACCAGCCATTGGATTATCCGTTGATTGCAGAAACGTTTCAGCAATAGCAAGCATCGCTTTCGACAACCCTTCAGGAGTCATATCACAGTCAAACGAAACATCCAACGATTCAGATCCAGCTTTTGTCGAAACGTTCGAGACATTGGCCAAGTTCGCCATACCAGCAAGAGTCGCCTTATTTGCTTGCATCATGTTCGCAAAGTTGGCGGCATTGCCCATGTTACCTTGACTCATTTGCACCATCATTTGCTTTGTCATCTCACTCAACGGTCCTGCCGCCATACTGTTCATGTCAGCAGCTAGGTCAGAAGGAAGAACGTTCAAGGCGCTTGCAAATTGAGAGAGCTGTTCAGACAGTCCAGCCATGTTGTTGGGAGCATTTGCTGATGAGGCAGCTTTGGCTAAAATTTCCCTGAACATAGGTGGCAAAGGCGGAGGATGTGACGAGGTTGGAGTAGTTGGTCGTTGATTTGCTGACGCAGACTGTTTGGCAGCAAGCTCATCACGCTCTTTCGCTCTTTTACGGCGACTTGACTTCTCCGCAGCTGTAGACTCTGCTGCAGTAGAACCACTTTGCTGGGTAGAAGGAACAAATGAAACCTTCTTGGGCGATGTCGAAAGAACTTCGGAATTCTTTGAAGCAGGTGGAACTTCTCTCACGACTGAAGAAGGCGGAATAAACCCGTCCTCTCCTTGCAAACTCTTTGCAGCCTCAGCAAGAGCCTTCTTCTTGGCTTTCTGCCTCGACTTCTTCGACTTTCCACATCCAGGCAATGGGATATCAGCTTCGGACTCAGTCTTTTCCGCTGCAGCTAATTTAGCAGCATCAACAGCAGCTCGTTCTGCAACTGCCTTCAGCTTCGCAGCTTCAGCCTTTGCAGCAGCTTCTGCTTTAGCAAGTGCAGCAGCCTGAGCCGCCGCTTCCGCTCTCACACGCTCCTCTTCTTCAGCTTTTTGCTTGGCCAACAATTCAGCCTCCAACCGCAACTTCTCCTTCCTTTCCTGCTCCTTTTCTCTTTGAATTTGCAAATCACGCTCCCGCTGCAACTGACGAATCATTTCCTTCTCCTTAGCACGCTGTTTCGCCTTCTCCTTCTTGCTAATTACAGGCGTATTTGCCGCCGGTGCCTTCGGGACAGAAACAATGACTGGCTCAGCAACTTTGACTTGAACAGCCGATGGTATCGCCTTCTCGGCCTTGACTTTCTTGGGCGGCGCCCCAACCACTTCCTTCACCATAGGTGCCGCAGGCAGCTTGCTACTACTTGACCCCGTCTTATCTCCAGCTCCATTACTACTACTTGCTTCACTCCCTCCCACTTGTGTTGAATTTTCCTTCACCCCATTACCACCAGCCCCCACCCGAACCTCACGCACACCCCCACCCACACTTCTTGCGTCCCTCAATTGGGGAACGCTCTCCTCCTCGCGGCTGCTGCGGCCGCTGCTGCTGCCTGCATCCGTGAAGTAGGAGACCCCATACCCAGACCCTGCTGCTGTTGAAGGGCCTGTAACTGCATCCACTCCCTGTTGTCCCGCAACAACTCGCGCTCCTGCATCTCGCGCTGTAACTGTGCTAGCTGCTGGATTTGGGTAGTGTTCGTCCCACCCAGTGGGGTGTTGAGACTGCTCGAGCCGAGTCCCGCTCCCAAAGAGTTGTTGGTGGTTGCTCCATGGAGATCGCGGAGGAGGGAGGAGTCCTGAGCTTTCTTACATCGTTAGAGCATATTCACAACTTCATGACCAACAAATTTTGACTCACCAAAGCCTGTTGAGGGCGTCATACCCCATCCACTCAAGTCACCTTTCATATTGAGCGCGTTGTTACCCGCCCCACTAAGAAGCGCGTTAGTTCGTTCGCGTTCGCGATCACGTAATTGTAACTCTTGCATTTGGATCCGATTCTCCCGAAGCTGCTGCTCCCTCAAGAACGATGCCATATATTCTTCTTGAGCAGCACCACCGATTCCATTCAGGTATTGTTGCTGTTGTTGCTGTTGAAACCGTTGTTGCTGTTGCATTTGCAAGAGTTCTTGTTGTTGTCTGGCTGTTGCACCAAACTGGTTACCAGCACTATTCCGCAGCAACTGCTGCTGACGAAGGGCATTTTCAGCTAGAATTTGCTCTCGCAAAAGCTGTTGTTGAGATGGTTGCGGCCACTGACTGCCAGCAGCTGTTCCGAAATCTGGCACCTTGTTTGCAGCACCAGAGTCCAACCAACGGCTTTCAACATCTGGAACTCCAGGCTGAGGAAGAGCATTTCCCTGGTACATATTCCGCTGATTGAAGGTTTAGTCCAAGGAAACGTAAGTGTGATAAGACTCACAGGCTTCTCAATCACCTTTTCTTCGTCTTCTCCAATAATTCGGTTAAAGCGATTGGCAGCCGCAGCAGCTCCAAACTCGTCACTTGCGAATCCACCTCCTCGAATCAAAGCCATTGGGTCGCTTGAAAAAGGATCAAACAATCCATTATAAGTTGGATTCAGAATATAGCCCAAATTGTACATGTACAGGGAGACGCCACCCTTCTTGGCAGCTTCCTTTCTGGATGAAGCTGCGGCACGAGCAACGGCGAAGGCTGAGTTGGGTGGGCCTCTTCTGATAAGATTTGGGACAAGCTCGTCAGTGCCATCCGCATTGAGAGCCTTTGAACCAAGAACTCGGTCTTCATCTGGAACACTAGACGTAGCTGATGACACATTGGAAGCGGCAGGTTTTGCGGAGGTTAAGTTCACGTTGGGTGAAACACTTGGGCCAACTTCAGTTTGGGACTTAGTTGGTACCAAGCCAGGTGGACCGTTCATTACAGATGAAGATTGTTGCTGTAGTAGAGGTGGTGCTGCAACTTCGCTGGCCGTAACGGTGGGAGTTGCAACTGCAGACTTCTTGACTTTCTTTTTCTTTTCCACAATCAAGTCCATCAAGTTGGTGGTATTTTGGCTTTGGACTGTACGTGGCAGGTCTGAGTCAGAAAAGTCTGAATCTGAAGGTTGGGGAGTGCTGCGCAATGGAGCAAGAGCGTGGGGGATTGGGGAAGCCGCAGCTCTGGTTCCGACTGGTTTTGCCCTATAATGTCATTCATTAGTATGAATTCGTTAAACGTTTGTTGAGCTGGTGACAGAATATCAAAAAGTCAACTCACCAGCTAGCAGTCGCAGGAAGAGCACTCTCCTCTTTCTCGTCTTTTCTGAAGTAAGCCATCAAAGTCGGGAAGGGAACAGGTCGAGGGTTGCGATCGCGCATGGCCTGGCGGGATAGCTCCTCTTTGGCATATGTATCAGCTTCTTCCGCAGGCTCGTGAAGGTATTGGCAAACAGTGTGCTGACAGGTCATATTCTTCAAAAAGAACTGGCAGTACTTTGTGGTACCATGGGTAACTCTGTTACCATCGCAATTTTAGGACATTCACAGCTGAATGCAAGAACACAAACCTCAACACTTTGTTTCCGTCAAAGACAGTTCCATCTACAGCTTCAATGGCTTTGATGGCATCTTCCTTCTTTGTGTAGAAAATAAAGACGCCAAGAGGAGAAAGGGATGAGACCACAGGAGTGTGACCATGCCCCTTTCTGTTGATGACAACTCTCGCAACCTTTCCAAACTGACCAAAGAACTCTGAACCTTTGAGATACTGTATGTAGATATAGTTAGAGCCACCACCCAATAACCAATGCACCGAATCAAACAAACAAATCAAACAAACACGCACATCTTCCGTCGCAAACTTCGCCGGCATTCCAACGACGTAAACCAAGTTCTTCTGGACCACGCGTGCATTTGCCAAGTGGCGTCGGGCAGCGTTGTCGATTTCTTTTCGTTCTCGTTCGCGGCGCTTCTTCGCTTCTTTGATTCGGACGAGTCTGATTTCAGAGTTGGATTAGATTGGATTAGATTGTGTCGGAGTGGGTGGGAAGTGGATGTGATGGACCAAGAGACAAGACAAACAAACTCACTCGTCAACCGAAACGGGCGTAAACTCGACCTGCTCCTCCGTGTACTGCCGCCGACACGCAGGACACAGACCATTCAGATCCTCTTTGATGTGGTTCCAGCAGAACCGACAAATCTGGTCAAATGCGTGGAACTGTTAAAAGAGTGCTTTGATGATGTTGCACTGAAGGGCTCACCTGGTACCCGCACGGACACGGCTTGAAGTACTTGTCTGTCACGTCAATCTCTTCCATGCAGAGGGGACACTCCATGTCCTCATCCTGCTCAGAGTCACTGTCGTAGTTGTTCATTTGGCACTTCGCTTTTTCAAACACAAACAATTCAGAACAGATGAGAAAACAGTAGAACAAAGAGAAAACGAGTAATATACCCACAACTATTTAATTATGCAAACAATATACTCAAGTCCAACATTCTCTGCTTGGCCATCTGCTCCTTATTTTCTCTCGCTTTCTCCCTCCTCTTTCCCTTTGCTCCCAACCCATCGTCATCTCCCAATCCACCCCCTCCACCTCCGCCTTTGAAAGCCATCTCCGCTAGTTCCATTTTGGCTTTCTGTAGACGTCGAATATTTTCTTCTATTGTGTCCTTGGCAATGAACCGAACCGTATTCACTACCCGTGTCTGTCCCATACGATGACATCGATCGATCGCTTGTGATTCAACAGCAGGGTTCCAGTAAGGCTCCATAATATACACTCGGTTTGCAGCCGTCAAGTTTAAACCAACACCTCCTGCTTTCAATGAGAGCAAAATGACTGTACAGTCAGGATCAGTCTTAAAAGTGTTCATAGCTGTATTTCGATCCTGTCGTGTCATTTTTCCGTCCAGACGCGTGAATTTAAAGCCAGCGGCACGCAATGGCTCTTGTAACAGGTCCAACACAGTTGTCCATTGACTGAATACGATACTCTTGCTGGGTTTCTCGTTGCGTTCCATATTTTGAGCACGAACTTGAGCCAAACTGTTGACCAGTGCTCGAATTTTAGTGCTCTGTCCATCAGCTTCCAACAAAGACATGTCTCCAAGAATATCATCGTCCAACTATACAAAGCCGTTTAGAAAACCTTACTTTCACCCAACAAAAAACACTCACCACATCGCTCTCCTTGATTTCCATAATATCCCCTTGTCCAATCTCAAAGTTACACATTGGACACACTGGCGCAGATTCGCCTCTCGCAGCCCCACCTCCACTTATTGCATCTTTGATTGTGCCCATACATCCAACGCAGAACAAATGTCCACACTTGGCCACGCATACACTCTTTCCCTCGTCTTATCCTGCTTCTGGTCATTCATAGGAGCCGCTGCAGCCCCAAACGTATCCACAACACTTCCACAGCTACAGCAAGAGTCATCCCCACTTTCCCTCAACAACCCCAACAAATGAAGCGCGCGTTGTCGAGTCAATGGCGGTTTCACGTCATCCTTCAGTCCTTCCATTTGTTCATCTAATTCAATTCAAAACTTAGCATGGCCTTGAATAATCAAGATACATACCGAGTGCAGCCAACTCCCGCTCCCAATCGCGAAACAGACTTTTATGAACGCAAACTTGTCGCATTCTCAAAATAATCTCAAGCAGGTGAACATAATGCTGCATAACATTTCCACTGTCTTTCAATTGATGGAAGAATGCACGTCCCTTCGACCGTACTTTATCATACAGCTCCTGCTCACTCGGCGCCAGATCCAGCGTTATCAGTTCATCGATTCGTTCTGGAAGAGTCAAGATGGGTTTCCCGTTCACTTTCTGGTTCTTTGTTCTCCGGAGCGTGATGGATTTCATGAGTGTTTGTAGTTTTTTGACACCAGTGTTGGAGTCATATGTTGCCGAGAATTTGATGGGTTTGCTGATTTGGGAGTTCCATGAGGATTTGTTGCAAAAGGGTTGGATACGAAGGAATTTGATTAAACTGAACAAGTCTGAACAAAAGTTTAGATGCCGGAAGTGTCGAGAATTCAAAGCATACCATCTAATTTGTTCTGAATCGGAGTTCCTGTTAGTGCCCACCGCCGTTCACCTGTGAGACTACACGCGGCCTTCGATTGTGATGTATTCGGGTCTTTGATAATATGAGCTTCATCCAATACAATTCGATACCAATTCACAAGTTGAAGCGTTGAATTGACAGTAATTGGAGTTTGGGACATATCATTATGAGAACCACCCTTGTTCTTCGTACTTGTCGACCCCGACTTTATGTCTTTCCCGTATTCAATAGAAAGTAAATTGTATGTCGTGATTACGATATCCTGTAGATGAGGGCTTAACATAAGAAAATCAACATAAACGCAACTCACATATTTCGCCAACTCCTGCGGATTCTGAATCCGATTCGGTCCATGATAAATGCAAATCTTGACCGTATTCGGTTTCACGTGGGCCGCAAACTGCTCTTCCCAATTCTGAACGGTACTCAACGGACATACAATCAATGTGCCTTGACTCTTGACTAAATCACCCCTGTCATCGTCCAAACACACTACATCATCGTCACTATCTTCGTCTTCTCCATCATCAATCGCAAAGACTTCATCTTGAAATAGCGGTTGTTGCTGGACGGGTGGGGTGGGAGCATTGTCTGGAGTTTGGGGAGTACTTGGAGCAGACCGCCTTATCCCGCCGATTCGGAATTTTTGATATGTAGGTACAGCTGGTAATCGGACAGAAGCACGAGACGTCATGATTAATGAAATGACTTCAATTGTCTTTCCAAGACCCATATCATCTTGCAACAGGTTTAGATGTCTATCGTTAAGTTGCAATGTAACGACTCACCCGCCAGAATTCCACCCTTATTGTTCTTTGGCTTCGTATTTGTTTTCTCGTTTGTGATTTGGTTCGTGTACATTCCCGTTTGTCCATCAAACTTCCACAGAGATGTTTTTGGATCATACTTTGTAAAGTCCAGCTCTTTTTCTTTTTCGGTCATGAAGTGAAGCGCTTGCTTTTGATGTGCATACATGGGTGTCAAAATGGAATCATCTGAGAAACAGCACTAATAAGAAATTTGTGAAGAGAAGAAGTGATCCTCACCTGGCTCCAATTGAGGTAAATCTTCGGCAGCAATCAGAGAGTTATATACAGCTTCAATCTGGTTCTTAGCTTCCTCTGCAGCATCCCGATTCAATTGAACAGTTGTCACATTTGAACCTCCCAAATATGATCCTCCAATTCCTCCGCGGAAACTATCATGCGGATTTAAGGTCGGTATATTTGCAGGCATAGGTGTTTTGACGGGTTGCAAGATCATGTTGTTTTGAATCAGGATTGTTCCAAGGAGAGACGCGATCATACGTGGTCCCACAACCGTAAGATAGATACCCATAGTTGAGCCCTGGAAGTAAGACGTGAGCTATTATGGGAAATTTGGAAACAAGCTTACGTTAGGCAGTGTATGAGGAATCCAAGCGTCCATTTTGATTTGCGACAAGAGTCTTTTCAATACTTGCACGACTCGTCCTTCAAGATATCCCAGCACACAAGTAACATTTCCCGCATCTATAGCAGTCACTTTAATTTTCAAGTCACCACCAGGTTGCGTCGGGGGTTCAGGATACAATCGTGCATGCATCATCAATTTGTTTTGATAACAACGCGCATAATTTGACGGTAGAAGGTCGACGATATTGACGAGCAGTGTTCCAAAACACACATTCTCGTTTCCAAATCGAATACGCTCTTGTTGCGCCTTCAATTCCCGCTCTCTCCTCTCCTGTGCAAGTCTTTCTGTCGTAGCAGAATCGTCAACGTCTATAACTGCTGAAGCGGCAGATCCTCGGTTCTAGATGTTCAAAGAATAGTCAGAATCTTCGAATAGTTCTCGCAAGTCACCCACCTCTGCAGGTCTGATCGCAACCGGCCGTTGCGAGTTTGACCAAGAAGAATCAGGCACCTTCCGTTTCGCAGGTACTGGTTGTGGTTTTACGGGTATAATGAACTCATCCAGTTCGTCGTCGAATTCGTCAGTCAGATCGATAACTTCTTCAGTTTCTGCTTTCTTTTGCAGTTTCGATTGCAGTTGCGGAGGTTTCTGTTGAGGTGGTTGCTGTGATTGCGTTGGAAGAGGTGGCTGACGCAGAGGAGAGGCTGTTGGAGGAGAGGGCAGGGCAAGGCTCGGGAGAGTGAACTGTTGCCGCAGTTGAGGTGACGTTGTTGCCGTTGTTGTTGATGTTTGTTGCGAAGGCGGCCGCGGAACGAACGATGTTGAGCCGAGAAGTGGATTGGTTGGGCGTCGTTGTTGGAGTGGTTGGACTGGTTGGGCTGAAGAAGAAGGTGGTGGTGCTGGTGGGGCAACGAGCCCAAGAAGCGCATCGAGGGCCGCCTCGGTTTCCATTCTTTGTTGCGTATCGTTGAACGGCGGTTGCGAATACGAACTGGCAGTGGAGAACGGGAGCGATCCGTTGCCTTGGGTAGGCACGCCGTTGCTTCCACTTGCTCCAATATTTCGAAGTAGTTCATCCAGTTCGGAGTCGTCCATTTGAAATTAAAAAGCTGTAAATAGCAACTAAGAACGATGGGGTCTGGCTCCTCGTCGATTTTTAAGAAAATTGTCAAACTCGAAAAAACATCTTCGTTCTGTCCACTTCGTCCTGATCTGATTATTCTCATTATCCCACGTTCAAAGAGAATAATAACGGCCCAAGATGACAGAGAAGGTGAGTGGTGGTATCTCCTGCGGTGCCGATCTGATTCTGTGCCGTCAAAAACATAGATGTCCTTCATTAAGAAGCTGACCATCTCAGCCAAGGAAGGAACATTATTTAAAAAGAGTAACACTGTATCCCCTGTCAGTGCATCGAAAGCTGTGTCCCACACAGGTTCACAATCCAACTTGAACAAGGCGTCACTCCCGTCCGCCTCAAATGGAGCCGCAACATCACCGTCAAAGCCATCTCCAAATACTCAAACCCTATCTGCTACAAAGCAGACGGAGTCAATCTCACAGGATGGAAGTATGATCATCGCGTCAGTGACGACTCGTGGAGTAAACCCTGCGAACGCGCCACCGTTCAAACCAAAGCAAAAGTACAACTTCGCAGATCTTTCTATTGATAGAACGCTTGGAACTGGATCCTTTGGCCGTGTCCATCTTGTCCGACTGAAGACAACAGGAAAATATTATGCCATGAAAGTCTTGAAGAAGAATGAGGTTGTCAAGATGAAGCAAGTAGAGCACACCATCAACGAGAAAAATATTCTTGAGAAACTGGATTATCCATTCTTGGTCTTCATGTTGGGAACCATCCAGGTAGAGTTGCTTTCATCCCACACTCAATCTCTCACACTAAACAGGACTCCCACAACCTTTACTTTATTCTGGAATATGTGCAAGGAGGAGAAGTTTTCTCGTTTTTGCGACGATCGGGTGTAAGTTGAAGTGGATCTATTGGCTTTTGTTGACATCACTTCAGAGATTCCAAAACTCTGTCGCAAAATTCTACGCAGTCGAAGTTATCCTGGCCTTTGAATATCTGCACATTCGTGATATTATTTACAGAGACTTAAAGCCAGAGGTAAACGAATGTCGCAGCGACGTTGAGTTCTAAAACGAATCATAGAACTTGTTGATTGACTCCAAAGGACATGTAAAAATCACTGACTTTGGATTTGCAAAACACGTTCCTGACATTACCTGGACTCTCTGTGGAACTCCTGACTATCTCGCTCCAGAAATCATTCAATCTAAGGGTTATGGAAAGGCTGTTGATTGGTGGGCCTTTGGTATTCTACTATACGAGATGCTTGCTGGTCATCGTAAGTTAGTTCCTTCCTCAAGATAGCTTTCTGACGAAAAGTTAATTAAGCGCCGTTTTATGACGACGATCACTTCAAGCTTTACGAAAAGATTCTCGCCTGCAAACCAAAGTTCCCCTCTCACTTCGACCCGAACGCAAAGGACCTTGTGAAAAGAATTCTGACAACCGATCTTACGAAGCGTTATGGTAACTTGAAGGCCGGTGTTGTTGACATCAAGACACACAAATGGTTTGCTGATGTTGAGTGGCAAAAGATGGAGGACTGTCAAGTTCCTGCACCGTACTTGCCACCGTGCAAAGGAGAAGGCGATACGAGTAACTTTGATCAATATCAAGAAGATCATGAGCCATATGGTGTGGTGGGACCAGATCCTCACAAGGACAAGTTTATTGGATTTTGAGGAGAAGTGGAGCATGCATTTTTTTACTAATTTGATTTTCTTTTGTTGGTTTTTCAATTAAGTGGTTGATTGATGGAGCGAAGGACAATAGTTTTGGTATCCTTTATAGTTATAAGTAATAGAGAACAGAGAAAGAGAAGATGCATCATTGAAGATGTGATGAGATCTTGGCATTGTACACTTAACAAAGTCCCCACCATGCCAAAGACGCTATCTCGTATTCAGATATTTGCCAAGTTCAACAAGAGGGTTAGTTCAAGGTTTTCGCACGCTTTGATTGCGTCTTCGCTTGTTGTCACGCCGCACGCCCATAAACATTTTTGACCTCATTCGCATTCAATTTCTTGGACGCACTCAACCCACTGACACCCACCAATGCCAAAAGATCCAGACGAGTTTGATACCACTGGTAACTCAAAGACGAGCTACAACACGCACATAGAACGGACTTTAATCCTTTTATCGTCAGATTGCGTCCAAGATCTGTTGGCGGACAGACGGCGGCGACGGGCCTTGCAAGAGTCCCTGGCCTTATCGCCTTTGAATCGCATCTTTGAATCAATGCAATCGTGGATATTGTTGATAATACTGGGTAAGGACGAAGGGGACTTTGTGATCAATTTCTCCTGATATGGGACACGTTTGGCAGGTGTGTCGCTTGGCCTCGCTGCAGCATTCATTGACGTCGTAAGTTGATAATGCTTAAGATATCATGGTATTGATCCAATCAAAGCTCGCAGCATGGTTAGTTGGCGTTCGACTGGGGCACTGTGGATCAGAGATCTTCAACTCAAGAGCAACGTGCTGCGTGGTAAGTCGTAACCTCAGGCTGTACAAGGATTAACTAACAAGTTATCTATTGATTTAGGGATTTCCTGAAGGTTGAGTTGCTTCACACTCAATTTTGTACGTAGTCACTCAAGCGTTCAATATAGACGACTGTCCCCGATGGATTTCTTGGACAGATACATTCCCGAGTGGCTGGGGCGTTTATTTGGCGTTCGCGGTATGAAGACTCCTTAGTAATCTTAATATGCTGACTTGTTCAATAGTCACTTTTTGGTGCACTTGCCTCAATTCTAGTCGTAAGAGTAGCACCGGACGCCGCTGGTGGTGGAACTCCTGAAATCAAGACCCTGTTCGATGGGTTCACCACTTCAAACTACCTCAACTTCAAACTCTTTGTGACCATGGCGCTTTCTATGCCGTTGACGGTTGGAAGTGGAATTGCCGTTGGTAAAGAGGGGCCGTTTGTTCAACTTGCGAGTAGTTTGGCTGGAGCCTTCCATGGCTTCTTCCCAACTTATCGCAACAGTGAATTCCGAAAGCGGGAAATCATCGCCGGTACGTCTATCAAATCCAGATTTAATAATAATAATACTAACAATTATTTTCGTTATAGTTGCAGCGGGTAGTGGTCTGGCTGTCGCTCTGGGAGGTGTGTAGTTTGTTGGAATGTTCACCATAAATACTCAAAATTTCAAAGTACCGATTGGAGGAACATTATTTGCATTGGAAGAACTAGCTGCACCATTTTCTACCAGAGGTTTGTTTCACGGCTACTTCTGTGCACTATTGGCATACATCACATTGCAATATGTCGGTTTCGGTGGCAAGCACATTTTCCAGTTCTCCTTGACTAGAGATTGGCTTCCGATTGAAATAATTGGATTCTTGGCCGTTGGAGTATTTGGGGTGAGTGAATGCAATGTATTTCTGCAAAGGTTTTGACTCTAGCGGCTTCAGGGTCTCTCTGGAGCTTTTGTCATTAAAATGTCTCAAGCTGTTGGGCGATTTCGTAAAAACACTGGGTCCGGCGTCATCCCATTCTCGAAGTGGTCTTGCTCACGATTTTGACTGGTTTGCTGTGTTATCCAAATGCACTGACAAGGTTCGAACAAGTTTCTTTGGATGCAATACCTCAATTTTGATTATGTGTTTCAGGTTGGATGCAAGTGAATTGCTTGCATACTTGTACCAAGAATGTGAGGAATCAAATTATAAGCAACTATGCGAGTAAGTAGCACTAGTTTTTTGGCTGTCGTTCTGAATGAGATCATAAATTAGTGCAAACATGCGAGGTACAACCGTCGCTCTGTTGTGCATCGCCATATTTGTTCGAGTGAACCTTACAATCGTGTCTTTGGGTTTGAAAATTCCCGGTAAGCCTTTTGTCCCAATACAGCTATTTCTAAAATACTGAGTTCATTTACAGCTGGTATTTTTATCCCTTCGATGGTCTGGGGCAGTTTGTTCGGAAGGCTGATTGGGATTGGAATGGAATTTTTCCAAATGTATGTTTTCACCACCGTCACTGTCATTTATTCATGACCAACTTCCCATAGCAAAACCCGGGTCTATCCGTGTTCAGCTCGTGTGTTGCTGACAAACCTTGCGTTACCCCTGCGTTGTACGCGGTTTTGGGTACTATTGCTGGACTTGGGGGCATTACACGCCTCACGATGACTTTGGCAGCAGTATTTATCGAAATGTCTGGAAGTATCAAGTACATCATTCCTTGTATGATTGTCATTATGACGGCCAAATCTGTTGCCGACATCTTTGGTCGGGAGTCCATGACTGAAGCTGGAGTTCGTATTCTGCGTTATCCCTTCCTTGAAAGCGCCGAAAGCTTGTCCTTGAACATAATCGATCGTCCTATTCATGAATCCATGACGCCATTCAAGCGACTTGTGGTTCTCCGAAAGACTCAATTCACATTACAAGAAGCCAACCGTATCGTGAAGGAAAACACCGGATTCCGTGCATATCCAGTCATGAAAACACTAGAAGGACGAGAATTTCTCGGTGTCGTCAACTTGCCAGATATTATTCGAGCAATTGAAGATGCCAAGAATCGAGGATTCCTGGAGAATTCCGAAGACACCGTATCGAATGTCCGCGGTAGCATCCATCTCACTGAAATAGTTCAAGCAATCGATGAAGCAAGGGTAACCAATTGGATGCCAAAGCGGAATCGATTCCACCGAGCGTTGATGGAAGCGACGTTCTCTTGCAACCAATTTCCCATGGAACAGTAGACTTGACTCCCTATATAAATGTGGCGCCAATTTCAGTCATCCCAAGCTTCAATTAGAAGTTACACTTGAAATATTTAAGAAAGTCGCACCACGCTGCATTGTGATTCTTGAAGACGGGAAGCTTGAAGGTCTGATAACGAAGAAAGATATTGGGAAAACCTTGCGTGATTATGAGCACAAAGCACATGACAGCAAAATTGCAGCATAAGTCTAATTGTACTGTGGTGAATGGTGGATCAAGTTTTCCTCCAAGTGCGACATGAGGTTGGGTCTTTTTATTTGTTTTTAGATTATCGTTACTCCCTGTGCCTCATTTCCCGCCATTTATCACACATAAAGTTAGAGTTATACGTTTCTTCTGTTTAAGTTTTAATTTATTTATCTGCTTTTAATCACATAAAGCTCACTGGAATTATCGTCAAATGCCAAAAGCCCCGGACGACTTTGACACAATTGGTACTGTATATCATGCTATACTAACATGGTACTGACGTCCATGTGATAGACTGGGTTCAAGATGTTTTGGCAGACCACAAGAGACGAAGGGACTTGCGAGAGTCCCCTCCATCCTCAGCTGTCGAAGGGGCATTTGAATCCATGCAATCATGGATCCTACTGCTGATACTGGGTAATAAATGAGGCTTTGTATGTCGCAGTACAGCTAATTGGGTTGTTCATAGGTGTTTCCTTGGGGCTCACTGCAGCTTTCATTGACATTGTATGTCATTTTCTAACCATTCTTGGCATATTTCTTACATGAGTGGGCCACTAGATTGCAGCGTGGCTTGTGGACGTGAGGCTGGGGCATTGTGAATCGGAGTTCTATCTCTCAAAGGCGATCTGCTGCACGGTAATACCGTTATTTCCTTTATAACTACGCTGATACGCTATTGTGTTCCGACTTTAGGGCTATCGAGAAGGTACCTTCTCTGGAAGTCATCCATGTGCTCAACTCAACAACCTTTTCATCAGACGAATGTCCACGTTGGATACCTTGGTCAAGTAATTACTTTACAAGCTGGATTGTGTATATTTTCTTTGCGGTAAGCTGTTCAATTTCCCCCTCCTACAACACTAAACCGCGTCTAGTCAACATTCGCCGCGATAACAGCAACACTCGTGGTCAAAATTGCCCCGAATGCAGCGGGAGGTGGAACGCCTGAAATCAAAACTATCCTTGGAGGCTTTTCAACAACCGACTTTCTGGACTTTAAAACATTCCTCATCAAAGCTCTGACGTTGCCGTTGACGGTAGCCAGTGGGCTCGCTGTTGGAAAAGAAGGTCCGATGATCCATGTTGCGAGTAGTTTGGCAGGAGTTTTGCCGGAATTCTTTCCAAAGTATAAACACAATGAAGGACGGAAACGCGAAATCATTGCTAGTAAGTTCTTTTCCATAGTATTCCCAAGTTTTACGCGTGTTCTTTTTAGTTGCTGCTGCTAGTGGAGTCGCTGTGGCGTTCGGAGGTACTTTGGAGACACTTGTTTTTGTGACCTGACTTCAATTTATGATACCAGCTCCAATTGGTGGAACTCTATTTTCTCTTGAAGAGCTATCATCATTCTTTCCTTCAAAGACAATGCTTCGAAGTTTCTTTTGTGCCTTGGTTGCGTGTGTCACACTTCAATTCGTGGATCCATATCGCGGAAAACGTGTCCTGTTTGAGGTCACTTTCAGCCGAAATTGGCTCATGATTGAAATTATCGGATTTTGCTTCTTGGAATATTTGGTGTAGGTTCTCAATTCGTTGTAAACCACATTTGACTTCTCCAAAAGGGCCTTTCTGGAGCCTTTGTGATTAAAATCTCTCAAGTCGTGGGAGGAATTCGCAAGAAGCATTGGATAACAAAGCACCCTATTCTGGAGGTTATCTTAATGACTATTTTAACTGGCTTATTTGTTTCTCGAACCCTTTGACGAGGTACATGATTAATTTACGGTATTAGACTCATTTCTCTCATAGGATCGATGGAAGCGAGTTGTTGGAACACTTGTTCCAAGAATGTGAGGAATCAAAGTTTGACTATCTCTGCAAGTGAGTTTTGCGTCGAATATTTTCTGTTTCTCATCGGTATAATGTTAGTCCTGATGCCGAGGTACCACTGTGATGTTGCTTTTTATAGCTTTGTGTGTCAGACTCAGTCTTACGGTTGTGTCTTTGGGTTTGAAAGTTCCAGGTGAGCACCTACTTCGTCCAACGTCGGCACTGATTCTTTGAGACTAATAACAATAGTCACAGCTGGTATTTTTATCCCGTCCATGCTTTGGGGAGGATTATTTGGACGATTGGTTGGAGTTGGCATGGAGACGTTTCAAAAGTTTGTCTTCTTCATCTTTGTTGGCTTGCTGACGAATTTTCACAGGTCGTGGCCACATTTGTCTGTATTTTCATCATGTGTACCAGATAAACCTGTGTGACTCCTGGAATGTATGCTGTTTTGGGAGCGATTGGCGCTTTGGGAGGAGTCACTCGTCTGACTCTGGCTTTGACCGTCATTATGTTCGAACTCACTGGAACGCTCAACTATATTGTGCCATGTATGATTGTATTGATGGTTGCGAAATTGGTGGGAGATGCGTTTGGAAAGGGAGGAATGACAGACCAGGCTATTCATGCACTGCATTATCCGTTCTTGGAAATCGCTGAAGACTTACCGCTTGGAATTGTTGGACGTCCGATTCAAGACGCAATGACTCCATTCAGCCAGCTTGTTGTCCTAAAAAAGACTTTATTGACGATGGACGAAGCCGAGCATATTGTAAGCGAAAACACTGGGTTTCGTGGATATCCAGTCGTTCGAAGTCAACGAGGACGAGAGTTTATGGGATTCGTCAATTTGTCTGACATCATTCAAGCAATCAACGACGCGAGAAATGAAGGATATGAGATGGTTCTGATACTCATGAAGAAAACCGCTCAAGTATAGACGGTCGAAATATGGCGATGCATCGAATGTCTGATTTGATGGTGGACCTAACACCGTACATTAATCGAACGCCACTTTCGGTTCATCCCAAACTGCAGTTGGAAGTTGTGATGGAAATGTTTAAGAAGCTTGGGCCTCGATATGTCGTCATTTTGCATAACGGCAGACTGGAAGGACTCATAACGAAGAAGGATATCTTGAAGGCTGTTCATGAGTATGAACAACACATGGATACAAGGGGTGACATTGAGGATTACGATGAAATGGGATCAATGATGGGTGATCAAGTATCTCTCATCCAACGTGCATAATAAACAATTCGATGTAATTACTTATATTATAGCAGTGACCGCTTGCCCACATAGTCGTTTCGTCGCATCATATCTTATACTTGTTTAGTGCAGAATAAACTTTCTGTGAATGACAACAAACGCAACATCAGCTTGGCTCGCGCAAGCTGTTGCTAACAAGGTGAGATGAGTGATACTCACATTAGAGGGAATCCTCTCTTAATATCCGTTGCATCTAACTCAACTCGTCACCTTCACGACCACAACAGTACCACAGTCCCGACGTCGTTCGATCTCACGTTGAAGCTGCATTAACATCATTTTCTGGACTGCGACCTAAGCTCGATAGCTTTACGCATGATACCGGTGAATCAGTGGTGTTACTTGCTTTGCAGGGAACACTGCCTGTATCATTCCGCGGCGTCGTCTGTGCGTTCTCTACATCCCATCATCGAAATATCTCATTATTTGATATTCAGATAATATCCCTGTGGCAGTTTGGATGCCACTGACGTATCCGCGCCATCCACCCATAGCCTTCGTGACTCCGACGGCTAATATGCTTGTCCGTTCTGGGCGACACGTCGATTTAGCAGGACGAGTGTATCATCCAATGCTGGCGAATTGGCACAATATGCCGTCATCGGTATGAAAGCTTTGAATGACCAACCACATCAAAATACTGAACCAATCAACCTATACAGGACGTTTCTCTGACAAATTTATTGGCTGCCCTCCAAATGGTCTTTGCCGTGGAGCCTCCCGTTTACGCTAAACCAGCAATTCCAAATCAACAACAACCTCCACCTGTTCCCATAATCCTCTCGTTCAAAGACAAGCCACATCCTCTCCTCAACCTGGAGGATATTCTCAGAGCCCTCCAGCGATTCCGCAAAAGTCATTTTCTAGTGGAAATGCTCCTGTGATTCCACCAAAGCCCAATGGCTTCAACCAATCACCAAACTCAGCTCCTCAATCCATTAGTCCCCCACCCGTCCCACCGAATCCGTTAATGCAGCAGAATAAGGGTTCCGGCCCTGTTTATGTACAATTCCCATCGTCAACACCACCAACAGTTCCAGCACCACCTCCAAAAACCTTAGCGTCGTCACAAAATTCGGCACAATCTCGGCCAATGAATATTCCGTCTGCTCAATATCAATATCAGCAGCCAATCGCTACATCTGCAAACACGGCAAACTTTCTCGCTTCCTCCCCACGAGATTCGTCTCCTTCCCCAGCACTCCGACAATATCAACAGTTTCCCCAATCGTCTGATTCTCTATATCAACAATACCCACAACAACAGCAACAACACAATACGCTCAGCAACCGCAACACCAATACCAAGGATACCCTCCTTCACAACAACAGCAACAAGGCTACTACCAATCACCACCTCAACAACAACAGCCCCAACAACAAATCCAATCCCCACACCTCATCACGCCAACTACCACCGCATCAGCTCAAAGTCCAACGAGACAATCCCAACAGGAATTCAAACAACAGCAAGAGAAACAGGAGCGTGACAGACGAGCCAACGAAATACGCGGAATCCTTACAAGCCGCCTTATCTCATCCGCACAAGACGTTGAAGTCAACATGACGCGAGAGTTTGAACGGATGCGGAGTGTCGGTGCTGGTTTGATGGAAGGTGAAGCGAGAGCCAAGAGCGTGTTACAGCGGTTAGGAGAAGAAGAGGTTTGTATGAAGCTTATATTTGATTGCATGTTGTGAGACTGACGGGGTTGTGATTAGATGAAGGTACGAAAGAATGTGGAGATTCTTGGATCGAAAGTGGTGGAAATGAAGGCTGTGATTCAGAAAGTCAAGGTGGAGCCTGAAGTTCAAGTTGATGAGATATTGACGAGTGTATCGGTCGTTCATAATCAGTTGAGTTGTTTTGTGTTGCGTTGTTTGTGGCAGCTTCATAAGGTATTGACATTATGTCTAGATTGTTGGACTTGATTGCGGAAGAACATGCTCTGGATGATTTGATTTATCAACTGAGTCAGGCATTGAATGCTGAGAAGGTTGATGTGGCAGTGTTTATGAAGGTTTGCATTCTATCACCTTCATACCAACACTCATTTATATCTCAGCATACTCGCTCCCTTGCGCGAGAACTCTTTCTGAAACGTGCACTTATCAAGAAGATCCAAATACACATCCAGATGCAGTGATAGCACTGTCAAATGTGTCAACATTATGATAAATACAGTATTTAACGTCATGATGAACACATATACTTTTTATTATTCCAACCAACCTTGCCACATCAAATCTCAGAACGCCACGAACGACTTTTCATACACAAAAAGGGGCTAAGCAAAACAAAAAAAAAAGGGCAACAAACATAATAATATGTGAGAGACAATGAGAAAGAGAGAACAGGGAGAAGGTTATCCAACAAACTAACAAAAAAAAATCCGGAAAGACATTATGCACAAACCCAAACACCATCACTCCAACTCATACAGCCCTCAAAAGAAATTCCCACATCTCTTTTATCTCTCTACGACCTTACTGGGTTAAAGTAAGGATGTGCCATAGCCTCCAAAGGCGTCAAACGTTCTTGATGGTCATACTTTAACAATTTGTCCAAAAAGTCAATAGCTTCTGGAGAAATGTAACGTTCATTGTCATTGTTGATGAAGCGGTTCCAAGGTTTACGAGGGTACCGACCCAAAACTTCATCGAAATGAGGGTCCAGCTCATTCCGTACTTGTCGAGGTAAGCAAACAGGTCGTCTGTTCCAAGGACTTTTGCAATTTTGACGAGTTGGTCATAATTGTCGTGGCCATGGAAGAATGGCTCCTTGCGGAAGATCTAACAAATTGATATGAGATTTTAAAGGGTAAAGGGAATGGGTTGCAGAACACAAGGGATTTGAATTACCATTGATGCAAACATACAGCCCAAACTCCACATATCCAGGGAATAATCATACTCTTGGAAATCCACCAGTAATTCCGGGCCTTTGAAGTATCGAGAGGCAACTCGCACGTTGTATTCGGTTCCAGGATGGTAAAACTCCGCCAATCCCCAGTCAATGAGCCTCAGCTGTCGTTTTTCATGGTCAATCATGACATTGTGCGGCTTCACGTCGCGATGTATGATACCCCTGGAGTGGCAAAAGTCGAGGGCCTTGAGCAGCTCGTTGATGTAGAAGCGCACGTCGAGGTCCGTGAGTTTCGGGTAGAGCACCTTGAAGTCGTGTTGTTCACGGCTTCGAAGACGAGGGCGGGGGTCTTGCTCATTGGGTCCCTGACGATGTCGAGCAGCTGGATGACGTTGATGCCGCCAGACAAGTTCTGCAGGATCTTTATTTCGCGCTTGATCTTCTTCTTCTTGACTGGTTTGAGCACTTTGATGACGCACTTTGACTGGGCATTAGCCACGTTGATGCCGTCAAAGACCTCCGAGTACTTTCCACGGCCAATCTTGCGCACGATTTCGTAGTTGTCCTGGTTGCCCCAAACAATCGACAGGTTGTCGTAGTCCCAGTACTCGCGCGGCCGCTCGGCGTTGGCGCTGGCGTACACTCGCGCAACGGACCCGCTGGTGCCGCTGTGTGGGCCGGACGGATTCGTTTGCTCCATCTTTTGTTTGGTGGTTTGTTTGGTGGTTAGACGAAAAACGAGAAGAACAAATAGAGAAAAATAGAGTGTAACCTGTTCTTTCTTGTTATTGTAGTAGTAAAAGAAGATATTAGAAGGCATGCATGGTGTGTTGGCACTCAGAAGGTACTTTAGGTGAAACAAATTGATGAACCAAAACATGAAACAAACACTCACTACCCTTTATTTAGAATCCCCCTTGACCGCACATTTAAAACTTACTTCTTTCAAACAGATTGTGATTCAATGCGACCTACTTCCCTCCTTCTTGCTCTCGCTCTTTCTGCTACAGCATCAGTGGCAGACACAAGCGCCACAAACCCAATTTATTCCCTTGCAGGCTTCTCTCTGACCTCTCCATCAAGCAAGAATAGTCTTGGCAATGAAGTTTCATTTGATGAAACACACTGCCAAGCCGTAACAGACAACGTGCTACTCCCCAAGATGGTTTTGATTGTGTTTGCGACACGACAGGACCGGGTAATAGCAGTGAGTAGTATTCCTAATTATAATCATAGTTCTTTTGGTGGAATAATGTCTTCTTATTACGTTCGACTAGCTTGCCTCGTGTACGTGGAGCAAGTTGTTGTGTTTGAAGTCGTTATTATCGAAGAGATTGTCGAGATAACTCCCGTCGTGGTTATAACTCCTATCGAAGTCGTTGTGACTGAGTACTGGGTGACTGATATTGAGACAGGTGTAACCACAATTGAAGTAACAGAGACTGTGGTGGAATATGTGGAAGAACCTCAAGATGACGATGACGACAACGACGATGGAGAAGACGTCGACAATGAACTCGAACTCGATGTAGAGCAACAACTTTCTACTATGGTTGATGGATACCAATATGCTGGAGATGATGCTCACATTTAATTCTCTAAAATGTCTTTTCAGTGGTACCCAATTCTTCTCCACATTTTCAAAGTAAACATTTCGCTTCATTGCTTCTCATAAACCGTCTTCTTTTCCTCTCGTACTACTTTCTTTTCTCCGTTGACTTCAACGTGAGCCACAGTTGTGTTCGTGGTAGTCTTAACCCATCCAATTTCCTTCTCAGAAGCCTTACGATCCACTTCCAAGAACTGCACCACCAATTGAGCACACGTATCGATATCAACTGCCTCAGGCAAGGGAACGTGAACGAAAATAACTTTCACAAGCGGCCGTTCCTTGTTTGCCTTGCGCAACTTCCGAACGCGCAAAAGAGTGGAATAGTAGATTTCGTTGCAGTAATACCATCCCGCATCACGAGACCAAGCCGCCTTTGACTGTGTCGACATCCAGTCATCGAACTCGTCCAAATGAACCGGGAAGGTTGACGGAAGCAGATCCTGAGCCAGAGGAGACTGATCAATCTTTCCAGACGAAAGGTCTTCAGCTTCCTTATCGTCATTGACAGCTTCATTTGTAGCCGCCGCCGCCGCCGCCCTCTTCTTCGCCATCGCCTGAGCAAGCCCCGATTCAGACGTCACGTTGTATCCCACGAGTTCAAAGTTGACTTTCGTTGACGCGGCGTGAACGCCAATGTGGACAATGTGCGACAAGGTCGGGCTGTCGAGTGTGTCGTCTGCGGCGGCGTAGAACTCGGCCAGGCCCTCGTGCGAAACAGAAACGGTGAAGTTCGAAACGGCGTCGGCGTCCGTGGAAAACAGGTTTGTGTTGCGGAGGCGAGCGGCGACTTGTTGTGCGATGAGATCGGATGGATTGTCTTTGGTTGTTGTGGAACGAGTGTGAGTAGCTGTCCGAGGTGAGATGCATGCGAAGAATGAGAGTACCGGTAATGTCGCGGAAGGGCCCGTAGCCAGTGACAATGATACGTGGCGCCATCGGAACCTTGTTTCGGAGTGAAGTTGGAAATCCGGAAAGCCACACGGAACAACATCCTTCCTTTTTCTATCTTCCGTAAGATTTAATTAATTGTGTTTTATGATTCAAGAAACTGTCTGAATACTGGGTGAACGGCGTTTATGATTTTGCCGAAACTCTTCAGAAATGGTCCCACCTCGCCAATCATTGCTCAACTCAAAAGATGCCTCCATCCACGAACTGGGCGAGTCTGAAACGAGGTCATATTGAAGCTAGTGTTGATATGGATTGCTTACTCGGTTAATGTTCAGGGACATCTTGTTTCCACATCAGCAAGAGGAGCTCACTCAGATTGCCATCGATATTGTGAGTCTTAACGCCTAATCTTACACAATATCTTAAACTAATCAAATGGCACAGGGGGGCAGTCTGGCCAAAGTAGTTTGGTAGTACAGTCTGCCACTTGAATAGCACCAACTAACTTTCCCCGCCCGGCAGGTTCTCAAAAGTGAAGGGAAACAATGAATTCGGTGGACGGATGAACTTTGAAAAGTTTGAAACTCACAACATTGAGCAAGTGGGTGTTATGAGCCTTGTACGATGACAGATGACTAACTCACGCACCTTTCAGCTCATTGACTTTCTGAAAGGGGTGATTCAGCAAATTGGTATTCCGAAGCACAAGCTTGTTATCAAGGGTACATCGTAGTTGTTCAGAGAACTCGTGGCTAACACAGATAAATACAAGCAACGGGTGGCGGTTCTGTCAAATATTATGATCGAATCAAGGAAGAGTTGGGCGTCGCTGTCGATCGCGAAGATGAGATGGAATGTTTGATTACTGGTCAGTCCTTCTTTCACATCACACCCAATCCATTAACCATCCTCCAGGTCTCAACTTTCTCGTTCGCGAAGTCCCCAATGAAGTTTTCACCTACGATGAACGCCGAAACGATGCCCCATTAGTTTATGAGGAACCACCAAAGGAGCTATTCCCATACTTAATCGTCAACATCGGATCAGGAGTCTCCATCCTCAAAGTAACCTCCTTTGAAACTTACGAACGTATCTCCGGAACGAGTTTGGGAGGAGGAACGCTCTGGGGTCTCCTCTCACTCCTCACGGACGCAGACAACTTTGACGAAATGTTGGAGCTCAGTAAACGTGGAGACAATGCAAACGTTGATATGCTCGTTGGTGATATTTACGGTGGAGACTACCCAAAAATCGGTCTCAAAGCGACAACCATTGCCTCGTCCTTTGGAAAAGTCTTCAAAGCGCCAAAATCAGAACGCAAGAAGTTCCGCGAAGAGGACATTTCGCGTAGTTTGTTGTTCCTCGTTAGTAACAACATTGGTCAAATCGCATATCTCAATGCACAAGCTCATGGAATCCAACGGATTTACTTTTCTGGGTTCTTTATCCGTGGACATCCCGTCACCATGAAACGCTCAACTATGCTATCAATTTCTGGAGTAAAGGAAAAATCAAGGCGTTGTTCTTGAGGCATGAGGTTACTTGGGTGCTTTTGGAGCATTCCTGCGTTCTTCGCACAAACGTAAGCTGTCTTTCGCGGAAAACTTTAGTATCGCAAAGCAGCTTGGGAATTTGAATCTCGGTGCTGTTGGGGCGTTGGATGTGTTACCCACAAACTGTTCGTTCCCGTTGTTGAGAAGCAAGGAGCTGTACAACCCAGACTCGATTGATTTGAGTGACTCTCGTCTGCAATATTATTGGATCGATTTGTTGGATAATAACCTGAAGGACCTTGTGAAATTGGTGTTGCAGTGGCAAAAGGATACCGAAAATGTTACGGGACGCGCCGCAGCTTTTGAGAGTATTTTCAGGGACCACTTGCAGAGGCTTAGAAAAGAGCCACATGCTTATGGGAAGCTCTCGATTCGCAGGTGAGGGGAATTCTTAGTTTATCCTATTGATCTCACAACCTACACAGCCTTTTGAACCTACGTGAACAATGTCTTCGTGAGATGGGTTTCAACGATATTTTTGAAACCGTCAAAAAAGACGAAAATACCGTCGCTCTTGCTCAGTACTCGAAGGTCGTTGCTGAGATGGATGCCTATCCAGAAGCTGAACGTATCAAACACCTTACGGACAATATTCTTGCTGGAAACATGTATGACTGGGGATCTCATTCAGTGCAACAGTTGTTGATTACTGGAGAGCTTGTCTTCCAGAATGCAAAGGATAAGGTCAATCACCCTGCAAAGTTTGATGATTTGGAACAATTGACGAAGAAGTTGATTGGGCCTGGATACAAGAAGGCTGTCATTTTTGTGGACAACAGTGGAGCCGATATTATCCTTGGTTTGTTCCTACTCTTCTTTACAATGATTGCTTATTATTATTTATTTATTTTTCAGGAATCATTCCATTCGCAAGATATCTATTGAGCAAGGGAACAACTGTAATCTTGGCAGCCAATACTCGTCCATCAATTAATGACGTGACATGTTACGAATTGGATGGAATCCTTGCCGAAATTGCACTAACGGATTTCGTTATTGGCGGCGCCATCAAAGCTCGCACCTTGAAAGTCATTGGAACTGGAAGTGCTTCTCCTTGTCTCGGTGAGTTCCTTGTCTGCTGTTTACCTTGGTTCACACGTCCTTATTCTTACCATCAGATTTACGTTATGTTGACGCTGAGCTCGGCGTTGAATGTGCAGATGCTGATTTGGTCGTTATTGAGGTATATATAGTTCCATTCATGTTGTAATACGTATGCCTAAGCTACAAATAGGGAATGGGACGCGCGATTCATACCAACTTTTATGTCAAGTTTTCTGTGGATTGTTTGAAAATTGCGGTGTTCAAGAACCCTCAAGTCGCGGAGGATTTGGGAGCCAGTATGTATGACGGAATTCGCATTTTTGAACAGGTCTGAACCTGTTTGCAATAAAGCATCAGTTCCTACATTTCGAATTCACGATAAACCATTTTTCAGCAAATACTATCAAGTTTTCATTCATAAGTAAAATAGCACTCTGTGCCTTTGCTTATTCCATATACAAGTACCTTCATCAACAGCTGCAGAACACAGTATAGCTTGTGCAAACCAGAAAGACGCTACTGCACAACTCCGTTTATGGAATCCCTCATGCGAAGTTTCTCAGTCGCCGAAAGTTACTATTCCTCTTGTTTTTGATGGATTTCTATCGTATTTGTCAGGACACAAAGTGACTCACGATAAAATTCTGACAATTCACCGCATTTTCAGGGGGCAAACGACGTTCCCACCTCCAGTTTTTGGAAAAAGTCCTGTCGATCCTGTTTGGACACGGTATAAATTCCGTTCGTCTTTCCAATTCCATCCACACAAAAAACATCTTCCAACCAGCTATGGTCTCCTCCTCTCTTCCAAGATCAAGGTTCTCTTCTACCACTTGTCCAGATCCATGACCAGTACTACCCAGACCTCGTCACTGTCAGCATGGGACGCGCCAGAATCATCTTCAGCTTCAGCATCAAACGGACGCGTTAAGGATCAAATGAAAACTCTACAATCCCCTTTTATCCCGCCGTGGTTCCCCGTATTGCAGCCTCACGGTTATTATAGCCAGAGGATCTGCCCAGGGTACCATGCCGCACCGAGAGGGTGCTAGACACTCGTGTGCTGACATGTAAAAACAAGGGGTATGCCATCGTCGAATCAGTTCGCTGTCCTCGTCTTTGACCTCTGCCTCCCCTTGACCACGAGCTCTTCAGACGAAACAGCAGCTTAGGACATCAAATCGCAGCAAATTGGATGGACGCGACAGCAGTTCTATATTCCCCCTTTTTCCAGCCGTGGCTCCCCGTATTGTAGCCTCACGGTTATTATAGCCAGAGGATCTGCCTAGGGTACCATGCCGCATCGAGAGGGTGCTAGACACTCGTGTGCTGACATGTAAAAACAAGGGGTATGCCATCGTCGAATCAGTTCGCTGTCCTCGTCTTTGACCTCTGCCTCCCCTTGACCACGAGCTCTTCAGACGAAACAGCAGCTTAGGACATCAAATCGCAGCAAATTGGATGGACGCGACAGCAGTTCTATATTCCCCTTTTTCCAGCCGTGGCTCCCCGTATTGTAGCCTCACGGTTATTATAGCCAGAGGATCTGCCTAGGGTACCATGCCGCATCGAGAGGGTGCTAGACACTCGTGTGCTGACATGTAAAAACAAGGGGTATGCCATCGTCGAATCAGTTCGCTGTCCTCGTCTTTGACCTCTGCCTCCCCTTGACCACGAGCTCTTCAGACAAATAGCAGTAGCATGGGACGTTCAGGAATACTGGAAGAAGGACGCATTTCTTTATCTTCGTTTGTTGGTCTCGTAAATAATAAACGGCAACATCATTTGTATCAGTAACAAGGATAAAAATATAGGAATATCGTCCCGTATTTAATGCAGTTACATCTATTTATAAAACTAATGTTGTAAACGTTTGAAGGTGTCCTGCCACGCATCTAGATGGGCAACACGTCAGATGTGCTTATTAAACCCACGATTTTCCACTCGAAGTCATCGGTTTTTCCATTAGGAGAGAAGCAAAGATGTGATCAAAATCAGGATCAACAAACAGACCAACTCGTTCACCAACCCAAACAACCACAGATTCGCCGCCATTCACTTCATGCCCCAAAAGCTGCACACCCCAGGAATCGAACCTGGATTTGCTCGGCCACAACGAGCTGTACTGACCGTTATACGAGGTATGCTCATGCTGGCGTATAAGCTGTATTTGTACAAGATCCTTATTTGTCTCCATCTATTTCTGCTCCTGCCTCGCCTCCAGATAACAATTCTCAGACTAACTCGAAGCCTGCGATAAAACATAAAATAGGGTGAAAAAGTTCCAAAACCAACAAACGACAAAACACGGATACACAACCATGAAATATAATGATAAATGCTTTATTTGGAGTTACTTTTCCCACTGAACTCCACTGACAAACGATTCACACACATTCCGCACCAAGTGATTGCTCCACACAAGCTCTGCGTCTTCCATCGCAAACAGCGCCAATTGTTCAGCGGCATCCATATCCTTCACCATACGTTCCGTGATACGTCCGTCTCCACTGCTAGTTGTAGCCGCACCAGCCCACTGGTTATCAAGCTCTAGCGCAGTTGTAGGTGGACTCTTGTAGGAAGTAGGACTGACGTTAAAGTCACTAACAACCCCTGGCTCATCTCCAATCAAACTCCCACTGTTCGCCCCGCCAATACTCCAATCGTCTTCAATCGCAGGCGCGTTCACCACACTCTCAGCCCCAAACTCCTCTTCCGCAGCCACATCCTCCGCAGAATCATCTCCCCAATTTGGCGCACTCATAGCCTGTTGCGCAGGACTCAATCCAAACCACGCATCCCGCTTCACATCCCCCAACACCCTCGCCCTCGCTTTCCCACCTGCCGGCGCAGGAGAAGACCCCGCCGAACCAGCAGCAACCGAACCAGCACTCATCCGCTCCCTCACAGCCTTCTCCACATACCCACCTTCAACCTTCCTCCGTTCCCGCCCTTCACGCCCTCGGATCCTGCTATCCCGCCACCGCAGAATATTCCGCTCAACAAGACTCTCAACAAGACTCATTTTCGCGAGACTCAGTTGCGCGACGGGGAGGACACCCCCGCGCATGAGGATGTCGAGGAATAGTTCGCGGAGCTCTTCTTCGGTGGAGAGTTGGGGTGCTTGGTATGTGTATGAGTTGAGGTAGTCGGATACGGCGGTGGAGGAGCTGATGCTAGTACGGGTTGAGGTTTGATTTGGTTGTTGCTGGGATCGGCGGATTCGGGAGGGGAGGTGTCTTTGGAGGCGGCGGAGGAAGGAGCGTTCGCGTTTTGTAATGAATGCTGTATGTTTATAATGAGAATTGGCTGAGAGAGGATGTGGATGGGAAACATACTGTGAACGTTTGAATAGGTATCTCTAAAGTAATTGTCTAGTTCCAATAAACTGCCGTCAAATGTCGCTACGAATAGAGCAGCAGTTTCTTCTGTGAACTGCCGAGCTGGTTCCTTGATATGTGGGTTCACCTCATTGAGTAAATATGAAATGACAACGTCATCCTCGACTGATTCAACGGCATGCAACTTGATTGCCCAATCATAACCGCGCACTAATTCAAGCCGTAAGTACTGATAAATATGTAAAATACCAAACGTACATCGCTTAATGGCCCCAACAGCACTCTTTTCACTAGAACAAAAAGTAACATCCAGAATTCCTTCCACCTCACACCGCAACAACCAATCAAAGACTTCAGGAATACCATCATACTTGTCCGTCAAAGCATTACGCTCTTTGAAAAGCAACTGAATGTCATCAATAATCAGCATCACAGGTCCAGCTTTGCAACGAGCAGCAATCAACCGAAGTGCTTGAGAAATATGATGGAATGCACGCATATCAACGTCACTTTGAGGTGCAGTCGTTCGAGTTGTGCCGAGTTGTCGTTGAAGTAACGAAGAATGACGGCTGTTGTTTGAAGTCATTGGTGCTGAATAATTTTCGTTGCTATCTTGCTCTGGCATAGCTAATTCATCATTCTCGTCGTCTGTAGTAGGTTGCACAAATCCGAGGGACGTTTTGACAGCTTGAATCCACGCATCTCGTCTCACAGTCATGAGTACTTTTTCTTCACCTTCCATCTCTGTGTCAGTTTCTGTGAATGCGGTAACCGATTGTTCTGTGTTGAGGGTTGAGTAATTCAATCGGTAAGGAGTCCCAACAAACCTTCATCGTCCTCATCTTCGTCCAAGGACGAAGCTCCGTGTTTTTTCCTCAACACATGACTGAGCTGCAAGTAAATTGCCGGTCGCTGTGACCCTTCATCACTAATGTATTGTCGTAGAGCCGTACCCTTTCCTAGTCCTGGCGGACCTTCGATCAACACCAGTCGGCCGCGTTGTTTCGCCGATTTTAGCTCGGAAACAATATGAGCGATTTGTGCATGGAATGGTGGGAGGGATGTTGATGATCTTATGGACACTGTAGCTCCAGATCTGTGACGTTAAGGTTTAGTGGGGTTTGAACAATTGGTAACACGATGGAGAACCACACTGTCCATCACACAATCCTCATTATCAAACCAAAAAACACGTACCCAACAGCTGGTTTCCCAGAAACACCCGCAATTGAATGAGAAAAGGCAGATGTAGGAGCTTCGGCAGGAGGCAGCTCCAAGAGCTTCTCAACAATAGCACGGACCAGAACCGGATTCAGGACAGGTGGAGCTTGAGAAGGATCGTCGAGAGCAGCAAGAGAAGCGGGCAGATTGATCGAAGCCTTCTCGATAGTTTGAGTCATTTGACGTGCCATGTCAGGCATCGCCAACGGATTCGCGGATGAGGCAGCCGAGTCAGATTTGAGCGAGAACGGCGAGTGAGAAGAACCCCTTCGCGTGTCCGATGTAGTTTGAAGGGTAGTACTCGAACTAGTTGTTGTTGTTGTTGTTTGGGGGAGTCCTTGTTGGTTGTTCGCATCGGATGACTGATTGTTCAATTCGCCAAAGTCGATGTCGATGTCGAGTCGGCGGCGCTGCGGAAGTGGCTTCGGCCGTGTCGTTCTTGCTTTCTTTGATGAGGTGAGTTGGATGAGGACAATGGCGGACGCGGCTACGGCGACGACCGTGGCTGCGCTGATGAGGAGCCACTTGTGTTGTGTTAGTTGTGTTAGTTGTGTTGGCGTGGTGGGCGTCGGCATTCGATTGGTTGGTTTGGTTGGTTGATAGAAGGGGGAATCTTTAACAGTCAAACAGCCAAAGACACAGAAATGATTTGTTCAACCGTGGCAATAAAGTAAAGGAGTAAGCTTTCTCTTTCTCACTCTTTGCATGCCACGAATACTTTTGATTGTGTCAACAATAGTGCCCTTTTTTGGACCCACGTCACCCAACCCCTTCCGTTGACCCATGGTTTCAGCAATCAAGAAAACCACGTCAGGCGTCAACACCTGTCCATAAAAAGACAAGTGCCATCGCTACTGCAAAGCATATCACAACAACGATACAACTAAAGCAAACTTAACTAAACAAAATGGGCCTCTTCTCTTTCGCAGTCAAGATTGGAATCCTCGCCTACGCCATCGATTGGATGCACAACAAGAGTCATGAATTCAGAGGATACCGCAGAGATCAAAGATCTATTCAAGACAGTATCGCTGAAACTGCCGAGTAAGTCGTGTCAAGTTCGTTTTCGTCATTTCCCTGATTCTAACTTTTGGTCTCAACAGTGAAACCATCAATCAAACTTGTTCCCCACGTTTCCGCCAATGGCTTCATGAATCCTGGTCTTCTTGTCCAATGCGTGAACGTTCTCGCTTCGCTTCTCACCCAACAATTTCTTCTGCAACTCTTCCAAATGGTCGTACCTCTCTCGAAATTGATGTGCCAGGCATCAAGAAGGATGATATGGTCGTGAGTGTCAATGAACACGAAAAGGTCGTGATTGTGAAGGGTACTGCTGTGGGCAATGAACAAGATGGAAGACGGGAGCGCCATATTGAGGCTCGTATTCCTTTGTCAAGAGTAGCGGATGCTGCAGATGTGAAAGCAACTATGGTGGATGGTGTCTTGAGAGTGGATGTTGGAAAGAAGGAATTTGAAGGCAGACGTGTTGTTATTGAGTAACGGCCTCTTTTATTCTTAGCGTTACATTATTCTTTTAAGCTTCTTTCTAACAAATGAACTCTTATTACTTTTTATATGTTTCATCTTTTTTGTCTCTCCATTCATCAACTTTGTGGGCCAATGAGTGGTTGTGACAACCTCCTTGCCGCCTATGTGAGTCCTACTGTAGCACAGTCGCCCGACTAACCCTCTCTCAGGAATCCTCTCGAGCAGAGGCATTCTCAAACTGCCCCAGCTCAGTTTATGGTGACAACGGAATGGCTTGCCTTTGCACTCAACCTGTCCTCGACGCAATGCTCGCCTACGAACGCAGCTGTACCTCTTTTTCAACTCTTGAATCGCAATACTCGAATTCGGCTGAGTTTGTCCAGTTCTGCAGGTGTGATTGCGAACTGAAGATGGTTTAATTGACTGATATGATATGAACAGAAACGTAGCCCACGTCACTCTTGTGATCAGTCCATTGAAATCTACAGCTACTGCGACAGCCAAGCCGAATCCTACCGTTGCGACTAACAAAGCTGACCCCTCAGTCACTACTCCAGCCCCAACTGTGTCTGCTGCCGTAACGTTAGCTTCGGCCACTGCTGCCTCTGTTAGTTTGATTGAGAACGGTTCCGGAGGTGAACCGGTGGCCGTGCCATCAGCTGATACAGGGGGAGTTATCAACAATCCATCACCCTCCGCAACAACCATTCCCAACTCCACAAAGGCGACTGCCACTGCCACTTCTACCTCTACGTCTACAACATCATCAGATTCTAATCCTCTTGGTATTTCAATCGGTGGTTGGGCTGGTATTGGTGTTGGGGGACTGATTGTTCTGCTGTTCCTTCTACTCTTTATCATTCGATGTTGCAACAAGCTCAAACGATCTCGAGAAACAAGTACAGCTCTCAGTAGATCAGTCGTTGCGAGTGATGGTAACAGATCCAGCGCTATCAATACAACAGCACGTGACATCAATGTTGACTCTGCAATTCGTGACACTATTCCACGGGATCCTCCAAGACACTCCGAGTCTCAAGCACGATTCTCCGGCTCTCCTTTGGCTGGTTCCAACATGGAAATGACACAGACTAAAGGGAAGGAACCAACTCGATTGATTGATTTGGATGATGGAGAATCAATCACGTCATCTCAACAAACGCCCTCCTTCTTTGACGTTTACAGTAACCCGGGCAGCACAGGACCAGCTTTGAGTTCTACTTCGTATTCGCAATTCCAACAAACCCCACAACCACCACAACCCCAATACTTTCCCCCACAACCTCCAACTCAACGCGCCAGCGTATCATACCAACAACCACAACCACACAGAAACTCATACGCCCTTCCATCCTCCACAACATTCAACACAATCTACTCGAACCCAGAAACCGGAAGCACAAATCACAGAAACTCCGTCCTCGATCTCTACTCCCAACCCAACCCTGAAACCACGTCCCAACACCGGTCGTCATTCATCGACACATACGGTGCCTTACCAGCTGCCCCCGTCCCACAAAAGCCATTCCCAATCCAACAACAACAACATCGAAACTCGTCCTTCATCCCCCCAACTGATCCGTTTGCTGACTACGCGTCTGAGAAGCCACGGCCTATGAGTATGTCGTTTACAGACGTGTATGCTAAGCCTGTGAACGCGCGGGTTGTGCGACAAGGATCGAATCCGTTTGAAGAGGATGGGGAGGTTGTTGTAGTGGAACGGAGACAGAGTTTTGCGGATGTGTATAGCCGGTCTTGAATGAATTCGATGATACTTTGAACATAATAAATAGATTCTGAATATTGATCTTATAATTCACCGCGCTTACTACTGGAAATAATAATTAGAGAAGATCAGGACACCGAAGTCGACTTTTCAACTTAACGTGGTCAAAAACTCTGCAAAGAGTCAATTTTTTATAGTTCTTCCAGAATGTAAGATTAGGCATCGTATCTCGATCTTTCTTCTCACAGCATATTATGCGTTTTAGAAAGTTAAATGCTCTAAAACCAGGATATATTTATGGTTCTGCCATTAAAAACCCAATTTTTGGGAAAAGGTACAGTACTAATACTAATTTCCATCTAATTATTTAATCAGTTTCTCTTCCATTGCTGTCCATTTTTTCCTTTCATTCTGTTGAACCTTGCTTGTACCTTGTGTGGCAACCGTTGTGGTTGCCACCGCATCCTAATGTATTTGAAAACTATGTGAAATACCTCGCAGAAAGCGCGATACAAACCACAGTTGGATGACGACAACATGTTCCATATCGAAATCTGTGTCCATTAAATCAGATAACTTTTGAATACCAGAAGAACTCACCCATTACGTTATTCCTCTGACTTAATCAATATCTTCCCACTCAATTGAACGTATAAGTAAAGTAGTCATTCCGAGAGACTCTGGTTTTGTTGCACTGTTGAGCATATTCCATATTTGCCATCGTACTTTGTCCGTTCTTCGCTATCGTTCCTTACTTCCTCCATTCCTACATTCGTTTTTTCCACTTTCATAGGCTCCTTCCAAAAATTAAAGACGTCAACCCTCGAGCTCCCCTTCTCACAAGACTCCAATCCATACACTCGTATTTTCTCGCAGCCTTGCTCATACCAAAGTCTTGGTATGCTTTGCTTTATGGTGCTGGCGCCACGCTTGTATGCCTTTACACACTCTTGTGCAGGATTCTATGGCACAAACAATTTCTCCCTGCGCGTTTGACTGATACTGAATCTGCTCAACATTTGGATTGGCTTTGGAAACAGGGTGCTTTTTGGTACCAGAACTGGATGGCGGAACAAAATTACTGCGAATAGGGTTGATACTGAGAGAAATAACTTAAGAAAGATTTCTTAAACAATGTCGACTTTACCGTGTGGCGTCTTTGTGGTCTTGGCAGAAAACGGTGCCAACACGAGTCTTGTTTTCACAAGGAATGCCACGTCTCGTGAGAGCCGCGCAACAAGTCCCAGGAATAACAAGAACAGCCGAAACGGTAGCAGCTTGAGCGGCGTTTATGGTGGGGAGAACGGAGGCGCGAAATGAAATCTGAATTAAACCAACACCACCCGACGCGCGATAAGCGTGTACACTAGGAAGGGTATCTTGCTGGTAGACTGCAACAACAATCCAGCCAGCCGCGCTGAGAAGGGCCTTAGTGCGCACGAATCCTGTGTCCGTAGATAGAATAACCGCAATGCCAGGCACACAAGTGTGAACAACTGTATAAACTGTGGCTACCAACAGTGAGTCGGCCGATTCAAGACAGTCCAGAGTACAATGAAGCAGGCTATATCCACCGGAGCTATATCCGGCGGACATTGCAGCATAGCGTGTTGGATTTGTACGCAGTTCGGTCTGACTCAAAACAAGGAATCGGCGCCAGTCCGTCTTCTTCTGCACTACACCGCTGCCCAGCTTGCATTCTAAGGTCTTATGAATGGTGTCTTCGGTCCCTTGAATAAAATGGGTGTAGGTGGCCTGAGCATTGAATCAGCAATCATCACAAGAGTATACTTCAAACTACCTCCGCGGGTTTCCCGTAATTCTCCCCGTCACTGAAGATAAAGACAGAGAGAGCCTGCTGTGGCGAAGAAAGCGGTTGGTTAAAACGAAGCATTGTATTTTCTATGTTTTTCTTCAAGAAGATAATAAAAATAAGAGTACACCCTGTTTATCGTATATTACAAAAGCGCGTTCCGGAATTCAAAATCAATTATTTTCATATGATTTCTACCAATACAGAAATCACAAAAGTTCGGATTCCAATCGGAACAGCTGCTCCTCCTCTTCCTCTACCACCCCAATATGGTGAAAGCGTGGTCATTTTGGATCGTCGAGTCTTGGAGGGATTGAGCCCCGTAATGTAAATCTATTTCGCCCAATCTGTACTGACTAAAAATAGTACCAAATTGATGTGGCAATTATGGGTCTATTTGACTATGCCCTCTATAATCATCACGTCGTGAAAGAGTTCTTGGTCACATCGCCAAAATCGATTGATTACGGCGCCTTGTCCCACGTCGACTTTCAGTATAAGTATGGAATTAAGACTTCGCCAACTACTTCTCTGAGTGCCAAGGGTCAAGAGGTCAGCCAACAGATTATTGACGAAATTGGCTTCCTTGCGTGCACAGGAAGAAGATTAGTTCTTGCTACTGCTGATCCTTTGACTGGACCCATGATTGTGGCTGCTTTGGAGAATGGAGTGGATGTCCTCCTCTTTCGCCCGTCGGGCGCACTTGATGACAAACTATTGAAGTATGTGTTTGAACATCAGCCACTTTTGACAGGAGTATACAATATGCTGCAAAACCAATGGATTCCAACTGGCTTGTTTTGTTATCAGTCATTGGAATATCTTGTACGCCCCGAAACTGGATATGGACCCATACGGAATGAAATCTTGAACTATTTCCAAGCTCAAGGACTACTCATGGTGGACATGCGACAGAGAAGTCATACTTACCGTCGCCACTTGACTGCCACAGAACAGTGGGATATTGAACGCAGAAGAAAACGTGACGACAAGGAAGATGATAGGCTGCAGCATCAAAGACGAAGAATATGGTAAAGTGTTTTGTCGTGTATATTATTTCCCACTTTTTCCTGGAAATAAAAGTCAAGCATTTTGTTATACATCATATTTCTATTGGGCTTTAGTGTAGCCGTAGAAAGCTGATAAATGTAACTAGCAGCATCAAAAAAGGATATTTTCCAGTTGTTTCTTCAATAACTAAGTATATAAATGATGATTTGCCTCTTCGCTATGTGGCGGTTTAGTGTAGCCGGTTCAGCGGGAGGTCCCTAACCCGGATGCTTCAGGTTCGAATCCGGATCGTGCACTGGAGGAAACATTTTTGTGTCACAAAAAACTTTCTGCAAACAGTGGACGTTACACATACGAGTGTGTGAGCTTTGATTTCTGGCACAACGAAATCATTTCTCTTTGACCTCTTTTTAGTGTGGAGGCATAGTGTAGCCGGTTTCAGCGGGAAGTCCCTGGCCCGGATGTTCCTGAAAATGAAAACCACTGTTGTGAAGAGGCTGAAGGCTCTGCAGGGTTTTAAAAGGAGTTTCTTCTGGTAATACTTCCTTTGAGACAATTATGCTATGAATCAAAATCCTTTATTTAATTCACACCTGCACTAAATACTTATTCACTTTCGTCAGAAGCCTCTCCCGCATCCCTCCATCCCACTCACTCCTCAAAATGGAATACATAACACTGTCGACCCACCCATCTATCTTGTCATCTCTCCATGACTGACGGAAAACACCCTCCAACTTAGCACCACAAGCATTCTCAAGCCATCCACGCATTCCTTGATTCTCTGCATTCGTGACAAACGTAACCCGATTGAATCCAAGGTGGAACCCATGATCCAAAACCAAAAACAACGCCTCGGAGGCGAATCCGGAACGGTGAAACTCAGGTAGGATGGAGAGACCGCAGTCATACGCAAAGTTACTATCATGAAAAGACGAGATTAGAAGATCCTATCAGCTCCGTGACAGCGAAAAAGCTCAAGTTACTCAACTCCTTCTCAATGCGATAGAACCCACCGCTTCCAATAAACTCTCCCGTGGAAACGTGGTTCATTTTGAAGACCTTGAATGCACCTGCTGCATTCTGGGATTCTCGGCGTGCTGCCACTTGTTCCAACGTCATGTTTGGATTCATCATCGGAAGGTATTTTGTGAAGGCTTCCGTTGTAAGGCAGCGAAGCTGGTCGGCATCATCGGCTTCAGTCAAGGGATACGTAAGAACTACTCTGGCATTAGGTGCATCGAGCTTCAATGTTGTTGGCTCGAACAAGGGTTGAAGGGTTGGCATTTTTTGTGTGATTCCAGTCTGATTCGAACAAAATGAAGATGATTTATTTCAAAATTTCATTTAACTGATTCAATTTAGATTGCAGGAGAGCTCTATCATTCTCTGAAATGCCTTCTTTTAAAAGAGCTCGAGTAAAAGCTGAAATAGCGGCATCCAATACAAAATATTCGCATACGATATCCATGACAATCAAATTCACAGCTTCTTGATCGGGAGAATCGTATCGAGGTACAACAAAATCAGGTAATGCCTCACGAGGAAGTCCGTCGAATAACTTGCTTCTAAGTTCGGAATTTGTCTGATCGGTAAGGATCTTCTTTATGGTAGAAATGTCTGTATCATTCGTGAAGTGGCTTGGAAAGTGGGACGCCGCCCAACTGGAGATGGTTGGATAAGTCCGCTCGTTTTCAATCATCTGAGAATCCAAAAGACTTGACTTATTTGTCGCACTGCATTGTATTTGAAACTAAGTAAAAGGAAAGAGAGAAAGGAGAGGTTATTTAGAATGTGGGCAATAAATACAGGTAGATTCTTTTATGGTTTAATTTTGATAGCAAGGAGGAGGAGCCAAAGACTCCTTCGCCGCTTTTTTCTGTTCATTCAAAGCAATGAGTGAATCCAACGCCTCCTGGAACCTCAACCGCCGTCCAACAGTAGGGAACGCAAAGTCCTTGACATTCATTTTGAGTAATGCTCTACCATCGATTTCTTGCTCTATAACACAAATCAGATTAATCCACACATAGCCATGACATGACGACGATAAGAAAAAGCGTACCATTGATAAACAAGAGAATCTCTTGAGTACCTTCATTCAACGACACCCAGTCAACAACGTCCTGGATCGTCCATTCAGAGGGAAGTGCGGGAAGTACAAGTTCTCCAAAGTACGCTGTCTCAACATCCGCACCCCGTTGGCGTAAACCTGCCTGTGAAGTACGCGCTTCTAGGTGTTTTGATACACTTTGGATAGTCTCATTCATGGTTCCAAAGAGGTTGTTTGCAATTTGTTTTTCTGGGTTGGTTGGTTCTGGGCCGCTACAATAGATGTCATGTCCACGTTAGAAAAAGAAAGCTTCAATAGAGAAAAAAGATTAAATTTGTACCTTGTTGTCATGGACACCATGAATGAAGATGGAGGAGGGGCAGCAGAAGTTCTACCGCTTCTACCACTTCTACGGCTTCTACGGCTTTCGTCTGTAGCGAATTGGGATGGGGCAAATGAAAATGCAGCTGCAGAAGCGTTTGATGGAAGTGGTTGCTGTTGTAACTGTCGTTGACGTTCCAACTCTTGCAGCGATAGTTCACGGCTTGTGAAGAGCTGAACTGGTTCATATCGAGGTTTAGTCCGATCTTCGCTTGGGTCTTTCTTGACATTCTTGTATCGCACATACCAAACACCAAATCCTACCGCTGCCAATACTGCCAAGGTACCAACGACGCCTCCTACAATCGCTCCCACAGGAGTCCCAGAATTTCCACCATTATTCTGTGTTAATGCAGCAGCAGCAGTCGTAACAACACCAACAACGGAAGAGGTGGCAGGCTTTACATTCAATTTGACTGCGCCAGGTGTGCCAGTTCCACAAGCATCCCCAAAACTAAAATATGAACCTTCAATTGCAGATCCTTGACACGACGGACCTTGATACGAATTAATTGTGACAGAATTCTGGTCAGGCGAGAGTTTCGCAATCACCGAGTTGACAACATTCTTTGTTGTTGAGGATGGAAAGCAAACGTCAAGGCGAATTGCTTGAGCGGGTTTTACCACTGTGCAGGATGTATCGTAGTATGGCTGGAATGTAAAGTACGGTGTCGTTGAGAAGAGGGACTGTGCGGATGCATCGAGGTCGTTTGTTTTTGAACAGGTTGTAGTAATCCATTCACCCGTATCGCTGTTGAGCGAGCATTTTGTGGAAGCCGTGCATGTTCTTGCAGCATATTCATAAGATAGCTTGACTGGAGTTTTGCAGTCGCTTCCAGAGTAGGTGGTAGTTGCTGTGAGTAAGGCAGTAAATCCAATGAGGGAGCTTGTTGCGCCAGAAAGGCACGAAGAGGGAGCAGCAATAGAACCGACGGTATTTCGTTGAATGTTTGTTGTTGCACAGGTGGGATCGCTATTGAATGTGATGAGGGACAGTTGACCAGACGACGGATCAACAACAGCCTTGTTTCCTTGAAAGACAACGTTTCCCGCCTGGTCCTTGTACGCCTGGGCCACGCACGTATTCAGCGGAAACTGTCGGCCGTCTGTGGGAGGCTGCCCGCACGGATCCGTCGACAGCGTTTGAAACTGGGCAATCGACGAATTGAATACTTTTGCGCCGAATGTTGCGAGATCGGGCGCGCATTCGGATTTGTACCAGAACCCGGGATTCGACGTGGACACCGTGCACGTCAAACGAAGATACGACGACGAACAGTCGCCGCCACCGTCAACTTGGTTGTACTGGATCCGCAGGGGAGAAGTGCATTGCGCATCGCCGTAGTACGTGTAGGCGAGGAGTGTCGGCATTACGAGGTTTTTCTTGAAACACTTTGTAGGTGGGCAGAACCTCAAATGCACTTGAACCAAACACTATGAACATCAACAACAAAGCCTGAAATAATTTTGTTATTTAGAAATATGAATGTAGTGCAGTTACAGTTTACCATAGCGTTGTCAGTACATTCAAAGAAACTAAAACTCTGTAGAATAGATTCCTCCTGACGAACTTATACGGCATATACTTATCGTTAAAAGAACCTAGCATGAGAAGTAAAAGAGGATAATAGAAGTTCAGAAGAAGTGTTATTCCTCTTTTTTTCTTTTTGCCGTTCCCAACCAAAAATGACCATCAGTTCCATCGTCTGGGTGCCCAAAGGAGCCGCGAAAGAAGACCCAGCCCGCTTCAAACTCACCGAAGAAGAGTACGAAAAGATCCAGGAAAAGATTGCCAAACAGATCAAAGACATCAAGGAAGACGAGGATGCACCCGAACAAAGCCAAATCGAAGCTGCCCAAGCTGCCGCCTCAAGCGCTAAAAAATCTAAAAAGTCGAAAGGCGGAGAAGAGGACTTTATGAAGGTGTTTGACATGGACAACTACGACAATGAAGAGGATGCAGAGTTTTTGGGGAATGGCGGTGATGACGATGACGATGAGGAGGATGAAGATGATGACGACGATGGAAATGATGAAGATGCGGAGGATAAGGACGGTGAAGGTAACGTGGCATTAAACCAGCCCGTGCATAAGCTTATAGTAAACACAGACGCCAAGATGTTCACCTCTGTCAAAGGCCTCACACTGAAAGAAGACGGTGCCAAAGATCCTTATGTTACCCTGGATGATTCCGTGGATGATGCTGAAGAACTCGAGGAAATGATGATTGCAAAGAGTGACAACTTGATCTTGTGTGCAAAGACAGAAGACGATATCTCCCACGTTGAAATCTATCTCTATGAAGGAGAGGAAGACAACTTGTTTGTGCACCACGATATCATGCTCCCCAGTTTCCCTCTCAGTTTGGAGTGGTTGAATTACGATGTTCACAACAAGGGACAAGGAAAGGGATCTTTCGTGGCAATTGGAACATTTGATCCTGAGGTAGTATTTAATTTTCTTGATATCTGGCTGTCATGTGTTCTAACTTTGCCTTCAGATTGAAATTTGGGACCTCGACACAATTGACGTATCATATCCATCTCTTATTCTCGGTGGAAACTCAAATCCAACTGAAGCTCTTGGTACTGGAAAGAAGAAGCGACGATCAAAGAAGCCAAGTGATTTATACCACGTTGATGCCGTCATGTGTTTGGCATGGAACAAATTGCATCCTTCATTACTTGCCTCCGGAAGTGCCGACACCACCATCAAATTGTGGGATTTGGGCTCGTCAACACCTGAAGTCGCCATTCGTTCATTCAACAACCATAAAAACAAGGTTCAGGGTCTTGGTATGTATTACAGACGTAATATTAATTTTCCTGCCCTATTCTTACTGTTTTTCTGTCTCTAGCTTGGAACCCAACGGAAGGACAAGTACTTTTGTCTGGTGGATACGACAAACAAGCACACATTTTCGACACACGAACTCCAACAAGCGTACTCTCCTTCAAACTCACTGCAGACGTAGAATGCTTGAAATGGGATCCCTTGCACCCTGAACGATTCGTCGTCTCCACCGAAGACGGAGTCGTGAAATGCTTTGACGGCCGTCAACCTACATCCCCTATTTTCACCATCCACGCGCACGACGGAGCTGTCTCCGGATTAGATATCAGTTCGCTTGTAGATGGCCTGATTGTGACGGGTTCTTCGGACAAGGCGACTAAAATTTGGAACACGAAGGATACAACTGCCATCAAGTGTCTTGCGAGCAAAGACTTGCAAGTTGGGAAGGTGTACAGCGCGTCGTTTAGTCCGGATGATGATTTGATTGTGGGTGTTGCGGGAAGTAATGGGAACTTGGTTGTATGGAACTTGGATGGTAACGCGAGTGTTCGACGAGCGGTGAAGGGTGCGGATGCTGGACCGTCAAAAAGAAAGGAGGTTACTGTTATTCAGGATGACGGTGGGGAGGATGACGATTTTGCCGAGGGTGGTGAAGGAGACGACGGTATGGAGGAAGACGAATAAGCGTTGTTTTTTCGCACCGTATCGAAATTATGTTGAATACATATACAAGATTCTTTATTTTACTTTTTTTGTTACACTTGACAGCCGATTGTTCTAAACAAGCGTTTCCATCCCTTTATTGTTTCAGTTTGGCTTTGTTTAAAAAACTTGCCTTCTCCTTTTCGGACACCTTTCCAATCTAAATCAGCCGGATTCATTTCCGCGATAGATTTAAGTTCCTCAAAAGAGTCGAAATAATAAATGTACGGTGCGAACTCTGCTGCATAGTAGTCCATGTATGCAGACCAAGAAGGAAATCCCGCGTGCGGAGAGTAAAGTGGAGGTTTACGATTATAAAAGTTTGCTATTGATGGAGTCAAGTCTCGTAGGACGTGCATAAAATAGAATATATCATGCTGGTGATTCTGAATACAGGTTATGATCTATCTGGAATGAATTTATCAAACTTACGAGCCACAGTTGCTCTAAAAAGCGTGGCGTAGGAATCAAAAGTATCACACCAGCTGCTAGGTTTTCATAAAGCTTCATGGTTGAAACCTGATATGGAAATTCAACGAATCCTTTGAATCTATGCAGACTTTTTGGTCCACCATAATGAGTGTGTTCGTCAGGAATGACAAACAGCGGCACTGAATAACTATGTTGCGCGAGTTTAAAGACATTGGTGTTTGAGTGGTTTAGCGCAACCAGCATAGATCTATTAGGAGCAGGCTGTGAAGTTTTAATTCAGGGGGAAATGCGAATTCAGAACAAACCAGATCGGTAGGGTAAGAATAATCGGAATCATCTCCAGTGATTCCAAGCGGTCTTAATACTTGAACGAATGGCAGTGAGACTCCGAGGCGGTACTCCATATACGCTCGCTCAAAGTTGTTGTTGGTAACCCAAAATAATGAGTTGGAACGTTGCGTTAGCTCAGCTAGCCTTCGAAACAGCTGATAATATCTGTAAATCATTATTATCAATATGTTATGTGAGTGTGTCTCACGGACTCACAGTTTGATATCGCGTTTAGACGAGAGGGCATAATCAAATCGATTTGTGATTTCGAGAATAACTTTGGAAGTACATTTCTTTGCGGAATTAGTTTCAAGTAGAGATAATAACAGGCCTCGAGCGTGTGGAATGGTGTCGCTGACGACAATGACATCTTGGTTCAAACAGATCTGTTGTTTCAATAATGAATGAAGCGTTGTTGGAATGCAAAAGAAGGTGTTTACATCTTTCGCGTACATTCCTGTGGAGACCAAAGAGGATGCATTCTCGTGTGTCAATCCATAACCAAGGTGGGACGGATTATACTGTCTGGCGGAATATGTAGTCCCGCCCCCTTTAAACACAAGTTCGAGGACTCGATTTAGATTCAGAGAGCATCCACCGTGTGTATTGTAATGCAGAATATTGACATGATGTTTTGGTTCAGAAACCGTTGTTGGTTTGACGTCTGATTCTGTTGATGCCCTGCTTCCATCCAATTGGCGAGTCCGGAAAAGAATCAAGAAACAGAGAATAACTGCGGAATAAGCTGTCAATCTCAAAGCTCGCTTTGGAATGCGTTTGGCAAACATTTTCTCTTTCCGATCCTTTCCGCTTTCTATCAAATGTCCGTCGCCAAGGAAGCACCTTCAGCAACAAAGAAGCCCAGTTCAGGCCTTCAATCTGCTCTTGGGCAAGGATTTGCGGGTTTTGTTGCGGGTGCAGTGAGCACGGCTATCCTTCATCCATGTTAGTTTGAACAAGAGTCTCTCAAAGGACCACACTAAACCTGCCTTTGCTCAGTGGACGTTGTCAAGACCCGATTCCAAATTGATGAGTCAACAAAGCGAGGGAACTTTGGAGTGCGTGGGACAATCAACACTTTCAATGTCATTTGGCGGTTGGATGGGCTCAAGGGTCTCTACAGAGGACTTTCGGCGAATTTGGCTGGAGCTACGTTCTCTTGGGGACTCTACTTTCTCTGGTATATACTGCGATGTGGAAGGTATTGGGTGTTAACGCTCAAATCCAAATCAAAGGTACGATTTGATCAAGACCCAAATGCAGAATCATTTGGACTCACGGAATTCATATGCTTCCGGATCGAATCCATCGCAAATGAATAATTCTTCTCGGCTTCCTGCTTCTTACCACTTGCTTGCGAGTGCTGTAGCTGGTGCCACAACGTGTTTATTTACCAACCCGTTCTGGCTCATCAAGACGAGAATGTGTGCTGATCGCGCAGTAGATCCGGGAGCTTACAAGGGACTCTTTGATGGATTGAAAAAGACGTATCAGGGTGAAGGTATTCGGGGGCTTTACAAAGGAATCTCAATGTCGATGATTGGGGTTAGTCATGGAGCAGTACAGTTTGTGGCGTATGAAGAAATGAAGAAGTGGAAGGGAAATAGCAAAATGGTCTGGTAACTGGTACGATTGTATTCTTAAGTTAAATGTTCCACCACAGAGCTCTACAGATGTCGCAATCATGTCTGTATCTTCAAAAGTTGTAGCGATGGTTGTCACGTATCCATACCAAGTTGTGCGAGCACGTATTCAAGTGAGTTCGAAATGTGGTTAACACGTCATCTAAAGCTTTGAATTTGTTAAAATAGAACCAACGTGTTGACTCCGAAGGACGATACAGAACATCTCTTGAAGCTATCGGTCGTGTTTACTCGTGAGTCGAGTCAAATTGTGAGTTGTGTCTGGAACTAAACTTGTGTAAACCAGGGGTGAAGGCGTGCGTGGATTCTACAAAGGCGTCGGTCCGGCACTGATTCGCGTCTTGCCAGGCACGATTCTCACTTTTGTTGTGTATGAGGTGAGGAACAAACGCGATTGGTTCATTCGACTAAATTTGCTTTCTATGACTTTAAAAAGAGCACCATCAAGGCAGTGAAGGCGTTGTAAACCATTTTCATTTTAATTTCGCATGGCTCGGCCGGGCAGCCAACCCAAATAAACGATTAACCGTATACTAAATATAGAAAGAGAAAGGGAGGGAAGAGGGGTTTTTCGAATTTTCTCCACAAACGCACACAACCATGGCCGACGACTCCCAACAGGACATCGACATCGATTCAGTGATTGACAGGCTTCTCGAGGGTGCGTTAACCACTCTCTCACGTCAACACGGACTGGCTGGAAGTAGACGGGTCAACCAGGGATTGAAATACCTTAGACCGAGAGACACCACCCAATTTCATTCTTTCTCTGCCTCAGACACAGCCAATCCAACAAACACTAACCCGCCTTGCAACTAGTCCGCGGCGGAAAACCGGGAAGACAAGTCCAACTCGCCGAACACGAAGTGCGGTACCTTTGCAACAAGTCCAGAGAGATCTTCATCAGCCAGCCTATTCTGCTCGAACTCGAAGCTCCAATCAAAATCTGTGGTGCGTGTCCTGTTTTGTTGGGGCGGTGGTGGTGGTGCGATGGACGGCGGCGGTGTTTAGTCTTTGCGTTGTGGGGCATTGTCCTGCTCAACCACTCTTTGGCGCGCACTCGGAAGCCTGAAAGAAGCATGGCAACAGCATCTATTCTTGGAGAAATGACTGGGGACTATTTACTGAAACTGTATTTCATTGTGATTTAGGTGATATCCACGGCCAATACTATGACTTGCTTCGTCTATTCGAATACGGTGGATTCCCTCCCGACGCCAACTACTTGTTCTTGGGTGATTACGTTGACCGAGGAAAGCACTCTCTCGAAACTATCTGCTTGCTCTTGGCATACAAAATTAAGTTCCCAGAAAACTTCTTCATCTTGAGAGGAAACCACGAAGCTGCTAGTATTAACAGAATTTATGGATTCTACGATGAATGTGAGTATCCTTTCTTCTGTGTTTGGTGTTGAATTGTGTAAGAGTCATTGTTAATAATGCTCCACACTAAAAGGCAAACGGCGATACAACATCAAATTGTGGAAGACTTTCACAGATTGCTTCAACTGTTTACCAATTGCTGCCATTATTGATGAAAAGATTCTGACAATGCACGGAGGACTCTCACCTGACTTGCAATCTATGGAGCAAATCCGTCGCTTGATGAGACCTACTGATATTCCTGACACTGGTTCGTTTTGTTGTTTTTTTTGTCTTCATTCAACTGTATCTGAGTATTGAATCAGGTCTTCTCTGCGACTTGCTGTGGTCTGACCCTAACAAGGATACCACTGGATGGTCCGAAAATGACCGTGGTGTCTCCTTCACCTTCGGTCCAGATGTTGTTACTCGATTCCTCCAGAAACATGACCTGGATTTGATTTGCCGTGCTCACCAAGTCGTGGAAGATGGTTACGAATTCTTTGCAAAGAGACAGTTGGTTACCCTGTTCAGTGCACCAAACTACTGTGGAGAATTTGATAACTCTGGAGCAATGATGAGTGTCGATGAAAGTCTGATGTGTTCTTTCCAGGTGCGTTGTTTTGGGTGTGGTAGTATCTATTGTGTCTCAACAGATCGTATTCTAGATTCTCAAGCCTGCTGAAAAGAAGCAAAAGTTCTACGGAGGTGCAAACCGTCCAATTACTCCTCCTCGCAAGGGCGGCAAAAACAGCATTATGTAGATAGACTGATTTGAATATGGTATTGCTTTGCCTCCTTATTTTTTGCTTATTTTCTACAAGGGATTCTGTTTGTTGAGTTTGTTTGAGTGATGGGATCTTGGGTTCTTCTGGAGGATAGGATGAATTGAATTATGGGTAGCTTCTTTCTGTTCCTGGATGTTTGTTTTGATTTTTTGTTCGGAGTATCCATTAAAGCCGTCATTATTACCGCGTATTGATTCAGTTTCAGGATAAATGATGTGGCGGTCAGTGGAGATGTGTGGATCAAAAAGAAACGCAAGAACTCTCCTCAAAAGCCTCCAAATGCCATACGAGCGCACAACAGTCAAGACCACCAAGACCATCACCAATCCCAACGGGTCCAAGACAGTGACTACGCACGTCAAGGCCATCTACAAGAAGCTCGTTGAGATTATTGAGAAGAAGCGGCCAGGCAACCCAGCGCAGGACTTTTACACCTTTGCCAACTACGAATGGCTCAACGATCCGAATGTAGTGATCCCAGCCGAATGTAAGCACTCTTAGTACTAGTGTACGAGTGTAGTAGCTAACGCCGTCAAACCAGATCCGTCGTGGGGATCGTTCATTGCGCTCTTTGACGCCTCGCTCAAGAACCAAGTTGGCCTTCTTCAGGAACTTGTCGCCGCTGAGTCAGAGACCCTCAGCACCGACGAAGCAAAACTGGTCGCAGTTTGGAAGGCGTCGATGGAGCGATTTGCGGCCTGGGAAGCGGGAAATGGAACGGACTCACGGACTCGGATGTTGCTCCGGTCCACGAAGCCCTGGCCACCCTCGAAGCTCACTTGGCAACAGAGGCTTCTAATGATGATGATGCACTGGCGAGGTACCTTGCTCTGTCGCAGGAGCTCGGTATCGCATCGCCAATCGCTTTCGATATTGTGCCGGATTTCGCTGACCCAAAGAACAACTTGCTCTCGGTTGGAGCTGCTGGTCTCTCCCTCCCATCCCGCGACTTTTACTTTGAAGACAACTTCAAGGAGAAGAGGGAATTCTTTATTGCTCACTTGAACAATGTCGCCCAGTTGGTTGGTGCCGATCGCCTTGTGGAGGACTTTGCTGAGGCTGTCTTGCGTTTCGAGACAAGACTTGCTTTCATTAACATGAAGAGCGATCAGGCCCGTAAGTACACTGAGTTTTACACTACCACAACCTTGGATGGAATCATCAATGGAATCAACGATCTCTCTTTCCTTGATGAGAAGCTTGATAACTATGGATTGGATTCTGCGGCTGCCGAAGTTTCTGAGGAGGAGAAGGTCCGTATTGGTGCCTTCTTGAACTGTCTCTACGACAAGTTGAACTTGCGCTCAACCCTTGCTGCCAACTACGCTGCCAACTACCCTGAAGGAACCAAGAAGCCCGAGCGAATCATTGTCTTTGACGGTGACTACTTCCAACGTATCTTTGCCGTGTTGTTCAACGAGGACAACCGTGAGGACTTGAAGGCTTATTTGCAGTACAAAGCCATTCGCGCCACTTCCTCCTTCAGCACTAAGGCTCTTGACGCCGAATTCTTTGATCTCTACAACCGTAAGCTCAGAGGTCAGAAGGAAGCTCAAAGTGCCGAGAAGCGTACTGTCGCTTTGGTCAATGAATGGGTTGGATTCCTCTTTGGAAAGATCTACGTTGCTCGATACTTCTCAGAAGCTGACAAGGAAACTGTGTCTCAATTAATTCGTGAGGTCACCGCTGTTATGGATGAGTCAATTGCAAACAACGATTGGATGACTGCTGCCACAAAGGAACAAGGCCGTGCCAAGCTCCAAAAGTTCAAGCAAAAGATTGGATTCCCAGACAAGTGGAAGGAATACGATGCGCTTTTGATTGAGGCTGGCGACTCATTGTGGAACATCAAGAAGAAGGTTGCTGCCCACAAGTTCAACCAAGACTTTTTGCGCAAGGTCAACTCCCCAGTCGACAAGACTGAGTGGTTTATGACTCCACAAACTGTGAATGCGTACTATTCTCCATTGGACAATGAGATTTGTTTCCCAGCTGCCATCATCCAACCTCCATTCTATTACAAGGCTGCTGATCAAGTCACATTCCAAATTGAAGACGCTGACCGCGAAGCTCTTAACAATGATGAACTGCTTTTGGCTGCTGTCAACTTTGGAGCCATCTCCGCCGTCATTGCCCACGAAATCACCCATGGTTTCGATGACCAAGGACGTGCCTTTGACGGTGAAGGTGCCGTGAGAGACTGGTGGACCGAAGAAGACGCCAACTTGTTCAAGGCCAAGTGTGACTTGATGGAGAAGCAAGACTGGTCCTTCTTTGAGTCATCCACCAAGAAGTTCCACTTCTTGAACCCTAAACTTACAATGGGTGAGAATTTGGCTGATTTGGGAGGAATCTCTTTGAGTGTTCAGGCTTTGGAGAAGCGTTTGGCTCAGGCTGGTGTTACTCCAGAAGGTAGACTTGCCGCACTCCGAATCTTCTTCAGCTCATGGGCCAACGGATGGAAGGAGAAGGCGTCTGACGCTTTCATTGTGAATCAACTCGCTTCTGACCCACACGCACCTGGCCATGTTCGTGGTAACTTGGTCAAGAACATTGATCAATTCTATGAGGCGTACGAAGTCAAGGAGGGTGATGCTATGTACATTGCGAAGGAAAACCGCGTGCAAATGTGGTAATAGAAGGCGTATGTTACTTTCTCTTTTCCCTTTATAGTTTATAAAAATAAAGCGTTCTTTCTTTCTCCCTTTCATACTGCCCACACTTTGAATCTTCGGTTCTTGTTGATTCCTATTACTCCTGATGATACGACGCTGCCGAGAAATAATCCAAGTCCCAGCGATAACGCGATTGTGAGCACAGAACCTGCCAGAGATATTCCGTCTGTTGCATCTGATTGTGCAAATGCCTTCACAGCCAACGCACCAGGCACAAGGACTTGTAAGCCAGCCAGCATACCGACGATGGGGTTGGTATGTGTAATGTGGCTATAAACATTGGATAATATACTCATAGTCAACGTTGCAAGAAACGATGAAGCTGGGTCTTTCAAAGTTTGATAAGAGTAATAGGCGACAGCTTTTGCCGTAACCGCAACGACAGCCATATAGAAAAACTGACGAGGATGAGCTCTCAAGTTGATGAACAGTATAAACAGCGCCGGAATAAACATCCCCATTGAGTCGGAATACTCATTCCTGCACTACAGTTCTGCAACAAATCCGTGTTACTAACAGTCTGAGCCGCAATCCCCGACGCAACCGCATTCCCAAACTGAAGTCCAATCCCAATCAACGCCGTAATCGTCAACGAATACCCTAACCGTGAAACCCCAGCCCCAGGATGCTTCGACGCCAGCTCCATCACAGCCAACGTGATATTCGTTCCTTGCACAAGATTAATAAACGTTGCAATCGTCACACTGCCTGGACATATCGCCCAATTCCATATCGACATCAACCGAATACAAAAGCCGATAATCACTGCACTCAGAAACTCGCATATCCGCATCCAATTCCAGTCTCGTGAGCATAAGAGAGATACAACACCCAAAGCAAGGCCAATTACGAACGACGCTGCAACGTCGTTCCAAAGACCGTCGAAAAATACAGCACATGTGAAGCAGACCATAATGCTGAAGTAAGAACCAATACCCATGGTGGATAAAGTGGAGGTGCGTCTCGTATCAACATCAGCCTGTTAAGCGCGTCTGAAACTGCAATCAGTTTGAAGGTTTGTACGTGGCGTAATGTCGGAGCCCGATTTATAGACGGCTCTTGCTTTTTCCCGCGTCCGTCGCCTTCATCAGTAATGACAAAGGTGGTGTGCTTCTTTTTGAGTTTCTTGCTGTTCGCACGTTTATACTGACCAAATAAATTCGGGGATACAGCAGCAAGCTCCAAGATTTTGTCTGTCATATTCACGAGACTTCCTTGTTCAGGATCATAACTTGTGTAGGATCCTCGTAAACGTACTCCAAATAACGTGCCTCCAATGTATCGAAGGATCGTTTTGGTTTGAGGGCTGTAATTAAGGCGTTCAAAGAAGGCTGTGTGAATGCGGTCGGAGGGGCGGGAATAGGCAGCAACGTGTCGCGTCAGTTCGTCACAAAGTTGGAGTTTGTACAAGTTTAACCCGGAATAGGTTCCAAAGAGGAGAGTTTGGTCTCCTGTAAATACAGACGTCAGAAGTGCCATTCAATTTACGAAGTATTACTTACGCCCATTTTCGCCTTTCCAAGTTGCAAAAGCATATCCATCAAAAAACGCGAATCGCGTCGGCCTTCCCAACCCCTCTGCTACATGTTCCATATGCGTCTCCATCGTTGCTGTTGGACATCCATATTCCTGCAACGAGTTACCAAGAAGCACGAGAAACTGATCCAAGTGTTTATCGCGTTTCCTATTCTCAATCTTTGTTACAGCTCGTGCGATTCTCGTTTGTTTCCGTTTCATTGCTCGATCTTTGTCGTTTTGATCATCATCTTCTTCGACCTCGTCAAAGTCGTCAAGAGTTTCCGCGTCTGAGTCATCATCCGAGTCGTCAACGTTGAGAGGTGACATTGAGACGCGTTTGTGATGTGAAAAACGATCAAGGAGTTCCAAAAGCTCATCAGTTGTTGACTTTTTCGACGCGATTTCGGCAGTTGTTGGAGCAGATTCAATGACAGGCAAAGAGTCGTGTGAGTTCTGGATAGTCCCTCCTCTACTCTGTGATACTGAAATGGGATTTATGGGTGGCAGGTATTCTTCTGAGTATCGCGGAGCATCCATTTGAATTGAGAGTGGCAGGAAAGAGAAGTACAAAAATTGTCAGTCAATTTACATCAAACGAATTAGTCCTGCATTATAGAATGTCCTCTAAATTCGAACATCACAAAAATAAATTCTATCATACCCTTACAATGACAGAATATGATTCCTGTCTGTCTTCCTTCCCTTCTTAACAAGCCCACTTGCCCCACCAGCCACAACACTCCCCAAAAAGAGCCCCAATCCAAGCGACAAGGCAATCACCAAAACCGAACCCGCAAGACTAACTCCACTCGTTACATCCTGTGATGAAAGAGCTCTTACCGCAAGCGTTCCCGGCACAAGAACCTGCAATCCAGCAAGAACCCCAACAATCGGATTCGATAGCGTAATGTAGCTATAAAAATTCGACACGGCGCCCATTGAGAAAGCGGCGAGGAACGAACTGAGTGGGTCGCTTAAAGCTGAATACGTGTACTTATAGACCACTTGAGCAACCGTTGACGTAACGGCCATGAAAAAGAATTGACGTGGATGCGCGTTCATGTTCACAAGAAAGACGAAAATAGTTGGCGCAAACATTGCCCATTGTGCAGCAACCGAGAGGGATTTTGGACATGTAGCAAGGATTGTGAGTTCAACAGTTTTGGGAGATTTTGTGATGGCGAGGGACAATGCGTCTCCAAACTGGAGACCAATTCCGATGAGTGCTGTCACTGTAAGTGAGTAGGCGAGGCGGGAGACACCTGCTCCTGGGTGTTTTGAGGCGAGTTCCATAATAGAAAGGGTGATATTATTACCCTGAACAATTTGGATAATTGATGCGATTGTGGTGGCGCCGGGGCAGATTGGGAGGTTTAATACAACCATTAGGCGGCAGCAGAAGGCGACAACTAGCGCGCTCAGAAATTCAGAGATTCGAAGGAAACTGTCGTTCAGTGAGCAGAGTTTTGAGACTACACCAACGAGACATCCGAGAACAAAACTGGCAAGAACATCGTTCCAACCGCCTCCAAAGAAAATAGCACAACAACCGGCGGATGATAAACCACTGAGAAGTATTGACAGCCACGAAGGGTATGGAGAAGGTGCGGATCGAATTTGCTTGAGCCTCTTAAGAGCATCCGAGACAGCAATTGAAGTAAATACTTGAATATGCTTCAATTTTGTTTTAGGTTTAGGTTTCGCTGGTGGTTCTGATTTTATGGAATGTGATTTTCGCGATAGCTTTGAAAAATTCGCAAAATTGGAGCTTCGTCTGTGGTATGACTTTGGAGTTTCGGATCGCATAGAAATTATTTCGGGAGTGTTTGGCAGTGTATCAATGGAAGGTGCTTCTACTATATCTAAAGCAGGTCCTTCCTCTACAGGAATTGTTGGTGTCCCAGTATTTACCCCAGCGTTTGTCCTCGAACCACGTTCTTTCTTTTTGAACTGCTTGAATACATTTGGCCCCACGCTTGCCAAGTGCAGGATTCTTTCCTTCAATCTCGCAGCATTCGAAATGGAATGACGCTCCTCAACGTCCGACTTTGTGTTGTCTAAATTGACACCATACAGAGTGCCACCAAGGCCGCGATAGATTCTTTTCAACCATTTGTTACTTGTGTCAGACGTATTCAGTTGATGAAGCGAACTCTTTGACGAGGTCGCGTTTGATTCCAATGAATAAGAAGCGACATGAAGAGCTAATTCGTCACATAACTGGAGTTTGTATACGTCCAGTGAAGACCAAGTCCCAAAAAAGTGTGTCTTTCTCCCTATACCCAACAGTTAACTTGGATTTAATCTAATAACAGAATAGTTCAAAACTCACGACCGGATTCTCCAAGATCCCATGATGCGAATGCATATCCATTAAAGAAAGAAAACTTTGCAGGGCGACCAAGACCCTGTGCAACTGCATTCATGTGTGATTCCATAGCAGCAGTGGGACATCCGTATTCCTGCAGAGAAATGGCAAGCAACACCAGAAATTGATCGACTTGTCTGTTCTTTGATTTCAAGGCGGCTCGTGTCTTTCGCAATTGGTCAGAGTCAGCATCGCTGTCACTGTCAACTTCCTCGTCCGATCCAATTTCAGAGTCGTCCGACTCGCCGTCATCTTCTACTTGAATCTGGTCTTCAAGAATGAATCTGTCGAGAAGCTCGGCAAGTTCGTTGGAGTTGATGTGAGACGACGAGCGGCGCTTCGTACTTGAGCGACGAATGAGAGTTGGTGGTGGCGGTGGTGGTGAATTACTGGTCGTTGGTGGTAATAGTTGTGGGTCGTTGGACTTGGACATCCGTTGAAGTTGGTTGATTAGTTGGTTGGGTTACAGTGGCGATTTAGTGGAAATTTTTTGGATTTCCTTGTCTGAATGAATACAGACTGCTTCTTCGCTCTCTTTTTTTGGGGAGGCGATTTTCGTGCGAATAGCAGTCTGTTGCCAAAGTCCCCTCAGGAAAAGAAACTACTGCTGCGACTCCCCAACCGTTCGACCAAAAGCTGTGAAACTTGGCACAGACGTTGATAAATGGCAAACTCGGCAATCTACCGAAGGATATCTGTGTCGCTTGCTTGTGTCTCGGGTAATCGGTCCCGGACTGTTTTCGCGGGACTATCAAGAGCCTCCACCAGGCTCCACCGCCTCTCAGTACCCCACCACCGCCGCATTTATGGAGTACAAGTCTGCAAATAAGCGATATGCTGAGCAAAGTGGTGGAAAATGTTCCAAGAGAGCAGCTGTGAGCGGATCTTCCTCGCAATCTTCAAACGATTGTTTAAAACGGAAAGCTGCCATGCCGCTAACCCAGCTGCAGATATTGACTGTATTTCGAATCAATGAGGACAATTATTTGCGAATATCTGATGCAGTTATTTGACCAACAAGCATTTTCTATGACCCGATTATTTCTTGAACTATCTCGCTTACCAGGGCCCTCGAATCCTTAATCCAGTGACGCGCATGGGCAAATATCAAGCGAAATAGTTTGATGAAAACGCAGCGCGTGTACCTTTTTGCGACCTTGCTCAAGGATTTGTTATGGTGCTACATGATTCAATAAAAACAATAACTACCTTCAAAGTCACATCAGTAGTTTCTGTATTCTGAATATGTTAGACACGGAATTGAAATAAACTTTGGGTTGCTTCACAGAACAGAGTTTATTGCTTTTCCATCAATATCTCTAGATCTGAGAACCATAATTGAATGGCAGCTGCTAATTTTGTTGAACAGTCTCTCTCAAACTTTGGTTCATGAGGGCAACATATGGTAAAACAATCCAGAGCGATATTAAAGGCCGTAATACTTGATTAAATAGCTGGATAACAATGATCCCCATGTCATTCCAGAGCTAGTTGCTTGAATAATCGATGTATTGTTTCCCTCCGAACAGCTTTGCAAGCTTTCCACTGAAATTCCTTGACGCTGGACCCCAAGAACTCTTATCTTACACTTTCACAGATTGAATGAATCGGATCTTGGCCGGTGGTGGGGTGCTGAGAGGCGGTGGAGCCTGGTGGAGGCTCTTGATAGTCCCGCGAAAACAGTCCGGGACCGATTACCCGAGACACAAGCAAGCGACACAGATATCCTTCGGTAGATTGCCGAGTTTGCCATTTATCAACGTCTGTGCCAAGTTTCACAGCTTTTGGTCGAACGGTTGGGGAGTCGCAGCAGTAGTTTCTTTTCCTGAGGGGACTTTGGCAACAGACTGCTATTCGCACGAAAATCGCCTCCCCAAAAAAAGAGAGCGAAGACGCAGTCTGTATTCATTCAGACAATGGATTTCCGTTGAATCCTATTATCCAATCAGAGAAATAGACCCAAAAAAAATTACTCAGTGCTTACGCAGCTGTTGTGGGATCCTTACCCTGTTAATATATTCTCTAAGCGAAATATATTCTCCGTTATCTACAAAGACAAAACATGATTCCTCTCCGTACTCCTACCCTTTTTAACAAATCCGCTCGCTCCGCCAGCAACCACACTCCCCAAAAAGAGTCCCAATCCAAGCGACAAGGCAATCACCAAAACCGAACCCGCAAGACTAACTCCACTCGTCACATCCTGTGATGCAAGCGCTCTTACAGCAAGTGTCCCAGGCACAAGAACCTGTAACCCAGCAAGAACCCCAACAACCGGATTCGACAATGTCACATGACTGTACAGGTTTGAGATAGCACCCATTGAGAACGCGGCAAGGAATGAGCTGAGAGGGTCGTTTAACGCTGGATTCGCGTATGTCCAAACTACCTGGGCTACTGTCGATGTGACGGCCATGAAAAAGAACTGACGTGGATGTGCGTTCAAGTCAATTAGGAAGACGAGGATTGTCGGTGCAAAAACTGCCCATTGTGCGGTGATGGAGAGGGATTGCGGGCATGTTGCGAGGACAGTGAGTTCAACTGTTTTCGGAGATTTCGTGATGGCGAGGGATAACGCGTCACCAAACTGGAGACCAATTCCGATGAGAGCTGTCACGGTTAAGGAATACGCCAGGCGGGAGACTCCTGCCCCAGGATGCTTTGAAGCGAGTTCCATAATAGATAGAGTAATATTGGTTCCCTGGACAATCTGGATGATGGACGAAATTGTGGTGGCTCCAGGGCAGATGGGAAAGTTGAAAACAACCATCAGGCGGCAACAGAAGGCAACAACTAATGCACTGAGAAATTCAGAGATTCGTTGGAAGCTTTCGTTATAGGAGCACAGCTTGGAGACACCACCAACGAGACTTCCGAGAATGAAGCTGGCAAGTACATCGTTCCAACCACCGCCAAAGAAAATGGCACAACATCCGGCACATGATAAACCACATATAATAATTGAAAGCCATGAGGGATATGGAGAAGGTGCTGATCGAATTTGCTTTAGTCGCTTAAGAGCATCCGAGACAGCAATAGATGTAAAGATTTGGATATGTTTCACTTTTGCTTTTGGATTTGGTGGTGGTTCTGATTTTACTGAAAGTGATCGAGACAGTTGTTGAGAGAGTTTCGAAAAACTCGCAAAACTGGAGTTACGTTTATGTTTCAAGTTTAGAGCTTCAGATCTCATTTGAATAAATTCGGGAGTGTTTGGAAGGGTTTCTGTGGAAGTTGCCTCCACAATTTCTAAAGTATGAGGTTCTTCAGGTTGGGTGACAGCTGGTGATTCGATCATCGTGGAACCATATTCGTTTTTCTTGAACTGTTTAAATACATTGGGTCCTACACTAGCCAAGTGTAGAATTCTCGCTTTGAGTCGAGCAGCGTTTGACACAGAATGGATATCATCAGTGTCAGTCTTTGTATTGTCTATATTGACACCATAGAGAGTCCCACCAAGACTGAGATATAGCTTTTTGAGCCACTTGTTGCTCATGGCAGAAGAATTTGGTTGGTGTAGTGAGCTCTTTGACGAAGTCACGTTTGACTCCAAGGAATATGACGCAACATGACGCGCAAGTTCATCACATAACTGTAGCTTATAAACGTCGAGTGCTGACCAAGTGCCAAAGAGGTGCGTCTTACTTCCTATACCCATAAATCAGTTTGACCCAACAGGTTATCAGTTATACTCACTGCCTGATTCCCCAAGTTCCCAAGACGCAAACGCATATCCATTAAAGAAAGAGAACTTTGCAGGACGTCCAAGTCCCTCCGCGACTGCATTCATGTGTGATTCCATTGCAGCAGTGGGGCAGCCGTATTCCTGCAGAGAAATGGCAAGCAAGACGAGAAACTGATCGACTTGTCTGTTCTTTGATTTCAAGGCGGCCCGTTTCTTCCGCCGATGTTCCGAGTTGGCGTCGCTGTCACTGTCAACATCGCCATCGTCGCTGCTTTCGTCCGATTCAATGTCCGAGGCGTCCAAGTCGCTGTCTCCGTGCGCCTGGTTCTGGTCTTCGAGGATGAATCTGTCGAGGAGTTCTGCGAGTTCGTTCGAGTTGACGTGTGCCGACGACGGGCGCTTTCTGTTTGAGCGGCGATTGAGACTTGGCGGCGGTGGTGGTGGCGAAGTAGTTGTTGGTGGTGGTTGTTGTGGGTTGTTGGATGAGGCCGACTGCATCAGTTGGAAGAGGTCGTTGGTTGGTGTGTTGGAGTGGGTGATTCACTGGATTTCTAAATTGCTTAGCGCCACTGCTGGATCATATCCACTCCTTTTCCCTTTGTCACTACATCCATCCACACTGTAGGAAGCAGAAAAAATACAATATGCATCTATTTGTCAAGATTTCATCCGCGATTCGTTGTAGGAACAAGGTTGCCATCCAACTAAGGAAAGCAACTCAAGTGACCATATATCGAGGCCTTCGTATTCATGCATCGGATTTATAATGATTCTAGATTATGTTATTTATTTCTTGCGCTGTTACGTTCACGTCAAAGGAACCTGGCGAACGATTAGGAACCTCAACTCCAAGAAGATGAAAGCCTCAGCCAGCGCAAATGAATAAGCAACCTTTATTTATTCTACTCAATCAACAATGTGTAAACTTACTCGAGCTACATATGGAGTGGCATTAATATGTCTGAGCCCTGAACCCCTTCAAAAAGATTACCATCGACAAGCACAGAACCAACGATTCACTTTATATCTGTAAAGATCTCAACATGGCCTCGGAAATTTGAGTTTGATTAAATCGGAACGTTTCTTTTTTTCTTCGTTGTTTGCCCCCAAAGTGCCAGCCATCGTGCAGCCGCATCAAGAATGCCCTCCAACCAGTACCCGCTCCTCTTCATTGGTCAACCCCTCCTCGACATATCCGCTGTCATTGATGAAGGATTGCTCAAAAAGTATGGGTTGGAAGCCAACAATATGATCCTTGCAGCTGACGAACATCGGCCACTGTACAAGGAGTTGGAGGATCATTTCCCATCGTACCTTGCTGGTGGATCTGAGGCGAATACAGCGAGAGGAGCTCAGGTATGTTGCAGTGCAGATTTATTTCTCTGTTGAGGAGGTTGTTTTTTGACAAGTTGTGTTGTTTGCAGTGGTTGTTGCCGGCAGGGTCTACCGGATACATTGGATGCGTAGGGAACGATTCCGGTGCCGAGAAACTGAAAGAAGCTGCGGCTGCAGACGGACTTGCTGCGCATTACATTACCGAGCCAGAGCTTCCCACCGGAAAGTGCGCTGTGCTGATCTCTGGTCACAACCGATCGATGGTTACTGATTTGCAAGCCTCGGCCGCGCTCAAGGAATCTCATTTGAGAAATGAAAAGATTTGGCGATTGGTTGAAGGGTCCAAGATTATCTATTCGTCTGCTTTCTGTTTGAAGGATTCGTTGGATGCGTTGTTGGCGGTTGCGAAACATGCTTCTCTAACTGAAAAGACTTTTGCTTTCAATCTATCTGCTCCATGGATTCCTGAAGTGTGTCGATCGCAGCTTGCGTCTGTATTGCCTTACTGTGACTTCTTGTTTGGTGAGTTCCATCTTAAAGTTGCAATGACGAACTTCGATTCTAATCATTTTGGTTGCAATAGGTAATGAATCAGAGGCAAGAGCATATGCTAAAGCCAACGATCTCAAGACTACCGATGTTGCTGAGATTGCCCTGCATCTCGCATCTCTTCCTCGAATCAACTCATCTCGTCCATCACGAATTGTAGTAATCACACAAGGATCAGATCCTGTCGTTGTTGCCACAAAGGACGGTGTCCGCGAATACCAAGTACCCAAGATTCCAGTAGAACAGATTGTAGACACGAACGGAGCAGGGACGGGTTCTGCGGTGGATTCCTTGCTGCTCTCTTGTTGAACAAGAGTCTCGGCAAATGTGTTCGTGCAGGACTGATGGTTGCTGGTGAAGTATTGAAGCAGCAGGGAGGATCGTATCCAAGGCATCGACCCACGTATATGCCATGGGGAGAGTGGTGGTCTGGGGAGGGACCAGCGTGTTGCATTTTGCAGTAAGTTCGTTAGTAATAAAGTTATCGCATTGAGTGGGGAAAGTTGGATTTGGGCTTGTGCCATAAAAAAACAATCATTCCAAAGTGGAGAGTAGCCATGAGCTCATCTACACATCCACTTGTCCTTCTTGGACAGCCACTTCTCGATATATCCGTGTCTGTGTCGAACGAGGAGCTTTCGCAGTTTGGGCTGAAAGCGAACGACATGGTCCTTGCGAGCGACTGCCACGCCGCCCTCTTTTCCGCCGTTGAAACCCGCGAAGATGCTTGGTTTCTCGCGGGTGGTTCGGCGCAGAACTCGGCTCGTGGCGCTCAGGTTCGTTTGTTGTTTTATCTTGAATGCGATTGACGATTGTTGTGGTTAACCCCAACTCCAAACTCACTTTAAATCAGTGGCTGCTTCCCGCGGACTCTGTCGCCTTTGTTGGATGCGTTGGAAATGATGCCGCAAAGGAAACTCTTGAACGGGTTGCCGCAAAGGATGGACTGACAGCTGACTTCCTTGTCCATCAAACACTGCCAACTGGAAAGTGTGCTGTCCTCATCACAGGAAACAATCGCTCAATGGTCACTGATCTTCAGGTATGTATTCTTAGCTTCATCGTGTGTCTAACGAACGTGTCTCAGGCTTCTCAACAATTGGATCTGCATAAACTCAAAACTCGATGGGAACGCGTCGAAAACGCTCGGATCTTTTATTGCACAGCATATCTACTGAAAGACTCGTTTGATGCCGTTCTGGCTGTCGCGCAACATGCAACAAACAACAACAAAACATTCTGTTTTAACCTTGCTGCTCCATGGATTCCGTCAGTCTTTCCGAACGAATTGGAACAGGCTATTTACTATGCAGACTATTTATTCGGTTCGTTAAGACGAAATCTAAAATCAAAAAAGTACTTAACATGCACATTGATATTTAGGGAATGAATCTGAGGCACGCGCATACGCCGAAGCAAACAAGTTATCAGCAACTTCTATAGATGGAATCGCGCTTCATATGAGTACCTTGCCGAAATCACCCACCTCGTTCCTCAAATCACGTATTGTTGTAATCACCCAAGGCCCTGACCCAATTATAATTGCTACAAACGGGCAGCTATTGACGCACCCAGTTCCCAAAGTCTCGGATATTGTGGATACAAACGGGGCTGGCGATGCGTTTTGTGGAGGATTCTTGGCAGGCTTGGTAGAACAGAGAGATTTGAACGAATGTCTTGAGAAGGCAGTGTTTGTAGCAAACACTGTTCTGAAGCAACAAGGAGCTTCGTATCCCCCAAAAGCTACCAGCAATATATAGAAATAAAAAAGAATTTGTGGCTTTACGTGAGTACGCTCTTGGGAAATTCTAAATATTTATTCAGTTTACGCCTCGTACTTCAAAACTTGATCAGCAAATGGTTTCCATGCCTTCGCAATCGAAACTGGATGATTAATCATGAGTCCCACTCCACGAATCAAAAGAGAGACTCGGCAGGGCATAATCAACATGTCCATCGTCTTCTCCCAAGGATCTTCCCTGAAGCACTTGTCAACGAACTGTTGAAGGTTGAGTCCTTCAGTGACATCTCGCCCATCTTGATCGAAACCAATTGTGCACATCTTGAAAATAACTTCCTTGTCCATATACTTTGATTTGTAGGCGCCAAGCTCTGCCATCCTCTTGAGTTCATCCTTGTCCTTGTCGCACAAAGCTTTAACAATTCGAGCAACAAAAACGCGCTCCTCTTTAGTCAAAACCTTGATTTGTCCCATATCAAGCATCCCCAATCGTCCATCTTCAAGCAACAAAAAGTTTCCAGGGTGAGGGTCTCCATTCAAGAAGCCATCAACAAGAACCTGATGTCCATGCACTTTAGTCAACGTGGCCATGATACGTGCGCTGTTCAAAGGAATAAAGGACTTGCGGTACGGCATCCTCCAGCTCGGAATAACAGCTCCAAGCGTCCAATTGTACAACACAACAGGAGTATTCACAATCGCATCACTAGTCTTGAGTAATCCGAATACAAATCAATAGCAAACTCCGACGGCCCATCATACGCAGGCGGGAGTCCCTCTCTTGCATACTTTTCACGCATCTCGTTCTCAAACTTTTCCAAAGTCGTTCCGTTTCGTTCACACCACTCGCGGCCAACGTTTCTGACTCCGTCGACTAGTTTTACGCCCTTCAAGAATTCCATTGTGAGTACTTTGCGGGCACAGAGGTCTGGGTAGGCGCGGGGGACGACGATACGGTTTCCGAATTTAGGGGTCATGTTCCTGTGCATGATGTTGAGGTTTTCGGCTTCGACGGCGTAATCGAATTCGTTCACGAATTGTTTTTCGATTTCGTCAAAGATGATGCATTGTTCAGGGGCAAAGATTTTGCAGAAGTTTCTGTTTAGAGTTTTACAATGCGTATCAGTGAACTGTACGATAATGTTCGAATTCATCATACCTGGCAGTGGAGAGATCGTTTCTAAACAGGGCTTCTGCGCCAGGCGATTGAATCTTGACAGCAACTGGCTTTCCGTTAGACTTCAAAATCGCCTTGTGGACTTGACCAACTACAAGAAACCAAACATTAGCATCCGATCCTTCTTCCTATAAACAGCTTACTTGATGCTGATCCAATCGGTGTATCGCTAAACTCCAAAAACACATCCTCAACCTTCTCAATCCCCAACGACTCCCTCACAACCTTTCTCGCCTGCTCCCCATCCATAAGCGCAGGTACTTTATCTTCCAACTCCCTCAACTTTTCGATATAAACTGGCGACAGGACATCGCTCCGATGGGCCATCATCTGGCCAACCTTGATGTAGAAGCCACGAAGGTCCTTGAAGTTCTGCAGGACAATGTCAGCGTACTTGTCGTCGAGGGCTTTCCAGTCTGCGGACTTTGCGTCTTCGGACATTGGGATTGTTTTGTGTTTGAGCTCAACGAGGCGGTAGTGCGTGATGATGGGACCCATTCCGGACCAGAGACGCAGAGTGCGATTGAGCCGTCGTCTTTGTCGACGGTTAAACTGTAGGCCGTTGGTGGCGCCACGAGGAGCGCAGTTCCCGCGGCGAGAAGGCGGAGTCGGCTGCCCATTTGACGTTTTTCAAGCTGTGATTCCAATGTTCTAACTTGCACCCAACATCCTTTTATTTAAGTGGATATGCGATTCAGAGAATAACAATAACGTCCATTGAGAAAAAGAAACAAAAGAACCGAGATATACGCGGGCCTATACCACTACAGACAATCCTTCTTATCACACACTCACAAACTGAGTCCAGGAATCCTTCCACTAGCCCTTCCCATTTCATCCACCTTCTTCATCAAGTCATACGCGACCGACTGTCCAACGACAGAGTCATGCTTATAATCTGGGTGTGCAGCAACAAAGTCGCGGATCCAACGAGCTCCAGTTGGGATCTTTCCAGACGCACGACGAGAAATGAAGTCAAGGTATTCTTCCAAGCCCTTCAACGTCTTGTATGACAAGTTGGGTGCAGCAGAGAGGTACGCGCGGACAAGTGGAACCATTCCAGGGAATTTACCAGCCTTTGAATGACATTTAGTTTACCGACAACGTGAGTGAGAAGTGGTGAGAGAACGAGAGACTTACCTTTCCATTCATGATTTCATTCACAGTCAGCTCAACCAACGCGTCCACACCATCAGGCCCAACATCCTCAAACGCATCAAACTCAGCAGGACGTCTGGCAGGGTTTCCAAACACATTCCGCCTGAACAAAACTTCTCGTTCAACACAGCGTCTCGCTTTTGTCCCTTCGCCATGTTCTCATCTACTTTCGTGAGGGGCATGTACAAGTTCAGGTCAAAGCTCAGAATTGTGCGTGTCAGGAGAACGACAAAGACGCTGTAGGCTGCGTTTTCAAAGTCTGTAAATTGAATCTCCATGCTTCGGAATTCAACGCGCCATCCGATGGGGGAAAGTGGTGGAGGAGGTTTGAAGCGCATTGTCTGCCAGTTTGTGGATTGGATGTTTTCAAAGTGGTCGCTGGAAGTTTTATCGTCAAGGTTCAGCTTTTCGTTGAAAATAACGATTGGATCCCGAATAAAGAGATGGGCGTAGTGCTTTGCAAGGAGATCGTCGATACCTTCTCAGAAATATTGAGCTACAATTGCATCCAAGTTGATTTCTCACCATTGCTCTTCAATTCATTAAAGATGGCCTCATCGTAACCAAAGGAATATCATTGTACTTTGGATCATAATAAGTATCTTTGGGAGGTGGAAGAGATGTTGACGCAGGACTGTGGACATCAGGGTCAGAGAAACATCCTCCAGAATATGATGGTCCTGGTGACAGATATGTCGAAATAGAAGCATATCGAGACTTGGGAATGTTGAAGCGAGAGTTTTTCAACGGCTAGGAGTACGATTTAGACACAATACGCGGATATCGGCAATGTTCACCTCCACGCCTCGCTCCTCTTTGGTACGATCGTCAACCGAAGCAGAAATGACATCCCATCGACAATCAACGTCAGCCAAAAATCCTCTGAAAATAGGGGCTCCAGCAGACAAGGCCATCTGGAATATGAATTCAGAAGTGTCATCCCTTTCGAACTGTATCCTACCATATCGGAGTCATGACTGCCAATTGATCATATAATCTTCTAGCCTCTTCTACACTGCATGCCTGGAATGTGACTTGCAAACAGCAGCACCCCATTCCAAAACACATGCAATCCATATAAATATGGTCTGGTTTCGCATCCGGAACCAACTCATTCAACGTTGGACATTTGACTTTTCACGTTCTTGTGTCGTAAGCAATAATGGCATTGACGACCATGTTTCAGTTTGCACGCGACCCAATCCAGAAGCTGAGAGGTCCTGGAGACAGGGAGCTGCTGTCTCCAAAAAAGGGCTGGGAGTGTTCTTGTCTTTAAAGACGGGAACATGAATATTGACTTTTGATTGACGCCGTTCACGAATGTTTTGAGTGAGTGTTCTGTCAAGTTGGTGGAAGTGGTGTCATTCACAAACGTCATACGCTAAACAAGCAACGCAGCCGTCATACCTGAAACGCGGGTGCGGATTAATCGCTTCATCTGGAATAAAGAGACTGTTGCTGGCACCGCCTTCTGGAGTTGGATCGTGTGGAGGATCCAAGAATGAGTGGGGCGAGTTGACACCCAAGAGCGGGAAGTTTGTGATGGAGACCAGTGCTTCGTTCTCCTTCAACATTGAGTTTGCAAGAGCGCGTCTGAGACATTAAAAAGAAGGATCAGTATCCGAGACGGACAGATGGTTTTCTGTTTTTTGCACACTAACCGTTCACGCATGTTTGGCTCGACAGTCAACAGGTCGTCAATGAGGAAGCCATAGGGACCAGCGGGGGTTCCTTCGAGCATGTAGCGGCCGTACTCTGGTTTGAAGGACCACGAGATAGGATCGCTGTTTGGGGCATCTTGTTAGGCCTCTAGAGACGTACACAACCAACACACCCGCTCGCCTGGGCCGCCTTCTCCATTTCCTCCAACTTGAGCAGCACTTCGTACGCATTGTTCGAGGCGCGCACGGTCCGCGTCGCGTCGTCAAAGGCCACGCAGATGTATTCAATCTCGTCGCCCCAGAGCAGTTTGTCACGCCGCCGCGCTTTGATCGAGTGCCACAAATGGAGGAATTGCACAATCCCGTGTTTGCGCACGTGGGTGGCGTGCTGCGATGCCTCGTGCCACTCCATCGGCGTTCCAACGGTGAGCAGACCCATCCTTGTCTTTTCAAATGTGTTTCAAATCAAATTGTTAATTGCGAATCAAATCTCTACTCAAACATTCACACTCGCTGGATTTTAATTCCGTATTGTCTATCGAATGTCTTTGTGCTGGCTCTCCTCTTCCCTTGTTCTTAACAACAAGAGACGGAAATCACATTGAAATGTCAGACTCACGGCCACACTCCCGGGCTGTCAGCAACTCCAGTTTGCGCACTGTGAACTCAACTAGAAGCGTGAAGCAATCAGGCAAGAAGCTGCCTGCTCTTCCGTCTAAAGTCGCGAGCAGCATTGATATGAAACTGGGAGCCACCAACTTTACTCCAAACCAAATCAGCAGTGTATCAAGTAGACAAGCCAGTGCAATCAGTCCTGGAAGCAGGCAATCTAGTACAACTACTGTCGCGTCGAAAGTTCCTTCGCAGAAACCTCCAACAGCACCTGCAACACCTGCCATAAATCAATCACGCGCTCCCAGCCAAATCAATAACACTGCAACATCAGAAACGAAACTATTAAAACCAATCAATAAGTCCATCTCCGCTCTCCAACCCCCTCCATCACGTCCAATAACTCCAACATCACAACGCTCCACCTCTGCCATCTCTGTATCCACAAATTATTCCACTTCTCCATTATCATATGAGCAACAAGCCGTAAAGTTATCGTCAGAATCCGAAACGCGAATCCTGCTGGCCCACGCTTCTCGCCCAGTCACACCTGAAATTGGTGCTGATGGACAGCCGTCTGTCTGTATGACTAAAACAGGCACCAATAAAATTGATATTGTGGATCCGACAGGGGAAAAGGGAAGCAAGCCGTTCAATTTTGATGTTGTGTTTGGGATGGAGGCGCAACAAGAAGAAGTATATGGTGTGGCGGTGGAACCGTTGATTCGAAAGTGTTTAGAAGGGTGCGTATTTTATGGCTTTATAGGTTATTGATTCCCATCGAATTTCGCTTAGATACAATGGATGTATTTTTGCGTATGGTCAAACGGCTGCTGGTAAAACTCATACTATGCAAGGGCCCGCAAACAAAATTCCTGAATCTTTGAGCGATAATTGTAAAGCTGTGCATCCCGATATTGGAATTATTTCGAGAGTCGTTCACCAACTAAACAATCACGTCAAGGATCGACGAGGAAGAGTTGATGAAGCCAGCGGAAACTGTTTGAACTATGTAGTCAAAGTGTCGTACCTTGAAATATACAACGAAAGTTTGATTGATCTACTTGTCGATAAGGACAAGCAAGGTAACCAAACCTGATTGCTGTATCCACCTACTCATCCTATATTTATACAGAGGATCTAAAAATTCGAATGGAGCCTGACTCAGTAACCGGCAAAGACTTGTACGTCCAAAACTTGAGCGAAAGATACATCGGATCCCTCCAAGACTACCTCAAAGTCCTCACAATCGGCTCCAAAAACCGATCCGTCGGCGAAACAAACATGAACGCTCAGTCCTCCCGAAGCCACGCCATCCTCACAATCACAATCGACCAATACCTCGTCGAACCAAAAGCACCACAACCAGTATCATCAACAAGCAAACTAACCCGCACAGAAAGCTCAACCTCAGCTTGGGCTCCCGAACACATGACCGCAGACCAACATTCCCCGGACGTCCTCCAAAAAATCGGGCAAGGCCGAAAACGCTCCAAAATCCATTTAATCGATTTAGCCGGCTCCGAGCGTGCAGACTCTACAGGCGCGACTGGAGACCGGTTGAAGGAAGGCGCGCAAATCAATCAATCTCTGTCAGCCCTTGGAAACGTCATCAGCGCTCTCACGAGTCCTGGAAACGCTGCGAAGAAACATATCCCATACCGAGATAGTAAACTGACGTATCTGTTGAGCGACTCGCTAGGTGGAAACGCGTTGACACTCATGATCACGTGTTGCAGCCCTGCGCCGAGAAACTACAGTGAGAGCGTGAGCACGTTGCGGTTTGCGGAACGGGTCAAGAAGGTTGTGAATAAGGCTGTTGTGAATATGGATCCGTATTTGTTGAGGATCGCGGAGCTTGAGGCTGAGGTTTTGGCGTTGAAGAAGCAGTTGGAGAATTGTACTTGTGGGGGACGTGGAGGTGGTAGTGCCTGTCCTAATTGTCATGGTAGATCAACCTCGAAGACTCCGTTGAAGTCGAGGTTTAGGTCGCCGATGTCTCCTGTTGCGGGATCCATGGAGGATGATATACAACATGGAATAGCTGATTCTAATGACAATCTTGGTCGCTCTGGTGGAGGGAAAGTAAATGGTGGACTAGTATCTTCAGCAGTATTACAACCAAGAGTTGTTGTGGAACTAAGCGAAGGGTTGATGTGGATACTGTAAATACGTATGAGACACCGCATTAAATTATTCTATGTGCCTTACATAATAAGTGAAATACCACCACGCGTTTGAGCTCTTTGTTTTTTGATTGGAACAAATTGCCCTTCAACCCAACGTCAAAGGATATGAGTCCAAGCCCTCGATCGCGACCTGGGAGTACCGAAAGTCTTTCTGGAGGAAAAGGGAAGCTTAAAAAAGGTTCTTCCGCCGAGAAACTCCCTTCACTTCCAACGAAAGCAATTAAAAAGCAAGACGATCCCAGTTCCAACGTTGCACCCATCGCAACAGAACCGCTTAAAGACACCCCAAGCAATATAAATAACAGCAAAAATACTCCTCCGAGTACAGGACTATCGCGCTCTTCATCTCTGAAAAACTTGATTTCTTCAGTTGGAGACTCACCTCTTGAACCCGCTATACCAGAAGACCCAAACGCGGAAGAACCGGCACAACCTGAACCAATTAAATCAATCAAGCCGGTAAACGCGACCGTTGCGGCTCTTACAGCCACAGCGACACACAGTCGCTCAGCTTCTGCATCTTCCACTAAAACAAACTTTTCAAACGAGCCACTTTCTTATGATCAACAAGCAATTAAAGTAGTCGTTCGAATCAGGAACACGGCTTTAGCTGGTCCAGCGTCTATGGGCCCTATACCCGAACTGGAGACGTGTATGGGAAAGACAGGAAATCGAATTGATATCACGGATCCTACGGGAGAAAAAGGAAGTAAGCCATTCTATTTCGATACGATTTTTGCGGGGGATACGCAGCAGGAGGAGGTATATGGAGTTGCGGTTGAACCGTTGATTCGAAAGTGTCTGGAAGGGTAAGAAAAGTAATTAATAAGGAGATTTTAATTAATGGTTCTAATGGAAGGTACAATGGATGCATCTTCGCGTATGGTCAAACTGCCGCTGGAAAGACACATACGATGCAAGGTCCTGCAAATCGAATCGCTGAATCTTTAAGCGACACATGCACGAGCGTACATTCGGATATTGGAATTATTTCACGAGTTGTTCATCAGCTTAACAACCATGTCAAAGAGCATCGTGGAAGAGTTGATGAAGCAAGTGGAAACTGCTTGGATTTTGTCATCAAAGTGTCCTACCTAGAAATCTATAATGAAGGGCTGATTGACTTGCTTGTTGACAAGGATAAACAAGGTTGGGAGTCTGAATCAATTCATTAAAGCTAAATCCAAAGCTTAGAAAACCTGAAAATCCGAATGGAAACAGGAACTACTTCCGGAAAAGACCTTTACGTGCAAAACTTAACAGAAAAGCATATAGGCTCGATCAAGGACTATTTGAAAGTATTGACGACAGGAGCCAAGAACAGATCTATTGGAGAAACTAATATGAATGCCCAATCTTCTCGAAGTCATGCAATTTTGACAATTACAATCGATCAATATCTGGTCGAGCCTCGAAAACCCCAATCAGGAGGTGTTGGCACCTTGTCACGGTCTGAAAGTACAGCCTCACTTGCCCCAGAAATCGCGTCACTTGAAGAAAACTCTCCAGAAATGTTGCAAAAGATTGGGCAGGGGAAAAAGCGATCCAAGATTCATTTGATTGATTTAGCAGGGTCGGAACGTGCAGATTCAACTGGAGCCACTGGTGACAGACTCAAAGAAGGAGCCCAAATTAATCAATCATTATCAGCTCTTGGAAACGTGATTAGCGCGCTTACAAGCCCATCTAGTTCAGCAAAGCACCATGTTCCATATAGAGACAGTAAATTAACGTACCTTTTAAGTGATTCTCTGGGAGGAAATGCTTTGACTCTTATGATCACTTGTTGCAGTCCAGTCTCGAAGAATTACAGTGAAAGCATAAGCACACTAAGATTTGCGGAACGTGTCAAAAAAGTTGTCAACAAGGCCGTTGTCAATATGGACCCTCATTTGTTGAAGATAGCGGAATTGGAAGCTGAAGTTTTAGCCTTAAAAACGAGGCTTGCGAATTGTACTTGTGGTGGACAAGGAAGAGGTGATTGTGACATTCATTCTCCCGTGACTTCTGCTTCAGCGGTTAAAGCAAAAGATGAAGTTCCAGAAACTAAAGAAGTCGATAATTCTGTGAATGAAGAAAAGGAGGAGATAAAAAATGAGGAAGTTCCAGCTTTGGATCAAGTGTCTACTGGCCAAAGTCTTGCAATTGAGTCTTTGGATGACGAACCAAGCCTATTTGTTGCACTCACTACTCAAAATGATGTCGATGCGAAAGAATTTGTCGAGGTCGGAACAGATCCTATTTCAGCTGCCAGTCTTGAAGCTATTTCAAGACTATCCACTGCAGATCAACATGCCGTCACAGCCACTACCGATACTCCCACAGAAAGTCCTGTTCGTCCCGTCTTTCCAGAACCAAAAGATGAAGTCCTTGAAGAATTTGTGGAGGAAGTCGAGGCGATTGAGCCTATGGAGCCAATAATCTATGAAATCACGGCTGATGACTTTGAAACAAACGGATTCTCTGTCAACACTCTGTTGGAGAATGTGCAAGACTTGTTGCCCAATGCGGTATCTCCTGTTATGGATACGCCACTATTACAACATATCGCAAACTCGCCAACCAAATATGAGCTTACGGCGGAATCTTTACAAAAAGATCTTTTGGATGAACTCGCCGTTTCTTCTCTACAACCCCTTCTTGCTCCAAACTCCACATCTTCATCTCCAGCAACGTCGCCAACCGTCCCGATTGCATCATCTCCTGTACCATATATTCTAACTGCCACTTCCCTCGAAAAAGATGTCGTGGGGGAGTCACCAGTTGTACCTGCATTTGCTCCAGTTTCGCCTCTAACTCCGATTCAAATGAGTTGTCCTGCACCAACGCCGATAACGATATCACCAATAGCAATACCAATACAGCTAGAGTCTACAATTAGTTCAATAAGCACGCAGCACCAGAGTGTTGTAGATTTCAAGGTTTGGACCGTACCTCACGTCAAGAAAACAGCGACAACCCCATTTTGGGAGACGGCATGGACAGACGTACAAGTAGCAGGCGATGTGGCCCACTTTTATGGGTAAATTGAAAGCCAATAGAGTATTCAAATTTTACTTGAAATTGATTGGCTGATTCGCAACCTTCCATCCCTTCGAACAACACTTATAGCAAGGACGTTACAACAAGTGCTCTGAAAAATGAGCCACCGAGAGCGTCAACACTCCTAGTTGGAGGAGACAGTAATTCTCCAAAATCTCGTTCCCGCCAAGGAAGCAATAGCAACCTTGCCAAAAATCTCCCACCGCTTCCAGCCAAAGTATCCCACCCCGCACCTCTATCGAAATCATCATCTCTCAAGAACCTACACCCTCGTAGCCTGGGTGATTCCTCGGAGGAGCCCGATGCAGAATCTCCGCCACGTTCTACGAAACCACAGAACAAGGTTCTCGAGGCTGTTCAGCAGCATCAACGCTCTTCCTCGAATTCTTCGGCAGCTTCATCATCATCAACAATCACAAATTATTCTTCTGCCCCTCTGTCATACGACCAACAAGCGGTCAGAGTTGTCGTTCGTGTCCGTAATACCAACTCCTCCGCTCCTGCCTCAATCAAACAATCTACTCCTGATGCAGAAGCTGTTACAACTTGCTTGAAAATGACTGGAAATAAAATCGACATCTTGGATCCAAAGGGTGAGAAGGAAAACAAGACGTTCCACTACGATACAGTTTTCGGGATGGAGACGCAGCAAGAAGACGTGTATGGCGTTTGTGTAGAGCCACTTATCAAAAAATGTTTGGATGGGTGAGGTTTAACATTTCGAAAATTATTACTTAACGTTTGATGTTAGTTACAATGGCTGCATCTTCGCGTATGGACAAACAGCTTCGGGTAAAACTCATACGATGCAAGGTGGTGCTGCTTCCCGCGTTGCAGAGTCGCTGAGTGATGCTTGCACCAGTGTGAGCCCAGACATAGGAATTATTCCTCGTGTCGTTCATCAACTCAACAATCATGTGCGTGAACGTCGTGGAAAAGTAGATGAAGCAAGTGGAAATTGCTTTGATTATGTAGTCAAGGTTTCATACCTTGAAATTTATAACGAAACTCTGGTTGATTTGCTAGTCGACAGGGATAAGCAAGGTTTGTATTCACAATGGACTACTTATTTCTAAGTTTTCGTTTCAGAGGATTTGAAGATCCGAATGGAAGCTGGAACAACTTCTGGCAAAGACTTGTACGTTCAAAACTTGAGCGAAAGATACATGTCATCGCTTCCAGATTACTTGAAAGTTCTTATTACTGGAGCTAAGCACCGATCCGTGGGAGAAACCAACATGAATGCCCAATCATCGCGAAGTCATTCAATTTTGACTATAACAATCGATCAGTACCTCGTGGAGCCGCGAAAGCCATATGCAAGTGGAGGAGCTCCAATGTCTCGTTCTGAAAGTACTGCATCTCTTGCTCCAGAAATCGTATCACCCGATGAACATTCTCCTGAAGTACTCCAAAAAATCGGACAAGGCAAAAAGCGATCCAAGATTCATTTGATTGATTTAGCAGGATCTGAGAGAGCCGATTCAACTGGGGCGACCGGAGACAGACTCAAAGAAGGGCTCAAATCAATCAGTCCCTCTCTGCGCTTGGAAACGTTATCAGCGCTTTAACAAGTCCATCTAATTCCAGCAAGAAACACATTCCCTACAGAGACAGTAAATTGACGTACCTCCTGAGCGATTCACTTGGAGGAAACGCATTGACACTCATGATTACGTGTTGTAGTCCTGTCTCCAAGAATTATAACGAAACCATGAGTACACTCCGGTTTGCTGAACGAGTCAAGAAAGTTGTCAACAAGGCCGTTGTCAACATGGATCCAAACTTATTGCGTATCGCGGAATTGGAGGCTGAGAATCTGGCTTTGAGGCAACAGTTGGCGAATTGTACGTGTGGGGCGGCAGGGGTACAAGTCCGAACTGCGATGTACATTCTCCTGTTTCTCCAGCCGCTAAATCCCCTGTGGCTCCAGCACTATCACCAATGAAGCAAAAAGTAGATCAAGCAAGTGGACCAGGTGCGTTGTCAGCACAACCTTCAACAGACATATTCGAAGTTGCGCCAGAACAAGCAGATGTACCAAAAGAATTAGCAGATGCCGCTACGGATCCAATGACACCTGTGGCAAGTCTTGACAACCTGAGTCGGGGAACTTGGTGGCAAAGGACTGTTCAAAAAGTACGAGAGTTTGCAGCCAAGATTGAAGATGGTATTGAAGATTTGGCATTAATTGTTCGCGACGACTTTCAAATATCACCTAAAAACCAAAATGGCGAGCCGGAGTTTCAAAATGAAGTTGTTGTCCAACCTGAAGGAAATGAGCATCACAACGAACAACGGCAGCACGAAATTTAAACAGACATCAAATTTGCTATTTCAATAAACAGTTTAGTAGTTTATCTCCAGGAAGAAGTGTTCGGCACTTGATACAGCAGTTGAGGCTTGTCCCACAACAATTGAGTGCTCGGACAGTATTAAGGTCAAGTTCTACTCTTCTCTCTATAAAACGGCAACATAAACACTACTTAAAGTTTGTATTACAACTGTAATTTGAGGCAAAAAACTGCTCAAGAAGGGGCAAACATAACATTAGAAACAGTGCAGACTGAAGAGAGAGAGGGTATCACCACCATATTTAGCGAGAAGCACCTCCACGACCTCCACGGCCTCCAGCAGCTCCACCACGACCACCAGCGGCTCCACCGCGAGCAGCTTGGGCACCACCACGGGCAGCACCGGCTGGAGCAGCACCAGCTGGCTTAGGAGCTGGCTTAGCAGCAGCAGTAGCGGCACCAGCAGCTGGCTCCTCCTGCTTCAACTTCTTGGCATCAACAAGAGCCTTAGCACCAGTAGAAAGCTCAACGGTAACTCCGACAGCTGGGACGTTACGAACAACGGTTCCCTGAACGAACTTTCCACCAACTGGAGCCCAACAGATGTCTCCAGCGACCCAGTCGGTCTTCATGGCAGCAGCCTTGGCCTTGAGCTTGGCAGCCTTCTCCTCAGCCTCCTTAGCAAGACGCTCCTGCTCAGCGAGGGCAGCGGCCTTGTCAGCAGCTTCCTTCTCCATAATGGCCTTACGACGGGCATTGTTGATGGCCAAGTCCTCCTTGGAGAGGATAGCACCTCCTCCACGGTTCTGCTGGATGGCAGCCTTGGCATCGACTTGCTTACCCTCCTCAAGAGCTTGCATGAAGGAGTAAGTGGCACGCTCGGCAGACTTCATGTTGTCGAACTCAAGGAAGAATCCTGGGATGATGGACAAGAAGGTCTTGGAACACTTCTTCAAGAAGTCACGGTTGTGGGTAACGATGATGAGACCACCCTTGAACTTGTTACAGGCAGTGATGAGGGATCCGACAGTCTCCAAGTCCAAGAAGTTGGTTGGCTCGTCGAGAATCAACAAGTGTGGTGGGACATAGGTGAGCTTGCGAAGATGACACAAGAACGCTGGGAGAAGGAGAGGTTCTTCATACGGGTGTGCATGATAGAGTCGGTGACGGAAGTACGCTCCAAGTGGGCCTTGAGAACTCCCTGTGGGTCCTTAGGGAAGGAAGCGCACATGAAGTCAAGGGCGGAGTCCTCGAGGTTGAGCTCCTTGGTAGAGTGCTGACCGAAGTAGGCAACAGTCATCTTGTCGTTGGTGGTGATCTTTCCTTCAGTTGGGAAGATCTTTCCGGTGATGAGCTTCAAGAAGGTAGACTTTCCGGCTCCGTTTGGACCCATGATACCGACACGGGTACCCATCTTGATGTGGTAAGAGACTGGGTTGTCGAAGATGAATGGAAGACCCTTGGAGACATCGTAACAGAAACGGATGTTCTCGACGTTGATCAACGAGATGTCAGCCTGAGTAGCCTCACCAGGACCCAATGGGAGCTCCTTTGGAGATGGGAAAGAGAACTTGGACTGCAAGAGAACCTTACGGGCCTGTCTGGCCTCCTTCCAGAGGGTGTAAGCACGCTGTTGCTTGATCAATGGGGACATTGGGTTCAAGTTCTTGTTTCTGAGCAAGAAGGTGTCAACCATCTTCTCGTACTCAGCATCTTCCTGCTCCTTGCGGATTTCGAACTCCTTGAAGTCACAGGTGTAGTACTTGAGCTTCTGGTCCTGGATCAACATGACGGAGGTAACAACGTTCTCGAGAAGGGTACGGTCGTGGTAACGAGCAAGAAAGAACCCTTGTAACCACGGAGCTTGTTTTCAAGCCACAAGACAGATGGCAAGTCCAAGTGGTTGGTTGGCTATACCACATGATAAGAAATTTTTAGTAAGCTTAATAACCCAAATCAAAACGTCAAAGGATACACACCTCATCGAGCAACAAAACCTCAGGGGACATGAAGAAAGCGCAAGCAAGAGCAACACGCATTCTCAAACCACCAGAGAGGGAAGACAAAGTAGCCTTCTCACCGGTCTCGTCGAAACCGAGGACACGCAACATGGCCTGGGCAATCTGGAGAGCCTGGTCAGCAGAACCGTGAACGTTCTCGATTTGCTTCTCGACGTAAGCCAAGTTGTCAGTCAAAGCCTTCTTGTCAGCGTCGTTGACCTCTCCCTCCTTGCCGTCAATGAGGCCTTGGAGCTTCTCCTGGATAGCAAGCAAGACACGACGGTATGGGTGGGAGCAGAGGACAGTGTCCAAGACACCGACGGCATCGCGGACCTCGTGGTGCTCGAGCTCCTTCATGTGGTGGGTGTGGAGGTAGGATGGGAATCCAGAGATAGCTCCAGACTCGATGGCAGCGAAGAGGCAGGTCTTACCACTATTATCGGGGAACAACAAAAATTTAGTTAAGGTTGCACACAACAATGGATATCTTTTTTTAGGAATGGGTTAAAGCTTACCTTCCGTTGTTTCCGAAAAGAGCAGAACGCTTGTTACCCTCAACGTACAACTTGGTGTTGTCGAAAAGGATGTCAGTTCCGTTAGGGGACTTCAAGGTGAAGGACTTGATGTCAATGACCTTTGAGCGGGTCTCACCCTTGGCATCAGCCTTGAGTTGTTCACGCTTGTAGAGGGGGAAGAGCTCCTCGATCTGGGTCTTGACACGCCAGTCGATTTCAGGGAACTCAGTTGGCTTGAGGAATCCAGCAGTCTCTTCGAACTTGCGGTGGAAAGTGGCGTCAGTAGAGGCCTTGAAGACGACAGGTGCCATTTTCTATTTAAAGAGCGGGGGCAGGTTAGATGTTGTTGTTTGGATGTCAGATTGGGGGATGCTGTCAAGGGATTGTCAAGCTGCCAGATAGTCTTAGATAGTCTAGGCACAAGATTGCCACGGTCACTACCAGACTACTACTCCTTCAAAGGCAAGACGGGAACGTTGTGGGAGCGGCGGAAGCATTACTCACGAGATTCAGATGAAGAAAAAAGGGACTGGTTCGAGGCAGAAAAAGAAAAAAAGGCCTTCTCCAAAAAAAAATTTGCAAAACACGTGTTTCAGCGCTCGCGCCTCGTTGCCCCAAAAGATGGAAACACCATGAGGATACTTTATAAACTAGGGTTATTCTGAGAGAAAGAAGGAGGTGTTTCATTCATGTCCTACGTGCATAAACAAGCTGGTTGATGTAGAATTGCGATAAGGATATGAACCATCTTATCGTATCCCTGGTTCGAACATTTCCCCTTTCTTTCCAGAACTACTCAGTAAGCTTTTTTCTACGCATTCCTTTTCAGTTGATTGGGTTTCACGAAAGATAATCACATGTCTACTGCGGCAACGAGGGTTTCGGTATTAGGTTCATAGTTTTAACAATGAGTAAATGCTGAATAATTCCCAATATGTAAAATATCAATATCAAAAGAGCCAACCGCCAATTCACTTCTTCTTGGCACTACACGCTTTACAAACACCCTCCCCAGTACCCTCACTACATTCCACACAATAAAATGCATTACAACCCCGACATTTTCCCGCAGTCTGCGTATTACAAGAATAACATGCCTCATCACTCCAATGCACACAACCCGGCAACCCTTGCACACCACCCGACCCGCCCGATTTTCCCGGCAGCTCCGTAAACTCACGCCTATCAAACCATTCCCATGTGTTAGAAACTACAAAAGACACTATCAACAACAACAAAAAACTTACCCCGAGTAAACACACTTCTTGCTGAAATTCTTTGGCCCACACCCAAACGACCCACACTTCACACACCACACAGAGTCACGCACCCTTGGCCGACATTTACAGTTCCCACACCGTAACCCGTTCATCACTTTCTTCCCCGTCTCCAAAATCGCATACGCGATTTGTTCGGGGCTGTTGAGGCCCTGTGGATACACGAACGGTTTCTCCTTCCCTGAGATGCGAGTCGGTGACGGCGTGCGTGATCGTGGCGCCGGTTTCGATGTGAGTGCAATATACGTTTGGATCGTGTTTGTCCAGAATGTGAGTCGTTGTTCGTGGAAGTCCGTGGGGTTTTGTGGACGAAGGACGTCGATTAGTTGCGGGAGGGTTGTGACTGTGAGGAGGGTCAAGGTTTTGTGGAGTTGGGGGTAGAGGGTTTGAAGGTGTGTTGACCAGAGGGGTGATGTGGAAGCTAGACGGTCGAGGAGTCGGAACTTTGCTAGTTGAGGAGCAGTGAGGTGGGATAGTATTTGGATGCGGACTCGAGGTGGGAGTTTTGTGTATGGAAATTCTGATATGGGAGGGGTGCTGACGGTAGATAGTTTTGTAGGGACGGATGTGGATTTAAGTTGGGCATGTTGATGTGGCGGAGTTAATCCCGTGTTTTGGCGTTTGTTGATGGATGCGGTGGATCGGAATGTTGCTGGTGATGCGAGGAGGGAGGAAGAGCCATCTTCAGAAGAGGATTCGTAATCAAGTGGATCGACTGGTTCTGACTTTTCGAGTTCTGGTGTTGGGCTCAAGACAAGAAGTGAAGCTGGCTGTTTTCGCTTCAATTTAGAGACTGGTTGAGAAATTGCTGCTGGGGTGAGTGGGGATGCAGTAGAACGAGTTGTACGCTGACGAACAGGATGACTGACTTGAATTGGGACAACATCATTCATAGATACAAGTGGTGTTGCTGCTGCTGTGTGGGTTCCATTGCTGGTGAGTGACTTGACAATGGGTATGAAGGAGTAGCCCAAACTTGCGCTGACTCATTATTTGAATTTTGGATTTGAATCGTTGAATGAGAACGCAATTGAGGTGTGTTGATTGGTTTGTTGATTTGAGGCTGTTGTTGTTGAGTTTGAGGCAGGGCTTGATTGGAAATTGGAATTGGCCATTGATAGGTATCTGACCACCAGGAATTTGATGCATATGCATAGATGCCATATTACCAAACGCAGGAGAAGCATGCAGTGTAGTGTTATTGATGGGACGGATCAATTGGGGAGTATTAGGTAATTGAGCCATATGAGGTGATTTCGAAGTTGGAGACACTGCTGTAGGGCCGCCAAACGAAGAACCAGATTTTTGAAGTGATTGCTGCTGAATCAACATACGTTGCTGTTGCTGCATAATAGCCATTTGATTCGCCATATTAAGGGGAACTTGAGTGTTTGATTGGGCTGGTTCATCACAACGGACTGAGGCAGCATTTGCGAGTTATTCAGGGCCACAAACTGCGAGCGAGCACCAAACGGAAGGGTCTGTGGCGAAAGCGGAAAGTCGACCCAGATGCCTGGAGAGACAACAGGCACATCCAGGTCGATTCCACGCACAAGGCCCAGACTCGAACGCCGCCTACGCACGCGCGTCGAGTGCGAGACAGGCGATGCGGAGTCGGCCTCGCTCGTGTTGCCGCTCGGAGACTGCGACTGCGACTGCGACAGTGAAAGTGATGTCGATGTGGAATTCAGGGGAAGCAGCTCGGCTGGAAACGAGGGCGTGTCTTCGGCAAATGGATAATCGAATTGGTGGAGCGATGGCCGTCGGACGTTGCTCATTGGAGGTTGTTTGTTGTGGTTTGATGTGGTGGCTCTCACTGACCAGATAAGACTCAATCGTGTTCCAAAAATAAAAGACACTTCCGCCTACCAAGAATAGATGCATAAAATAAAACTAATTAGCAATTGCAGCAATGCACACACTCGCATCCTACTCCACTTCCTCTGCACAAACAGTTGGTGCTGTGGCTCCCAAACTCAACTCCTTCTCTCTTTCAAGTTCAAAATGAATTAGACCAATGTTATTGAATAAGGAAGAAAGTATCTAAATACCTCTGCATCCAAGTCACTCCATTCAGTAGAAATCGTGCGAGTACGAGAGTGCCGTTCAATGTCTCCCGACTCGCTCAACTGTCTTTCTTGCTCAGATTCATTCATGAACGCGCTCCACTGTGGATCAAACCCTTCTTGGCTAGTGCTATGTTGTCTGCGATGGTGACACGAGAAGCATCTGCACTGGACAGCTTCTTGAAAAGGAGGGTGTTCAAGTTGATTGTGGAATCAATTAAGGAGGGTGGCGCGGGTGAGTCCAAACAAATACAACGCCCTTTCAAGTAACAGAGACATGCGGCATTCGAAAGTGAGAAACTTGGATTTGAAGAATCAATGATTGGTGTCGCGTGGGTTTCTCCAATAAAAGCTTCAACTGTTGCAGCTCTTGTGTGTGATGGACTAGATGTATTGGTTGACGGGGAAAAGACGAAGAAAGAGCAGTTGTAGAACAGGAAGAAGCTACTAGAAAGGGATATTCAAAGGCTGACGCGTATTGAGATGCATTCAAGTTAGTTGAAGTCACGGGGGTGCGCAGTGGCGACGGCGGAGAGGGAATCAGCCGACATGGATCGTCGTCTCAAAGAAGTAGCTCGTACAGTCTTTTGAGTTGCACCAAAGAGCATCGACTCAGGTACAGAAACCTGTGGGAGACAGCGAGGACACACAGTCACCAACTTTTCACTCATTTTCGTGCCTCTTTCCTTTTCTCATTTCCGCCCATCAAGTATTCATTTTGTTCCATTCGATACTCTATTTTTCAGGGTCCACCTCCAACTGTTCTTTTCCTTCCAAACCACAACGGCCTCATCTCTGCACGAAGGACTGCAACCAAATGCCCCCACTGCCATTCACACCACTTGTCCGTGATCCTTTGATGATGGCGACGTTGAACGAGGGATTGCAGCCCACAGGGAGCTGGAAACAGCCCTGAAGCTGTAGTTGCTTTCCTTGTCAACGAGCGCAACTACCTCCGGCAGCAGAACGCGCAGCTTTGGAAGATTATTGAGAAGCAGGTGAGTTTGGACTCTCAAGGGACTGTTGGGACGCCATTAAACACAGGCCTGAACAGCGAGTTATAATGGATGGGCTCAAGGCATCTTCCTCAACCACAGACACAAATCAACGCCACAAACACCGCCAACCACAACCGATGCTGCTCAACATGCCGACCCGTCTCCAGTCAACTACTCGTTCATCCAATCTGGCCGCGATGAATCCAACATCAAATCAGACGAGCCCGACACCGAACCCACCTACGAACCACCTCCCCCAGAACGACGCGCTTCACTAATGTCCCGTGCTGGTTCCACATTCTCTCTCTCCCACAAACACCTTCCCTCCCGCTCCTCCTCAATTCTCTCCCTCGAAAACAATCCAATCCTGAACAGATTCAAAGACGCCGGCGTAGTCATCACAGCCACCGCAGCAACAACAAGAAACAGCTCCCGCTCAACAACGCCTCACACTCTCTCCGGAATCGACCAGATTCCAGGCCTCCCTTCAAAAGGGCGTCTCCCGCCCCAACAAGAGGAAGCTCACGCTCAGTAACGCCACAACCAATGAGCATTGTCGACAACGTGCAATACATCCCATCTTCAACAGTCGGGACTCGACACACCTCACGCTCAACAACCCCTCAACCAATGAGCGGAATCGACCAAGCTACATCAGCCATTTCAGGAATGTTTACAAACGTTGCTGCACGGCGAAGTTCGCGGTCACGGTCGCCACAGCCAATGAGTGTGGTGGATTTGGTGGCGGCTCAGACTCAGAGCGCTCCTACTACCAGCAGTGAACAGTATGTTTTGGATCAACAGGAAAAGGCTAGTTATGCGTCTTTGAATCGAATTAATTTGGTACAAGCACCCAACCTCCGCAATATCAATTGGATTCTGGGGATGGTGTTTCTGTCAATGTTGTTGGGTCTTCTTATCAAGGATCTGAATTGGGGCAGATGGATTTGTCTTTTTGTTGCGTGTCTCCAAGACAAGTGGGGCAGGGAGGGAGGAGTGGAAGATTGAGAAGCAGTACTCAGACTTTCTTGCATTGGATGTGAGGGTGAGTTTTTGCTTGAATGATTACACTTCGCTCTATATGCTAAACCATTGTTTCAGTTACGAGCAAAACTGTCGAAGCAGGCTGTAGGTTTGCTTGGAAAAGTTCCCGAGAAGGCCTTGTTCACATCAATGAGTCCTGCCAAGGGAGAACAGCGGAAAGCAGCGATTGATGTTTATATTCAAAGAGCACTGGAAATTGATCCAAATGGCTCTGATCTGCTTCAATTCTTGTGTACCAATGTCTGTCCGGATGTTGTAGAGTTGCCAACCACCGTAACCCCTGCCCCACTTATTTCCATGGATTCCACAGGCGACATTGATTCAATCATGAACTCTTCTAGTTTCTTGGATCTTTCACTTGTTCTCAAAGAAGGATACCTGATGAAGCGGGGCAAGAACTTTGGAGGCTGGAAAGCTCGTTATTACCGCTGCAAGGCACTCTTTTTGGATTATTCGGAAGGAGTTGAGTCTTGCTTGAGAATTTAAACACGAAGATTAATCATTTTTCCGCAGCCTCATAAAGAAGCCACTTCCACTATATCACTCAAACACTGTCACGTAACACCCATAAAACCAGCTTCATCAGCATCACACGAGAAATCAACACACCACGGCTTAGTTCTTATCGAGTTCCAAAAAGACGCTTTCCCAGTTCCATTAGAGGGCCCATACCCGACTCCAAAATCCGTCACAGACACGTTCTCGCTGCAGACACAGACACGGAACGAGACAGCTGGGTTCAGTCATCTCACAACAGATCCTAGAGGCGAGGAGAATCGATCGACAAGTGACGGAAAGACGTGTGGGAGGAGGAATCAACGGCGTCATGATCTCCGCACCAATCGCAGTACTTCACAAAGGCGTACTGGCGAAACGAGATGACAGTGGAGACTCCATAATTTCTCAAACAGATTCAGAAACAAGCAGTATAACAAGTCCCATCAATGCTCCTGAAACACTTGATCGAAAGCCAGTCAAGATTGGTGGATCCAGTTTAAATCCAAACCCTCCCCCGCCACAGCCACAACCGACTATTGGTGGACTTACGGCTCCTGTCATACCTGGATCACATCGACCGTCTGCAATGATGGGGGCTGGGTTTTTTGGAGGTGATCAGTTTGTGCAGCCAAATGCTTCTACGATGGTGGTTAAGAACAGCGTGGATGATGCGGCGAGAGCTATGGAGCAAGTGGGGAAACCGCTTCCTTCGTTACAGGGTCGGGATGCAGCAACGGTGGTGGAGAAACATGGTGGGGTAGTGGGGCCAGCTGGGATTGCAAATGTGAAGGTGATGATGCATCATAGTATACATTCCATGAAGAATCCATTTGGAAAGAAGAAGGGTGGTGAGTCCTTCGTGAAAATGTTAACCTTGATCCCATCATTGATTGATTGGCTTTTAGATGCTGGGAAAGCGTTAGATCCCACAAGAATCGTGTTTGGTGTCCCACTTGACCAAGCCATCGCGATTTTCGAATTAGTGACGACATAGAACTCCCTGCAGTTGTTTATCGATGCATTGAATACCTTGATTATCACAAGGCTTCCAAAGAAGAAGGCATTTACCGACTCTCCGGTTCTGCCACTGCTATTCAACAGCTTAAATTAATGTTCAATGTGGATGGGATGTCGACTTGATTCGTTACTCAAGCCACATTGATATGGTGGATGTTCATGCAGTTGCTGGATTGCTGAAACTGTATTTGCGGGAACTGCCGAATCCTGTGTTAACAAAGAACTTGCATGGAGAGTTTTTGAACATCATCAGTGAGTTAATATTTAATCCTGGTTCTCTTATTTGTTCACATAGATCTTGATGACCGTAATGATCGCGTCACTACACTCGCACATCTTTTATCACAGCTTCCTCGCGCAAACTATACCCTTCTCGAAACTCTTATATCACATCTCTTGTCGATTGTGCAATCCAGCAGCACGAACAAAATGAGTGTGATGAAGTAGGAATCGTATTTGCTCCTACACTTGGAGTTCCTGCGATTGTGTTTGTATTGATGGTGGCTGAGTTTGGGGACGTGTTCTGCTGGAGTGACCAAAATGGCGAGGCCGCAACCAAAATGAAGGACAGGATTCGTGAACTTCAGGACAAAAAAGACGGAAACATTGAAATCCAAGTCCCAGTTGATGACAACGACGCTGCAAGCTTGGATGAAGGAGGGCGAGAACGAACCAGTTCCGGCAGCAGGATCTGTCGTACCTGATATATCTGCGACGCATGTTAGTATTCTTGGAGAAGAAGGGTTATGTCAGACAGTGATATTCAGAAACTGATGAGTTGATTGTTTTTAAATGTTTTTGAAATATGGCTTCTTTATGGTTATACATATGCACCAGTAGATACAATAAGATTTTCGTCCGCGCAATTTCATCTTTTCTTGTTTCCTAGTAAGAGTGGTGGAGGTGCGTCGTCTTCATCATCAGAGACATCATTTTGGGTCCACATTTCGCCTAGTTGGCGAATTTGAGCGTTGTCGCTTAGATCCTTGTGCTTTTGGTGGAGGTATTATAGGAGAGGTAGGTGCAGGTTCGTCGGGTGAAGTTTCACTTCTGGCTCACGGTCGGCTTGTTTGTCTTTCTTCTCTAACAATTCTTTTACTTTCGCCTCTGCAAGTAAGAGGGTTAAAACGGAATATATTATAGAATCTTGGCTCTTACCTGAGATTTCTAATGCTTCCATAAGCTCCCTAATCTTGTGTTTCTTGGTGTTGAGCAAGTCCTTGAACTAAAAAACGCGGTTCAGCATCTTCGTTCACCTAACAAAACATACCTTTTTGAACATATCCATTTCGTATTGCTCCTTCTTCTGAGTAGTCCAGTCCGTGAAGGATTGCCTCGATTGATTCAAATCGCGTATCAAAATAGCCTGTGCAGTTTCCAAGGACGAACTTTGGAATGCAGCTTCACACGATCTTCGATCAGGTATTTAAGTAGTGTGCACGAGACTTGATGATGTGGGTTTGAGTGTTTCGACAGTTTGATGGACAGAATCTCAAACTCCAAGTCATGATTGCCAGTTGGGAATACTTTCAGATCCAATCTAAAAGGATGCCCCATATCAGTATGCTGGATGCAATTTTCAAGAAAGAGAACCGTTTAGTTCCTTTAGCGGTTGATTGAACTGAACATTCCGTTTGCCGACCTTGTGAATCCAAAGAGCCCGAGAGAGCATTTTGAATCAGTTTGATAAAGTCTTCGTATTTGTCTGAATATCCAGCACTTTCTGCGGCCTCGAGGACGTCCCGGTGCGAAACTGAAGAAGGAGTCAGGTTGGTGGGTTGTGGTGATGGTGAGGCGTACCCGTCCCAATCCAGGCCTGAGAAGAGTCCGCGTCCACAACAGTTACTTTGATGGATCCTGCGATAGAGTCTACTTCGCTTTGGACAATATACTGCTCAAGTGCGAGGAACTCAGCCATTTCTCGTCCACTTTTTCGTTCAAAACATCAATATGCCTCAATGGAAGATTTGGTCTCAGCAGATTTAAAAGATCAGAAGGGCTGGGATCATACTGAGGTCATTTACGCTGGCGAAAAGAAGTACCTATGATCAGGTGTTCAAAAGGAGAGGGTGACAAGGTTTGTTCGACAACTCCGTCTTTCAAGACTAATACTTGTGGATAGTTTAGACAATCTGTTATTCGAGTTGTTCGAACCAGTGATAGCTTGTCTTTCGAAAGGTAACTGCTGATATACAACTGGAACAAACCTGAACTGAACTTCAAAGCGTGAAAACGGAAATCAAACTTGCGATGGAAATCAATGATCAGCACCCGGAGTGAGTCTATTGTACATGAGTTTGCCTGTTTGCTAATATTCGCATAGACTTGTTCTTGCAATCGTTTCGGATACTCTGGAAATAGTGTATTATGTTCTCGGAGACTCAATATGAGTTTAATAGACGTGTTTGTTTTCGTTCTTGTGCCTTTTGCGTTTCGCGAACACCTTCAGACATTCCTCTTTCATTATGAATGCATTCAGATTCGTGGCTCCCTTGTTGTTGAAGTAATCGCAAAGCGCGAAAAAGAACGCACTTGGAATTACTGGCCAAAAACTCTGACGCCCAGCCCGCCCAACACGCTCTCCTCGTGCAATGAACTCGCAGCTGTATCAGACCGACTCATGTGTTGTGCTATGTGTTGCTAATTGCAGAGGTGAGCTCTGCTCGCGTATTCAACCGAATAGCTTCGTTTTGACACGTTCAACAAGGAAAACTATCGCAAGTGGCTAAACTCGCATCTGAATGCAGCGCTGACGCCGTCCTTCACATTGGCGACTTTGGGCTGACAAGTAAGACAGCATCTAACATTTGATATCGGAGGCTGAGCACTTGAACAGAATCTTCAGTATCTTGGTCCACACGAACACCCGATACAACACCCTCATTACCCAGTCTTTTTCTACTCCTCAATCAGTCGATCGAAGCTGGTCGACGCGCTCTAGAGAATCCAGCGCGCAATCTATCTCTGGTCAACAAGACTCGAGAAACGAAATCGATGACTTTCAACGTGGCTCGAGACAGTTTCCTGTTCCCCTCTATGTGATTTCAGGTTCCGAAGAAGAGGTAGGCCCATTTTGTGACACCAGGATGAATCTAATTTCGTTTACACAAGAACCTTCCTAATATTCCCAAATTTCCCTGATCTCTGGCTCCTCGAACAGTATCCGCATTCCAAAAAAGTCTTGCGTTCTGAAAGTGTTTGTTGTTCCTAACATCCAAGTCGCCGAAAACGCGTCTGAAAACACAGCTTTTCTTGTGAATGAACTTGCAACTATGCTGGCTCGCGCAGCTGAGCCTCCTTCTTCCAATCAAGAAATTCGAGTGCTTGTTTCCGATTATGATATCGGTAATTTCGTATCAAACCTTGGCTGCCACGTTGAGGTACACACTTGTTTCATTTCTCCCATGAAAAGTAACGCCAACATTCACAGGCCAACGTCATAATTTCTTCTATGCCTTCAAATCAGTTGTTTCAAACTGATATCTTAAACTGTATTCGGGAGGTTTTGACAAGCGAACGCTCAATTGTTTCCAAGTAAGAGGTGGATTGCTTTTGGAGTTCGGTTAACCCAGTTGCAGCGCCTTCCACCAAAAACTGTTTGGTATCTTGGAATTATCTCGTAGTGGCCAGTTTGAACAAGAGCTTCCACTATCAGTTGATCTTAAATATTCGGAGACACGAAACCTTCAGATTCGAAGTTCTAATGACCAAGTGTCGTGCATTGTCACAGATATCGGTAAGAATCAATTGATACATTTATAAGAAACTGAGACTCTACTTCAAGGACGACGACGATATCGCACTCTGTCATGTTTACCCACTGAAGTTACGACCTTGAAGAGTGATGATAACTTTAAATCGAATCCCCGGCCAGTCAGTAATTCTTGGGATTATGCATCACGCTCTACAGATATTACCCCTTCTAATGCCTCATCTCCTGGTGATTGGATCCATGAAAGCAGTCAAGCAATCATGAGACCGGCATCTGTCAAATCGGTTACAGATACGTCAACTATTTTCAAAACAGAATTTGACACACTGTCGGATATGACGGAGGTTTCAGAGATGGAGGTTAGCTCTTTTAAGTGTGAGAAACAATTTTGACAGCTTGTCAGGCTACCGGTATTTCAACAGTATTAGTTGGTAATTTCCCTGACGAGACCACTGAAGCTGAGCTTAAGTACAGGTTTCGAAACGTTAATGTAAGCGATCTTCGTTCAATATTATTCTCACAGATTCGCACAGATCCTGAGATGTAAAATTGTGAACAACAAGAAAGCCGACCGCAAACCTTTTGCATTTTTGGATGTGAAAGAGTGCGATCGGGATGCCGTTCTAAAGATGAACGGGGAGGTACGGTATCACTTACTCTTTGGTTCTCGCTTATTCGGTGTCCCTCAAATCTAGAGATTCCACGGCCTTAAGCTGAAGGTAGAATACGATCCAAGTCGGCTGGAAAAGCTGGGACGTAAACGTTCGGATTCAGTCAAGTTGGAAATGTCATCGATTGTTGTTGCGGATACTCCTGTACCATCCATTCCTCATACTCTCAAAAAGAGTAATAGCTTGAACGCGTTGGAATTCTATACGTCCTCGAATCCCCAAGCGAATAGTGCGATGGCCTTCAGACCCAACTCGCAAGTCCCAAAAACTGGAACCATGATTAGAACTCGGTCGCAACTACTCAATTCAACTCAACTTGCTCAAAATTATGAATCCTGGATGGAGCCAAATAATCCCGAATCCTCTTCGTCTCCATCCCTGACCCAATCCTATTTGCCGCCAATGACTTTGCACCAATCACCTGTAACTGCTAAATCGTCGTTGGCCCTAAAGAGTTCTTGGGACTCTCCTCCACGAAAGAAGGATACGTTCACAACCGGTGCAAGTTGGGAGAAAGTCGAATCTAACAACAGCAATCAAAGCTGCTCAAAAAATAACCTCCCTCCTTCTTGGAGTATTAATGTTCGCGCGGATTCTACAGGTGTAGACCTCAATCAATGGGATCAACCTCAAAGACATGTTGCTTACAGAACAAACAGTAATAGTTCTTCTGTTGATCAAAGCGAGTATTCTACTTATTCTTCACCCGATAACTTCCATCTACCTGCTCATTCGGGAAGTGGACCTGTTGATGTTGGCCGGACTCATTGGGGAGGTGCACCTTCACAGCTGATGAAACTGCCTGGAGACCAGTGGGGGGAATCAATTACACCTATGGATCGACGTGATTTCAATAGTTTGACTTCAATCGATCACAGACGGCTATCTCAAACGCGTGAAACCTCAATGAAAACTAATGCCATGGCTTCTGTTATGAGTTTTAATCAGCAACTTATGAGTGGCGTTGGTTTGGCTACTGGAGCGGGTCTTACTGAAGGCCATCGAAGACCAAGCCTTGTCAATCTGTCCGCATTCAGTCATGGGCCTAGCGTTGAATATGACGCCATTAGCTCTTGGTATCCACCTAATATCGAAACGGCTGTGGAAAATGGCGGAATGGCAGGATTTGTGAAGAGAGGAAATTCAGGTATATCTGGTGTCAGTGGATGGCAGCCTCACCAACCAAGTACGAAGTCTTTGTATGAAAAAAATATCTGGTGAATGCTGTATGAAAGTTTGTTTGTTAATGATGTATGGTTCATTTGCGTGTTGCTATTTTGGGTTCGAAGTACAAATATTGTTTAATATAATTTAATTGCGCATCGCGATAAACTTTCTTTCGTTGAACATGAAGTGGCAGAAGCTAAAAATCATTTGAGAATTGATGTCATGGATTCGCTACCCATATCATGCTGTGCTTTTGACTTTGGCAATTGTGGAACACCTGAATATGAAGCTGAAGTTGGCGATCTCTGTAATGTTTGATTTGTTTTCAAAGTATTGGCAAACACTTGCACCATTTCGTGAAATGTTTCCTGCAAAGACGCGAGTTCCAAAATAAAGCTTCGACTTTTTATACCACTCTCTTTGTTGAGAACTTCGCTAAACTTCATCTCTTTGAGAAGGATGATTTGTTTGGAGACGAGTTTTAGTTGACCCGAAACAGCCATGGCGAACAAACTCCCCAGAAGAAGAACAACGGCTATAATTACAGCCATGTATATTCCCGTATGTAAAGATGCCTGAGAAACTTCATATTCCACTGTGTCGACGTCTAGATAGACCACAAAAGGTAAGGCTGACCGCCAAAAGAAAATATTTAAGCTCAAGACGCCAATTTTTTCCGTCAAACTTTCTATTACAGTGTAGAGTTTGGGTGGTATGTGCAATCACCGATAGTTGTTGAGTCAAATTTCCTTTCGGTTGAAATGTATCGTTTATGTACTGCGCAAAGTCCGACATAAATGGATCATTAATTTGATTCAATTCAAGTATATCGCTTCCGTCAGCAGAAAGTATGTTCGCATTTGATGATGTGCCAACAACTGAGCCAGTGTCAATCTCTACAATTCCTGCAAACATGGGAAACGGGATCGAATCAACGACTGACTTGAGTTGGCCGGAGAGAAACGAGATTGTCCAGTCGTTTACGAAAACAACCTTCTCTTTCGTTACTCCATTGACAGCAATCGCGTAATAGCTCTTATAAAGTATCCCAGCTTGAGCGTACACTGAAGAAAAGCTTTCATAGCTGTCATTGAAGTAATTGATTCCTTTGCCTGAGTTTCCGCCTGGGGCGTTTTGGAGTGTGTTGTTATTCCCTGGATTAGAAACCGTTCCATCTCCTGGAGTATAGTCAATTGCAACGGGAGGGTAATATGGAGCTCCATTTGAGTCACAATTGAACGTGAAATAAGTCAGGTTGTCTTGATAGAACTGTGAGGAGAAATTATGAGACTTAAATTGGAATGTTTTAATTGATACCCACATATTGTAAAAGACTTTGATTGTATTGATAACCAAATGCCAGACCATCTGGGTACGTATAGTAATAGGTATCTATTTGATGTGATTAGTGTGATAGGAATTGAAAAAGATGCATACCCATCGTAGTATGTTGGAATTGCTGCAAAAGTTGAGCCATATTTCTCAAAGTATCATTCTGGCGCTGGGAAGTTGCAACACTCCAAACATTAGACTAAATAGCAATTAATAAAGGCAAATTATCTGGGCTATATACCCGAAACAAGCGAACTTCCAACTGAGTTAAGTCTTGGAGGTTCCGAGCTGTTAAACTCAAATACGCTGAAATTTCATCCCCGACCAGCTCCTCGAGCTGCGAGACCAAGTCTTCGATATTTCGTTTGGCACTATTGAATGTCAATTGCCTTGGAGTTGTTAGCATAGATTTAATGCATGTCAATCCAGTGTTACCAACTGAGCACTCCGACCAAAATAGTCGAAGCCGCAAGAAAGACAATCAAAAGTTGGAACAATCTTGGACGATATCCTTTCATCTTCTCAATCATTGCAGAGCCATGGCTTGCAGTCGTTGCATTACTTTTGCGATGGGATTGCATTGTTAAAGGTACTTTTATTGTTTAAAAGTGAGACAATGATCCATGCACACTTGTCAAAATATAAGTTATCCTACAAACAGTATGATGCCAATAAATAACTTAAATTCGAATTCAAATCAACTTAGATGCTGATTATAGTTAAGAAACGTTATTAATCAGAATGTGATCATAAATTGTTTCTTTGTTTGAGACAGACAATAGCAGTCATCAGTGATATATTCCAGCAATTATTCAATCTTCCAACTCATCAAACGAAAATTTAACATCAACAACCACGACGTCTTGAATGTTCGCAACCTTTGAATTCAATACTAAGAACTCCGCACGATCATCCCCATTTCTTGCACGGGTGTAACCCATGCCTTCAAACAATTGATTACATCGAATTGAATGATAAAAGAAGCCACGAGCTTCAAGTAAGCTAACAGATTCTATGCTCCTGATTTTTTCTGGAGAAAAGTAATCTGGATGATTTTCCTTTTCTTGACGATGCAAATTGGACACTTTCCTAGAAAAACAATTATTAAATTTCATTAAATATTAGATACGACATACTTGAGCGTTTCAACGCCCTTGATGTCTGTGAAATGCTTCAATTTTAAAGCAGGAAGATGTGGTAGAAGCTTTTCGTAGATGTCGCTGCCGTACACTTCTTTCACAAGACTAAAGATTTCATCCCACGTCGCATGTGTTCGTATCATGGGTTCAGGGAACAAAACCAATTTATGAGAGTATCCTTCTTGATATAGGCGGGCAAGATATGCCTTTGAGAAACCAAGAGACAACAATGCTTTTGGAACACTCAATCCACAGAGCTCGCGGATTGTATCGCCCCCGAAAACCTATGATCAATCTTTAGTTCACATAAATGATTGTTGAAATACTTGCAAAAGATACGAGGTTGGCCGACTCATCAGATAAGTTTTCAAAGTCTTCAGGAACACGGCCTCGAATAAACGCCCAAGAATTCCTTCAACTAGAGTCGAATCTGACCGAATGACTTCTCTGTTCTTGAATTTATTTGCTACTTCCTGGCAACGTTCGTATTTTGTCAAAATCCGACCTTCATGCTCGTTGATAATACTCTCTAAATCAATCTCAATCTTGTGGATATAAGCATGAGGAATTTCATGAATGCGACGATTAGGAAGTAGGTATTCAAGACGGTCTTTCCCATCAGGATCTCTGCTATGTCCTTTTCCTGATTGAAGGTGTTAACTTGAATGAAATCTTGACTACAACAAACCTATGAACAAGTAGTTGCATCCCATGGTATGATAGAAGAATCCACGTGCCTGTTGACATCCATTGGAGTTAAGAAAATTTGCATTGGATGAACTCACGTCGTACAATGAAACGTGACTCAATTTCATCAATTTATCAACACTATAGAATTCAGAATGTATGAGCTTGTCCTCAACAGAGAGTTCTGAGATATATCTATATTGAATTTACTCACTGGGTTCTCAAATTGAAAATATTACCTTAATCTTCCACTTGGATCAATTCTTTTGATGTGGAAGGTCTTCAACTTCTCTAAATGGGGAAATAGCCTAGAATGCACTTCCTCTCCGTAGTGGATTTTAATCAACTTCATCATATTATCCCAAGTTCCCAAGACAAGCTCATCATCCGAGCAAGGAAAGATAACAAGACGATGTTGCGTTCCGTCATCAAGTCGTTTCCGCAACCAAGACTTTGAGAAACCAACAGCCAACATTGCTTGAGTGTGGTTCATACCAGCAAATGAGCTGAATGCATCATGCCCGAAAACCTTACAGAGTCAAATCAAATTCAACTTCCACTGATTGATCGCACTTACCCATGACAACTTCTTTCCCGGCTCTCCCGAGAGCAAATCCAGCTGATCTTGGCTGACGCCCCTTTGGAAACGGCCAACAAAATGGGGTGGAACATTGAATCCTTCAGGGAAGTGAGACTCAGTACGTAGAACGTCCCTGATACGTCTCGTGAACCCGGCATCTGGGTGATCAAGATCGCTCAAGTGAAGGGAGGCACTGGAAAACGCCGAAGTGAATCGGTTAATGGTTGGTGCATTCATTTGTGACGAGAAATTGGTGATCAATCACATACCAATGACACTTCATAATTTATTCATGATCACTCCAGTAGAGTACGTTGTTGAAAATGCTGAAAGAGGCGGGTCAAATATTTAAAGGCATTATTGACAAAGTGCAGAAACGGGTTTGAGTTGTGGCTGGTTTTTTTTGACGCGTTGGAGTAATTCATGCCATTCATACCATTTTATACCATAATGTCTCTTAATAAATACTTATGCATGTTTACTTCACTTCTTTGTTTCGAGTGGCACCACTGGATCTTCTTTCCCACTTCTTGACAGATTCATTGTCAAAGATTGACCGAACAGTAAAACTTCTTTGTCCCGCAGTCAAGTTCCAACATCCCCGTTCAGAAATTTTAACAAAGAAATCCCCTACTTTTCTCATAATATGGAGTGTGACAAGTTTCTCCACAGCGTTGCTGAAGGTATGTTGATGAACTGTCATGTTAGCCTTGAGTTTTGTCAGGTTGACTCATATGGTTCAAACACAGATCTTCAAAATGTACAATCGAAACGACTATCTGCGGGAAACTTGGGAGAGTTTGACGCGTACCTGTCTTCGTTAAAGGAGTTGCAAGAAAGCGACTTTCAAGTTCCATCGAGTCCAATTCTTCTGGATTGTCCACAAATGCAAGATCTCTGAACAAGCTTCTTCTTCTTATGCATACGAAACCAAGAATCTGATGAGAAAGGGAAAAGCGCCAAACGGCCACGAGCCGTGTAATTGATTATAAATAAATAAATATCGTGTTATAAATTATCAAATATTACTCTTTAATATGATTTCTGCTTCTTCCAGAGAGTTTTCACCCTTTCATTGTCTTTTTGAAGATTAATTGGAATGGGAGATTTTCGAAGTAAAGATGCAGATAGTGGTGTTGATGATGAAGCTGAAGTTGAAGCCCGTCCAACGATTGTGAATTCTCGTTTTGAGGGAGCAGGGGTAGAAGGTATGTCTGATGTTGAGGCCCGTCCAACAATTTGCATTCCACGCGTTGTCTCTGAAAGTTTATCCGATGACTGTAGGCTGAAGTCGATGCAGTTGACAATGTCATTCCAGAAGTATTTCCAACCTTTCCTTCGTCGACAAGAGCAGACTCTGAAGAATCAGGATCCGAGTCGGATGAGAATCGTATGTGCTCCGGACTCCCACTTCTTGACCGGACCAAAGGTATCAAGCGACTCTTTCCTTTCGTATCAATATATCTGGATAAGAGGGATTTGGTTCTGAATCCGACATTCGTCCTTTAAGCTTTTTTCGCGTTGGTTTTGGATTGCCTTCATCGTTATCTTATCAGAGTCGGAAGAAAGTGGATCTCGACCTTGGGCTTCTATCTTTGTAGCTACCACTTCCAGAAGACAAGTCCGAGCTACTACTCGAACTACCAACATATGAATGAGAGAATTATTGCCGTTGCGACTCTTCCTGAAGAACTTGAGGAGGGATGTACCATATTGAACCATAGCATCATAAGCTTCCATTGTCAAACCCGACCTCATGAATCCAACAAGTTCGTGAATAAAATGTTCTGTCTTTGTTCGAAGGTATGGCTTCAACAATTGTATAGCATCCTCTAGGTTTATGAACAGTGGTCGTTAGTTAACAGAGAGGAACGTTTCCACAAACACACCTGTTTGAGGGTCATACTTTCCAAGTACAGCCACAACGTATTCGACCACAATATCCACGTCTTCCAGTCCAAGAATAGCTCGCAGGTCTCTTCGCGTCCAATCAGCAAGTTTTGAGCGAAGTGGCTGACGAGTGAATTGGACAGGCGGGGGAAGTGGTCGGAAGCGGGAGTGCATATTTGAAGCAATATGTTTTGCGAATGTTCCTTTTGAGTAGACGGCTGCGCGTTTTTCAGCAGAAGCGAGAGTGTTTGTGTTCAATGGAGCCCTGTTAACATGGTCTCTGACGGTTCGCGAGTTTACCGCGGGCCCTGTCGGCGTCTAATAGGTGGCACTTGAGGAATGCGGGCGAGGCGTTCTGCCTGGGCCCATTGTTGAATGGTGTTTGTGTTGAAGGTTTCGCAAAGACAACTCGGCCAAGTGCGTGGCGGCCCTCGCCAAACACCGTTTTGCAAAGTGGACACAAAGTCGAACTCTGCGCCCACGTCGAAATGCACGTGAGACAGAACGAGTGGAGACACGGAACAAGACACGTCGTTGCAAACAGAGTGTCCAGACAGATCGGACACGGTTCTTGGGCGTCAACAGACTCCGATTCGCTGGCTGACTCAGCCGCGGCGTCAGTGTCGCTGCGATCGTGTTCGGCGGCAAAGAGTGGGTCAACTTCGCCATCCTCCTCCATTTTCAAATAAGACAAAGAAATGTTCAACAAACTCTTCCTCTCCTTCCTTGCTCCTATCGCGTCATACGCCATTGACATTACTGCCTCGCCTAAAATTGTGTGCAGCCAGCTCCATGACGCCTGGCCCAGCGTCTTTACAGACCCGAATGCCAACTGCTGCTCATTCCATGCAAGTGAATGCAGCTGGTACTCGAATCCAGACCACCCTCGCAGCTATGATCCTGTCAGTATTGGTGTCAACGCGTTCGGAGGTTACTTTGACCTTCATTGTAAATACTGCGAAGGTTTCATTTTCTCGCTGTATGTAGCTTCCTCTTCTGAAAGCAATAATCACGTTTCATCTCTTTTCTTAGAACTTTGGAGAATTCTACTGTTGGTGGTGAACTTCCTAATCTGAGCGGCGTACAAGGATTATCAGAAGTGTGAGTGAGTCGTGTTCTAAACACCGACAACCCAGACCTTAATACTTATCGCAACAGAATCCTAAACAATAATAGCTTGACTGGCAGTATTTCATCGGATGATATGGGGTTCCGACTGTAAGTGCCTAGTTCTTGACGTATGCGACAACTTATAGCAAGAATTCAAGTGAAGCGAGTAACAACGCGTTGACTGGAATAATTCCACCGTGGATTTCTTATTATCGCGATATTACACTCGATGGAAACTGTTTCGAAAATGCAGACGACTTTGATGTTATCAATAGCCCTGACTGTACTCTCGATGATTCTGAAGGTGCATTTCCAAGTGAAGGCGATGACTTGATTCGTTGATCCTCATTTATTGGAATAAAGAATAGCTCATTCACTGTGAAGATAGACTTGTTTCTCTCTTCCTTGCCGTTTGATTTCCGCAAGCTCTGACGAAATTAATGCTTGTCTGAATTCAATGTCATTCATATCACGAGAAGTATTCCACCATTCAAATCCATTCATACGTTTCCAAAGAAGTGAGAGTACCGCAATCAGCACGACAATGATGTGACCAATTGAAACCATAGCTGTCCATTCCATCATTGATTTCACATCAGCAGCAGTATTCCCATCATCGCTGGCACCTTTCCTGCCAAGATCACACTCATCAGCAATCGCATTCAACCAAGCCGCAATCCTGAACCCACCCTTTGCAATCTGAACATTCAATATATCCACCACAGCCTCATAATACGCTCTACTGAAATCCTGCATCGGATCCGCGTCATACAAGGTCCAAAACAGAGATCATCACAAAGCATCAGGTTTCCTTCAAGAGACATTTCAACCGCTGCTGAAGGTACCCGTCTCGCATTGTGTGTAGGTTTATATATTAGGAGATGTATATTCGGCTTGTTTGATCCGAAACGGGATATCAAGATGTCAGAGTAAAGGATATACGCGTGTGGATCTGACGCATTATCCCCAATTCTGTAACATACTGCGCGGGTATCGAGTAGTCGTGGATTCCATGGAAATTAGACGCCTTCCCGTTGTAAATCGCTTTTGCGTCGTTTCCTCCCTTTTGTCGTTGACAGTTGTGGAGGGGTTGAGCAATTCGCCGATGAAATGGGTCAAATACTGAATTGCTAATGTTGTTGAGTTGTCTGATGTGAGGTCGCAGTTGTTGGCGAGTAAGATGGCGGTTTGGGTTGTGATTGCGGAGAGGACACATCCGTCTCCCGAACAGCCGTTGGGAGTTCTAATAAAGCGTTTGTTTATTATTGGACATAAACTACTGAGGATAGGGAGACGTACATCCACAGGACTGAGGGGGGTTGTTCTCAGGGTAGTTTACAAAATGCCATGAGGCCGTTTCGGGATGAGCTATCCGCCATTCGTCAGCCCAATTTGGTGTCCTGCCCCCGAGAGAGCATTGTACTCAGGCATCAAGAGTTTAGTAACCATTGATTTGGCGTTATCGTTCAGGTTCTGCAGGTGTGTGAGCACTTTATTAAAGTGAAGCATGGACTCACACGCTGAGCTATTTCTCCTGTGACAGAATGGCTAAGTGCGCTCCATGCGTTGGCTGAAGATGCAAGGATGATGATGCAAAGCATTTTGAATAGTTTATCAGAGAATCAAATTCGTTGTTCTTTATTATGTCTAATAATATTCATGATACAGGTATGGCACAATTAGGATTGTTCAAACCTTGGACACTGCAAGCCAAAGTACTTTCCGTGTGAGGCGAGAGTCAAGTTGTCAAGGACAGTGTTGGAGCAGTTGCTGTCTTCGCCACCATAAGCAGCATCATCGCAAGAAACAACCTTTCCACTAGCATTGATCCATATTCAGTGGATTGTTGCTGGTAAAAGTCAGAATATGGAGGCTATTGAAGGAAGAATCAGCAAGAATTAATTTATGTTGGAAAATCTCAATACTCTTACCAAATGTGGGACAATATCGTTGTAGTTAACGACTCTGGAAACCTCATTAAAGTGGAAACTGTTGACGTAAGCACCGAATGCAGCGTTTCCGATTCTTGGCTGACCAAACGTAATCAAACGCGACTTGCCCGCTTGAACAACACCGCGAGCAGTAAGATCAACTGCAGCCAAAACTGCAGCAGCACCTCCCAAAGAGTGTCCCACAAACGAGACAGTGTATCCAGGGTTTGCCTTGATATACTTCTTCAAGACTGGCTCAACAACTGGTCTCAACTGCTCAGCCCAAACGTACCAGAACCCAGCGTGGACCAAAACTTCTTCAGGGCTGTTCTTGACTGGAAGGTTTTGTGGGACAACAAACAAGTCAGCTACCACTTCAGCGGCACTGTTGGTTCCACGCAAAGATACGATAATAGACTTCAAAGACGGGCTGATTGCAACGAATCCTTGAGAGTTTCCATCAGCGGAAGGTGTGAAGACTGGTTGAATTGTATCCTTCAAAGATGGGTCTTTGCAAAAGTTGCAAGACCAGTTTGAGATGGAGCTACCGTCGTTGTAGTAGGAGACAAACGCGTAGCGAGTGTGTTTGGTAAAGTAGGCGACTTGGGAAGCTGGAATGACGTTGGTGCTCACGTCACCACCTCCGGCGGAAACAGAAGCAGCGAGGCTAGTGACAAGAAGAGCAAGCAGTGGAGCGACGATCATTTTTTTGGAATTGAGTTTCTGGTTAGGTTAGTGTTGGTGAATCCAGGGTTTTTATCGTTTCTAACCAAGACAAGCCCAACACAAATCACATGCGATTCAAATTTATAGAATGATGCAATCGCACGGTATGGTCTTGAAACAGCCTCATTTTCGCTTTCGTTGGTTGCTTTAACAACCTCATGCTTGTTACGCGATTTCCCACATGCAGGGTTTTTTGTGTTGCCACCAATACCCCTGTGGTACGAGCTGTCAGGGAATTCAACGACACACCCCAAACGACCAAACTGTACTATTTGATTGGAATTGTGAGTATTTCACTCTTTATTGCATTTCCAATCATCAGCAGTCATTTCAACAAAATAATAATGCTAGTCCGTCAGGTCAATTGGCGGAGGAACATAATTCCCCTTCTGCTTTCTCTTTTCTTGATCCAATACATATCGTACGCCAACTCCGAACTGGTGCAGACACAAAATGGCAAAGCACACAATAGTAAGCAGTAGTAAGGCACACATGACACCGAAAGCTAAGAACGGGATTTTGGTTCTTTGAAAGTCGCTCCCTCCACGGTGAAAAGATGTGACCATTCGATAGATCATGTATGCAAAGATGCCAAGCGTGCCAACGATATGAACAATCACAAGGACGGCGTGTTCGTAGCGTACACCATAAAATCCTGTTACGACAGTGATTATTCCGACGATGAAACCCAATACTGGAATCAAGATCTTTCCATTAGCAGAGACTTTGGTGAGTATCACATCAATGACCAGAAACCCGCAGCCTGCAAAGACGGAATACTTCAAGAGGAGTAAGAACATGTGGTATGTATTGAATGCTGGCGGTAAGGAGCGTTAGCGCCCATTCACTTCAAAGTAAAATGAGTGCTACCTTTGGTAACCTTTGGAGCCCCTCCTGAAATACGATACGCCCTCCACCCAAATTCCCCATACATCTTATAGCTCAAAAACCCGTAAATGGGAATAAAAATTCCTATGATGCATGGAAGTAGGATCTGCGCTGCCAAGAAATATCCAGAATTACTTGCGACATTCGCATTCACCAGTTGTGGTCTGATGGTATTCAAATCATTATCCGTCTGTAAAATTTGAAGAACGGAGTAGACCAAAAGACCAACAAGATAAAAGTTGACAGAGATGCATTGGATGCTGTTGCGATGAAGAACTCCATCCCAACAACGAAAAAGAGGAACCCGATCGAAGCAAGGAATACAGCGTGGTATGTCAGTTCAATTTTGAAGTTAAGCCAAATGTTTAAGTTGGCATTATTGCCAGTTGAGGTAGGTTGTTCTTGAAGCAAGGTGTTTTTAACAGTGTTTTCGTTGGCCATAATCCATGACTCGCATCCAGCCTACAGAATAGATTTAGTGTGTATTGATCATATTCTTTCGTGAAGTAGATACGAACACAGAGAATGGACACAATCAAGGTGACGAGCATAGTCCGCAGGGCCCAGTATACTTTGACATCGCCATCTTCTTTGCTGCAACCAATGTCAGAATAGATGTTGACAAAGCAGCCACTCACGGTAGAATGTAGTCGATGGGCCGTTTCTTCGGTTTCTGAGGGATCAATACCACAGCCGGAGCAGACAGAAACGCCTCACTCGACTCGTTACTGTCTCTAAATGTCGAATAGTTGTACGACATCAAAGGTTGTGTGGTCGTCACCCTGAAGGTTTGGAGTTATGTTTTGGTCGAACCTCAAAACAAACTCATATCCATTTTAACCGACTTAGTTCACTTAAGTTCTGCCCAGGTTAAGCAGTATGAATTTAGTGCATTTTTTTTTTATTATCTGCTTAAGCGTCCAGGTCGATTTCTGGAGGTTGAAACTCGCCAAGCTTTTTCTTCTTCTCCTGATCCAACACTTCCTTCAATCCCGTACCAAAGTTCATCATACATACAATTCCGTACGCGAATGATCCAAATAAGAGCAAAAAGCTGGCGCATGAATACATAATGAAAGGTACCTCGATTCTTGAAATGTTCGAGATGTCTTCACTGCCTCGATTATACGCTTCATACAATCGATTCCCAACATATGCTACAGCCGCAAGAGTTCCCACTTGATAAATTACGGTGAGCCATTTGATTTCATATCGAACGCCGTAAAAGCCTGATAAAGCAACACCAAATGCTGCCACAGAGCCAATAATCGGAATAAGAAGCTTGCCCTGGCTTGTCACCTCAGTCAAGACCAAATCAATCACAGTGAATCCAGTCAGAAAAAAGATGGAGAACTTGATGAGGAGCAAAAGAATGTCATACGCGAAAAAGACTTTCTGAAGTTTGATGGATCCGCCGGTAATTCGATATTGTCGCCACCCAAAGTCTTTAACAAGCTTCCTCGTCAAGAATGCAAATACAGGGATGAAAGTTCCAATGACACATGGGAGCATAATTTGGGCAGCAAGAAACGCGCCAGTGTCTGCATTTTCGACTTCTGGAACATTCTGCACCAACAGTTCTTGATCCTTCTTGATTTGAACAATTTGAGTAATGGAGTAAATAAATAGACCGATGTTGTAGAAGTTGATGGCATATAGCTCCATTGAATTGAGGTGACTTTCATACGAGTAATCAGTTTAGCAGAGATCGATTCGTACGCATCTTACATAATAGCGTCCCATGTAACAACAACCAAAATACTATTGAAGCAAGGAATACGATTCATATCTGCTGCCACGTTAGAAGGCCCAAGCAAATGGAAATTCGACTCACACGAGCTCCACTTTAAAGTTGTACCAGATATCAAAGAGCTCCTCTTGAGTATCTGCATCTGGAATCAATTTGTCGCGAAGGTCTCGTTGGCTGACAACCACCCATATCTCAAATGCCAACTACTTTCAAACGTAAAAAACTACTTCAACAACGTATCGATGACTCACACAGACGGCGGTTGTAACAACTATTGCCACCAATGTTATTCGTGCCCAGAAGACCTTGAGGTCGCCTGTCTGTTGTCTACGGAACAGAGGTTACAATTGGAACGCAATCCTCCAAGGAACAACGCACGGTATGATTCGCCGCTTCAGACTCGCCAATGTGTATGTGCTTGAAAGTCCCTCCGTCTTGTCCGTTGTTGAACTGCCAGTTGCGGTTTTGGTCGCCAAAGATGACATTCGTTTCGTCAAAGTTTCACCGCAACAACAAATAAAATGAATCAACTTCGTTTATTTTTTTAATATGTGGCAAAGTAAAGCAAGAAGAGGCCTATTGCTCAAGCATCAAGATCAATTTCCTGTGGTGGTAGTTCTCCATCCTTCCGTCTCTGCTCTTGATCCAACACGTCTTTAAGCCCTTTCCCGAAATTCGTATATGATACGACTCCAAATACAATGGATGCAATCACAAGTAGAGCTGATAGAGCGGCATACAACAGGAATGGCAATTCCGCACGCTTATAGTCGGACTCGTTATTCACATCTAATGATCGATTGTAGGCTTCGTAGACTCTTTCGATCAGGTAACCAATTACTAGACAGCATCCGAAAATGTAAAAGCTGAGGAGGTATCCATTTTCTCTTCGAGCTCCATAAAAACCAGCTGCGGTGAGAAGAACTCCGAATATGCCTCCAACAATTGATATGACATATTTTCCGCGGTCAGTAACAGTGGTTAGAGCCTGTTCTAAAAGTCAACGGAAACTCACACAAATTTGAGTACAAAATCATACCAAATCCAGGACAGTGAACGCAGTCACGAAGAACAAAGCAAACTTAAGCAGCAGCAATAAGATATGGTAAGAATAGATGACTTTTTCCAGTTGTTTGTTTCCACCCGTGATTCTGTACTGACGCCATCCAAACTCGAGAAACATGCGGTAGGTCAAATAAGCAAAAAGTGGAATGAAGACGCCGATTAGACAAGGCAAAAGAATCTGAGCCGCAAGGAAGTATCCAGAGTTATAATAGTTCTTGTCGAATCCGACCCAATTGTCTGCAATTCGATCAAAGTCGTTGGACGTTTGTTTGATTTGAAGAAGAGAGTAAACAAGGATTCCAACATTGTATGCATTAATTCCAAAGCATTGCATGATGTTTTTGTTTCTGCAAATGAGTGGGTTAGAACTCTGTGATTGCGGGTGTGCATCTTACAAAAGCCCATCCCAAGTACATCCGAGCCAGAAGATGATTGACGCAAGAAAAACAGAGTGATATCTATAAAGCATTAGCTGTTTGCAATGAATACATTTCAGCTCACGTCAATCCCACTCTGAAGTTCACCCAAACAGCATCGTAAGCGGCATCGAAGTTCGTTTTATCATTTACCAAGGCATCCAGAACCATGTTCTTTACAATAGATTCCTCGACCATGATCCAAATCTCAGCGCCAGCCTGTGCAAGAGTTAGCAACCACTCGCCAAGGCCAAGGGGTTCGGCATCAAGTGACTCACGCAGAGAAAGGTCACCACGAGGACAGAAACCAACGCATATCGAGCCCATTTCACAGTGATATCGTCTGTTTGTTGTCTGTGGATTGTGGATGGAGTGGATGATGTGTTATTGGATTGAATGTGATGCCTGGCCCACTTACGGAATCAGTCTGGAAATGATGGACGAGGACTTTGTCGACTGCCGCTTAGCAAGGCCGGCACTCGAAGGCTCGCGGGTCGAAGCGTCGGCCATTTGGGGAGATGGCGGAGATGCTGTTGCGATGAGAAAATTTGCACGAGAGGCCATTCCAGTTTCTTGTGCGTTCCACTCCCTCTTATCCTCTCTTACTCGCATTGCACAGTTGAACTTCTCTATCAATTAGAGGAAACAGTTGGAAGCAACTCAAATATACAAGTAGCTTGTCTCTTTAAACGCAATAAATACAATGAATGAGGCCTTCCACTCATGCATCCAAATCAATTGTAGGCGACCTGTATAGTCCTTTCCTCCACCTTGATTCCATATCAAGAACATCTCGTAACCCTTTCCCAAAGTTACGTACACATAAAATCCCAAAAACAACGGATGAGGCCAACAGAGCCCAACCAAGAACTGCTGAGAATATGAGTGGAGTTTGCACACGATCAAATGTTTTGCCTTCCAGCGAATAAACTAGATAAATCTCCGTTACTGATACCACAAGCAGTGCAGTACAGCCAATAATGAACGCAACAGCCAGTGGTTTGGACTCTTTCCGAATGGAAAAGAAACCAACTATTCCATTGAACACATTGAAAACCATGGAGAATATCACGAGAGCCCACATTCCTTCCACGCCAGTTTTAGGATATGCGAGGTAAAATATCTGAAGCCCAAAGCCAAAGAAGAGGGTATACTTGATCAAAAGTAATAGAATGTTGTAGTTTATGAACACTATGGAAACTCCAGTTAGAATCAAAAATACGACACCAGTGATTACCTCACCTTTCTCCAGGATCTTACTCCCACCAGTGATTCGATATCGACGCCAAGCAAACTCACGATAGCATTTAATGGTGAGGTAAATGAAGACTGGCTGAAATATGACAATGACAATAGGTACCATAACTTGAGCAGTTAAATACAAATCACCATTCCGGACTTGAGGAGAATCTTTATAATTCACATCCAAGTCATTCAAGTCCTCATAAGTTTGAAAGATTTGTGTGATGCTGTATATCGTCAGCCCGATATGTAATACATAGACTGAAATCAACTGCAAGATATTCTGATGCCTTTGAGGCGAGTCAGCAATTATCAAGCAAAAGGTTCCTAATACATACAGGATACCGTCCCATGTCACGAACACGAGGAACAGAGATGCCAAAAAGAACACAATGTTGAAAGTTGCACCAATCTTGAAGTTCTCATAAGCCAAATCACTAGTATTTCGAGTCGCCACGCTGGATGTTGTAAGATAGTCCAGCATAGCTTGTTCTTCGATGACGATGAAGGATTCGCTCAATAACTAGGACGCATTCCAGAAGTGAGTGCTAAACGACACAGCCACATTCACATCTGCATACCAATAGGACAGCTACACACACGATCCAGATAAGTGTTATTCGACTCCATTTAGCGCTGAGATCTGGTGATGGTTGCCTGTGAAGGTGTCAAAGGAAAGATACTTTGGATTCCAAAGTTGACAACGAACGGAAGTAGCCTACTCAGAACGTGGTCTTTCACCGACACAGATCGCATTGCAGATGCAGAAGATCCATCCATCTCTGCGGAAATGAAATTTTGGGTCTCTGCAGACCTTTCGTTTCGCTTGATAAAATTCATAGCCCGCCCAAAACAGAAGTGCTTTATTGAGCAATAATTTACTTTTGAATGTCAGCCAAGAGTTCCAATAAAGTTGCCGAACTCCATGCCTGAGTTGGACAAGAATGGTGGCAATACTGTCCATCAGCATTCGTTAATTCAGGAAGTCCAGCAAAGGGGTTTCGATCAAGATCAAAAATATGATTCTTCTGGTTCAACAAGACACTCTGAATCCACCCAATCACCTCAGATTTCTTGCTGGAGTTGGAACCGGGGGCTATTGTGTGGAAGTAGAGGTACGCTCGCAAGAAGAATCCAACAACCCAACCCCATTCTGGGCCATTGTGATAATTGAATCCATGAGCAACCGAACCATCATCAGAATCATTAGCATTGTCATAGACTCCGCGATAAGCCCAATCTTTTGGATCTAGAGTTTTGATTCCTGTAATACACCAACTCAGTCATCAAGTCACAAATAATAGCAACTTACCCAGTGGACCAAGCAGACTCTCTTTAACGGCATCCAGTGCAATTCGAGCGTGATCAGGATCGAACAATTCTGGAGCAACAACCAGGGCAACACAGAAGTTGGGCCTGAACTGGAAGTCTGTGTATGGTTGCGAGGAATTCAATGTGTCTTTGTAAATTCCGCGTCTGTTGATAAGCTCGATAGCACCCAATTTAAAGTCCTTATCCTCTTGAGGGACTATCAAATACGTCAGACCCTTGGCATAACGATTACATACTTACATTTTGGAATATAGTAGTACTTTTCAAACGACCTCAGAAGCATAGAGTTCCATTCAATGTACGAAATAGTTTTCCCTAATGCATCATTCAGAAAATGGAGACAATCAAATTTGTACTCACCTTGAGCAACAACAGTTGACGTAGGATAGACTTTCTTACCGACGGGAGAACTGAGGACATCTTCCACAACCCATCGCAAAGCAGCTTTCAGCAAACCAACAATTTCAACAGGAGCGCCATCTCGCGGCGTCGCCGGCAAACCTTTAGTTCCAGCCTTCTCAGAATCACCCATCTTGTCCATCCACGTTCCGCAGTTATACCGGTTCCCACCAAACACGATTCCAGTACCATCTTCAAATCGCGTTCCACACTGAACTTCAAATCCTACGTCTCTCATTGCGTGATCCAAGTTTAGTCCCGCGTTCCACTCCTTGAACTGAATTCCTCGAGCATGCTTTCAAAGATTTCGTGACACAGTTCTCCGATTGTTGATTCATACGCATAAGCCTTAGGGTCATCCACGGAAACAAAGATGTCTCCTTCGTCTCCAGGAACGTCGTCTGTTTCATCTACTTTCAAGTAATCCGCCCCTTGTCGGTAACGACGCTTTGGAGGGAATCTTCTCTTGACAGTGACACCCAAAAATGCCAACCCTTCTGGCGCTTGCTTGCAATACTGCTGCACACCCCATAACCACCACCAAGTCGCATCGCGAGCATTATACCGTGGGAACGTACCTTGGTCCAACAAGTTTGGAATCAGTCCATGACGAAGAACAGATCCAAAAGCAATCAAATGGCTCTTTGCAGCGTCATAGTAACCAGGAACCAGTAGTAGCCCTGGGAGGGAAATGAAAATATCACGACCCCAACAACGCATGTGACGCGAAGCAAAGTGAGGTAATCCTGCAGCCATAGAAGCAATTCCGTTGGAATTATTGAAGGGAATTCGGGGTATTTCCCAACTGGGAAGAGACTTGTTGTGGTTACGCGACCATAAACCTGGTGTGTAGTCATAAGGAGAGCCTGCGAAAGTGTCTCAAGAGATGAAACGCGCAAAGATGATGTATCGGGACAAATGAATTTTGCAGCAGTTTGGGTGACCCGACGAATCACATGAAATCGCACAGCATTATAGGCCAAGAAGATAATTTGGAAAAAGTACTTTGGAACAAACGACGGAGAAATGTTTTTGACGATAGCAAAGCGTTCAGAAAACCAGTTGGCGAGTGCAAGCACTTTTGGATTCTGGGCCGAGTACCTAATAGAAAATCAGTTATAGCAATAGTTATTGTTGAAAACTTACTTATTCAATCGACCAACAACATATTCCATCATCCATGGCCCTGCCCTCAAGTTTGAACAAATAGCATGTCCCAAATCATTGTTTCTTGCAACTTTTGAATCACCGACATGAATCCTTGCAATCCACAATATGGCAAAGGCCCATGCCCAGGAATGTCGTAAACGCCATCACCTATCATAGAGTTAACTTCCATCAATCTTCACGAATAAAACACAAACCAATCGCATCTTGTTCTTCAGTTCCACATCTGAACAGGGCAATATTCACATCTTCTACCCCAAAATCTTCTACAGCTTCCCAAAGTCCAGGTGGCCACGTACTTCTCTTCTCTGTGAACGCAAGCAACCCACTGTCCAACACATCACGTCCCATTTGGATCATAATTTCAGCACCGCGGTTTCGGTTATCAACGCCCATCAGTTTCCAGAGTTTCTCAAGACATCCGAGATCGTAATCACTGATTTGAATACCATCCACAATGGTATCACGTTGTGGAGGCTTCATCACCAGCTTTCGAACAAGAAGTGGGGACGGCTCTGCACTAGGACCTCCATGTTGAGTCAAGTCAACAGCCATTCGCATTGGAGGTGGGATTGGAGACATCGTCACATCAGGAACCACCAAGTTCATTCCAGACTCTTTCATCCATGTTCTATACAGAACGATTGATCCGGGCAAGAAAGTTTGGCCGTTGATGGTTAGGATAGTTTGCATTCCTTGATTATCCCCGTGAAGTTGCTCTTCGCGGGAGTTGACAAGAGTTGTCAAGACCGCCGAAAAATCAAGGAAACAAGGGAGACCGGCAATAGCTCCAATAGTTTTTCTTCCGTGCACTCTTGCACGTTCATCTCGTGCGTGGGCGATCGCCTCAGAATCGTGAGGACCGTAAGGTCCGCTGTTGCTCAAAAGATCGTCAGATGACGAAGATGCAACAAGGTGTGCTTGAACTCTAAGTCCGGCAGATTCGATAATATGGACAGATTGATTACGTAGAACAATTGGTGAGTGAACTTCTGAGCCATGGTGTTTAGAGAAAGCACATCGAGCAATTAGCAGATATCCATCATGCGTGATTGGATGAACACGGTGCACAGAGATGAACTAACGGGAATGTTTTCAACAACAAGAAAAAAGGCTGCGGATTCTTACATCGTGCTCTTGGTGTACATGAATCTCCGTGTATCCTTCCCGAGCCATTTTCGCATGTGTGTGCAACAAAATAGACTTTGCTGGAATAATTCCCTCATGAGCCTCCGCGTTACGATATCTTCTTGTTTCGGTCACAACGTTTAACAGCTCTGGAACAACTTCATCGTATCCTTTAACACTTCCAACTGCACAGGAAGTCATGGCAACAAGAGCCGCAGTTGGCAAAGTGTCTTCGGCAGTTCGCTTTTGGTGTGGAGTTTCGTTGTCGTGTGTACCTTGAAAATCCCAGTTCAGTCAGAAAAAACAATCATTACCAAAACTTACAATCCATAAAAAGAGCATGAGTAGACGATCCCTTCACATCAACAACAATGTCGTCTCCTTCAGAAACAGGACTGAAAAATGCCGAATCTAGTGTGTGTCCCAACATGTCTAATGGAAAATATTCTTCCTTAGAAGTCAAAGAGCCTGATGATACCAGTGAGTAGTTCGTAAATCAAAGCAGGAAAACAACATCTTTACCGATCGGGGTTCCTCCATACCGATGCACCAAACGACTCATTTCTTTTGGATCCCAAGCACTCATCGCTTCTCGAATCAACGAATTGATTCCCAACTGACTCACAAATTTAACATCAGTCTCCTCAGAACCTGTAAACAGCTCCGCGAAAACGTAGAGATCTGGATTGATGACACGTGCGGCATCCAGTAAATACGCGGCAACATGAATTGGAGTTGAGTGACAGTTGTCGATTCTGAAACCATGGAAGAGACGAGCCATTTTCTCAGTGTATTCCTTTTGATGAGCCCAGAGCCATGGGTTACATTCCTGTCGAAAGTTATTATTTTTTAAAAAATCGTCTAATTGCACTTACTGGTCCATCGCCGTAACGAAGCTTCACACAATCTCCCCATGCAATAACATCTCGTCTCAAATAGGCCTTTGAGTGTGGCCCTGCAAAGTTTTGCAACGGGTCGCCGTTCCAGATCCATCCATTGTTTGCTAGACATCTTGCATCAGGATGCAGTTGATGTGTTGCAACAGTCAATGGAAGCCGCGTAAAGTAAGTGTCAACGAATGGGTCGCTAGTTGGATAATTAGGGTAGTTTCTGCAAAAATGGGTACTTCGACTCAACTGTTCACTGATGGGTCCTAATTTGGGGCCATGAGGATCAACTCTGAAGAATCTGGCACGGTTCCACACATTATTGATGATGGCTGCAACGTCTTCGTCGTGTTCTTTGTAGAACGGAGAATTGACTTCATTTAAAATGTCCGTGTAGGTTTTGAGGACAGATTCAACGTCAGTGTTGGGGTAAATCAATCGCTCCATGATAGCAACAGCAGCAGTGTGTTTTACTTTTTTTGAAATCTGATCCCAAGCGTTGTGTTTGGGGACATTGCTTCTTTTCTCAAGGCAGCAGCCCAGCCATGAAGCCCAAGAGCCTTAAAGGATTCATCCACTTTAGAGGTAGTGTTCTCACGCGCAGTCCACAATTTTTTAAACTCAGTAACAGAATTCGCAACGTTGACGACATAGAATTCCCATAATCGCAAACGCGGAAGTACAGTGTCTTTGAACAAGTTCATAATTTGAGTCAAGTGTTCTTCAGTTCGCAGAGCAAGCGGAATTCCTGCTTTCGTGAGGTCCTTCCAAAGGCCCATAATGGCTTCATCCAGTTCAAACGCCGATCGGAGGTGAGGAGCAGTTTCCAGATTATAACCTGATGGGGCATTGTACGTGAGTACAAAAGTCGGAAGTTTCGTTTGATTTTTACCAGCTTCTGGATGCTCTTGAAGCCAAGCACTGTTGTGGGCCGTGTGATTCCAGACAACATCAGTTATACTCAGAATTCCGTATTCACTGTGCGCCAGTTTAAGAATGTCTCCAAGCTTCTTTTCGCGAATTTTTTCGTCCAAATGCCTATCAGATCCAAACAGATCGTAGGAGAGAGAAAGCTGATCATAGATGGAGTATGGAGAATTCGAGTCACCACGAGTGTTCAATGGAGCATAGTGAATCATGTTGTATCCAGACTCGGCAAAAGATTCAAAGTAGGCAGGCCATTTGTCTACCACAGGCATCCTGTCATGGTGTCAGAGTCATGGTGATGGAATCCGGGAAACACGATAACGATAACATAGATTAGAACAAGGAAAAGGCACTCACCACTTAGGAATGACTGTCAGGACACATACAGCGTCCAATGGCAATAAAATGTCTTTTTGATCGTTTGCATCTTTCTTGATTGATTTGTTTGGCACGGTCAATCGCGGGTCGACAACCACAAAGCCCGAAGTCCCACGCGTCCCGTCCTTCCCCTGCACAAAATACTCAAAGACGCCCGGCGAATCCATCGACAATTCAACGACAAAGTCGCCATTGTTTGTCGATTCGAAGGGACGCGCGTGGAACAACGAGCGCTTGAACGTTGTGCTTTTGGTTTGAAGTCAGTCATTCGATACAACAAACAAAGAAACAAATAAACCAACCCGTGCGTGACGTGGTTCGAGTGCAGCGCCGGTGTCGCCGAGGCCACGCGCGAACCAGAAGTGATTACAAAGCGCAGACGATACGGATTCGATGCGAGTGGCGGCGGAAGACGCACGTACTTCAACGGGGAACGAGGCGGTTAGGCGGTAGGCGAGTCTGGGCCAGGCGCTGCTCGACTGACTCACCTTCTTGCGCTCAGAGGGCGATCCATCCATCTCGAGCCGGATTTGGAATGTCACCCCAGGCATTTTGGTCATTCTTTTGGAAACCACAATTCAAACAGCATAGCACAAAACGCGCACATCAGTGCTTTATACTTCAAATCTTCCAAGTTTGATGGTTGTGTCCAACCACTAGGAGATTTACATTCAAACTGATGTTTCCTTTCTGGCTGCCACCACCCATACTCGGATACCTGATTGTATTTAGCGCTGGATGCATATTTACTCTTCTTGCACTGGGAGTTACTCTGATACTGTTCGTCCGATACTCCTCAACCTCAACGTTGAAAGGAACTTCACCAAAACATATTGGGCCTGTCACTTCCAAACCCAGACTTTCTCAGACTCACGCAAAGACACACAAGTCGCTGGAATTGGATAATGACGGTGAATATGATCCAGATTTAGGAAAAGTTGGCTGGATACGATTCTCAAGCGAACCTCTCACTATTGACCAACTATACATGGATAGTTCTGGAAATGATACCATCTATTTTCTTGGTGGAATTGGATCTGATAAGAAAACGAGTGGTGGCGAAGCCTTCGCAGGAACAGAGGTTGTTGCAGCGAACCACAGAACCTACCTCAACTCGTTCAGCTTTGTGTGGAAGTTTGCTATTTATGTCGGAGATGCTGCACTTCAAACTTCAAATTATTTAGTATCGCGTTTCACGGGAGAAGATTTGGCACCACTTCCTGAAATTGCAAACGAGAGCACCAAACATCGCGAACCTTTCATAGCTCCTTGGCGTGACGTGTTTGCTGTATTAAAAAACGATAGCCTGTTTTTGTACTCTTCTGATGAGAAAATGACGTGCCTGGATGTTATACAACTTTCTGAATGTGAAGTCTCTTTAAATGCAGTAAGTATATACAATATCATTATCCAAATAATATTTGAATAGCCGAACGTCCCGGATCATGAAATCTATCAACGACATTTACCTTTATCATTGAATCTTTGTGAGCATCTTGGCAGCGAAGCACCAAGGCCCGTTCATTTATTGTATTCTCTCACCAACTCGGACAAAGAAGACTGGTATCTGCTACTCCGCCGAGCTTCACTGTCGAACTATTCTATCCACAACAACATTTCACCCACTTCAGTTGCATCTACAGCAATATCCATATCACAAATACAAGAAAACTACATCTGCTCCATGAAAAAATTGACGTCATCCATCGCAATCGACGACCCAACATCAGCTTGGATCAACGCCTTCCTCGGACGTATCTTCGTCGGGTTCCATTCAAACCCTAGAATCAAAGCATACCTCATACAAAAGCTTTCACGCCGCGGCACAAAATCATTCGACACTGGGTTCCTAAGCGATATCGTCATCTCAGACTTGAATATCGGCGACTCCCTCCCAATCCTATCCAGCCCCCGTCTCGTAAGTTTCTCTCTTGATGGAGACTTAATCCTAGACCTGAATTTAAACTACACGGGTGGAATCCGAGTTGAAGCCGCGACAGTCGCAACAATCAGCGTATCGACATTAAACCTGCAACCCTTTTCTATTCCACTGGTTTTGGCCATCAAGATCAACCATATCCACGCAACTATCCGCTTGAAAATCAAACCGTTCCATGAATCTTCGAGAGTTTGGGTCGGACTTCATCCAAATCTTGATATTGGAATACAAGTTGATCCTGTGATCAGTAACCGGTTGATTACGCTGAATATGGTGAATCAAGTGATTGAAAAGAGGGTGAAAGATGCTTTGAACGAGTTTATTGTCTTGCCGAATATGGATGACTTTGGGTTCTGGCCTGGTGGGGGCAAAGGGGGTTTCTTCTGGGATGGAGCTGATGAAACTGTCGAAGTTGAGACTACTGTCAGTGATGGAGGTGATAAGTTACCAGAACCTACTTCTTCGACGATTTCCGATCCAGTTAGAGCCAGTGAAGGCACTCAAGAACGCGACAAGAAGGCGGCGAATGAAACCCCTGAATTATTTTCCACCGAAAGATTGAACCCGAATGCGACGGTGCCAGTGGGATTTCTTCCAGCTCTACCAGAAAAGCCAAAGGTTCTCACAGGTGGTATTGTAATTGATGAACCAGCAACGGACTCTGATGATGCAATCTTGTACGCCGCTTTCAAACAACAAGCTCAATCCATGAAGCTTTCCGTGGTAGGCGGCCCACTAGAAGCTACAATACAGCAACCATCAGCTAGCCAAAGGAGTAATTGATGAGTCGGAGACAGACAGTATTTATGCCCAGGACTATTTTGAAAACCATGCGTCTTCTTTTGATGACCTCGATCCAGATGATATAAGAGCCACAGAAAAGAATTTTACATCTCGAAAATCAGCATTTGAATTCGCCGGAAGAATCGCCGAACTCGCTGGAAAAAATCGAGGGAATACCGAGTCAAGCAAATTACCCGAACCCTCGCGCGAACAGCTGTTTTGGCCGCAGATATTGGTTTGAGTTATTTGGGATACAGAAGAGTCGAAGTCGAACCTGTCAAGTCCAAAATGGCAACAACCTTGCCGGAGTCGATGTCAAGTTTCGGACTAAAAAGCAGGAGTGGCCTTTATTGATACGAAATAGAAGTCCGTACCAAGCATACCGGACAGCGTGGACTTTTATGAAGAGAATGATTCGGATTCAACATTTGATCGAGCAATGTCAAATTCAACATCTTCAAGCAGTATGGAATCCAAAACACAAAACAATGTATACTTCCAAACGGTCGGATTATCCACAAAATCTAGTATTCTTGATATTTTGGTAAGTTATAGCTAGTGTTTCAACTTTTTTTTCAACAACTCAATCAGGGAATTGAAATCAAAACATCGTCTCCCGTAGTAGAACGAAAAGATATGAAATTAAGCCTTGGCGAAAGTCAAAATCAAGAGATACGATAGAAGCTTATCGCCATGAAGTTAGTACGGCTGTTGAGTCAAAGCCTAGTCTGAGATTCCAAAGCGATCCAACTTTAAGTGCCCAGCTGCAGTTTTATCCACACACAGATGCTTCAACTTCAAGGAACTTAAAATTTTCGAGCCATGATAATCGCAACAGTGATGCTGACGCTCCCCATAATCAT